>OZ004321.1:12282433-12788433 GCA_963924455.1 Pelagia noctiluca | reverse complement strand
CATAATAGATTAATGCAATGCCTCTGAGCTCAATTGAACAACCAACTACTATATTATAGCCATGTTTGCGCAGTAGGTAGCGCGTCAGTCTCATAATCTGAAGGTCGTGAGTTCAATCCTCACACGGGGCACTATTTTGCCAATGAGATAGATATTCACAAGTCGACTTACACTAAATAAATGGATTGACTCTAAACTCAATCAAACAATTAGCTTTCAACACTTTTTTCTCGATGATGCAAAAGGAAGCGTACCAATTTCATAGTTCGAAGGTCACGAGTTCAATCCTCAAACAGGGATAGATTGTTTTAGTGAAAAAGGCTTTCCTAAGATTAGTTGTCCTAAATGATTGCAATATCTCATAAGTCAATAGAGAAGTCAATTAACATGGCAAAGCCTGGACAGCAGAGGAAGCAGTGCTTCTGGCTCATAAACTGAAATTTGTGAGTTCCATTCTAATTAAGGGGGAAGATTTTGCCTATAACCTAGGCCTTCCTTCATATTTCATTTTAGATGAATATAACTAATCTAGCGTGTGAGCTTGTAAAACATTTGTTATCGATAGTGCAATATACATTGTAAAAGACTCATCAAAGGAAGGTCCAAAATTCATTTTCCACAAAGGACAAAATTTTGCGTGAGACATACGATTTTCCTAGTAGTCTCATAATAGATTAATGCAATGCCCCGGAGCTCAATTGAACAACCAGCTTCTATATTATAGCCTCGTTAGCGCAGTAGGTATTGCGTCAGTCTCATAATCTGAAGGTCGTGAGTTCAATCCTCACACGGGGCACTATTTTGCCAATGAGATAATCATTTGCAAGTCGACTTACACTAATTGAATGGATTGACTCTAAACTCAATCAAACAATCAACTTTCAACAGTTTTTTTCTCGATGATGCAAAGGGCAGCGTATCAGTTTCATAGTTCGAAGGTCAGAAGTTCAATCCTAAAACGAGGATAGATTGTTTCAGTGAAAAAGGCATTTCTAAGAATAGTTGTACTAAATGATTGCAATAACTCATAGGTCAATAGAGAAGTCAATTTACATAGCAAATCCTCGACAGCACAGGAGGCAGTGGTTCTGCCTCATAAACTGAAATTTGTAAGTTCCATCCTAATAAAGGGGAAATATGATGCCTATAACCTAGGCCTTCCTTGATAACTCATTCTAGATGAATATAACAAATGTAGCGTGTGAGCTTGTTAAACTTTCGTTATCGATAGTGCAATAAACATTGTAAAAGTCTCATCAAAGGAAGGTCCAAAATTCATTTTCCACAGAGGACAACATTTGGCGAGAGATATGCGCTTTTCCTAGCAATCTCATAATAGATTAATGCAACGCCTTTGAGCTCAATTGAACAACCAACTTCTGTATTATAGCCTCGTTAGCGCAGTAGGTAGCGCGTCAGTCTCATAATCTGAAGGTCGTGAGTTCAATCCTCACACGGGGCACTATTTTGCCAATGAGATAGATATTCGAAAGTCGACTTACACTAAATGAATGGATTGACTCTAAACTCAATCAAACA
This sequence comes from Pelagia noctiluca, assembly GCA_963924455.1. Classification (NCBI taxonomy): domain Eukaryota; kingdom Metazoa; phylum Cnidaria; class Scyphozoa; order Semaeostomeae; family Pelagiidae; genus Pelagia; species Pelagia noctiluca. The sequence goes on along the minus strand of OZ004321.1, from coordinate 12,786,894 downwards.
ATCAGCTTTCAACACTTTTTTCTCGATGATGCAAAAGGAAGCGTACCAGTTTCATAGTTCGAAGGTCATGAGTTCAATCCTCTAACAGGGAAAGATTGTTTTAGTGAAAAAGGCTTTCCTAAGATTAGTTTTCCTAAATGATTGCGATATCTCATAAGTCAATAGAGAAGTTAATTAACATGGCAAAGCCTGGACAGCAGAGGAAGCAGTGCTTCTGGCTCATAAACTGAAATTTGTGATTTCCATCCTAATAAAGGGGGAATATTTTGCCTATAACCTAGGCCTTCCTTGATAACTCATTCTAGATTGATATAACTAATCTAGCGTGTGAGCGTGTAAAACTTTCGTTATCGATAGTGCAATAAACATTGTGAAAGGCTCATCAAAGGACGGTCCAAAATTCATTTTATACAAAGGACAAAATTTGGCGTGAGATATACGATTTTCCTAGCAGTCTCATAATAGATTAATGCAATGCCTCTGAGCTCAATTGAACAACCAACTTCTATATTATCGCCTCGTTAGCGCAGTAGGTAGCGCGTCAGTCTCATAATCTGAAGGTCGTGATTTCAATCCTCACACGGGGCACTATTTTGCCAATGAGATAATCATTTGCAAGTCGACTTACACTAATTGAATGGATTGACTCTAAACTCAATCAAACAACCAACTTTCAACAGTTTTTTTCTCGATGATGCAAAAGACAGCGTATCTGTTTCATAGTTCGAAGGTCATGAGTTCAATCCTAAAACGAGGATAGATTGTTTCAGTGAAAAAGGCATTTCTAAGAATAGTTGTACTAAATGATTGCAATAACTCATAGGTCAATAGAGAAGTCAATTTACATAGCAAATCCTCGACAGCACAGGAGGCAGTGGTTCTGCCTCATAAACTGAAGTTTGTAAGTTCCATCCTAATAAAGGGGAAATATGATGCCTATAACCTAGGCCTTCCTTGATAACTCATTCTAGATGAATAAACCTAATGTAGCGTGTGAGCTTGTTAAACTTTCGTTATCGATAGTGCAATAAACATTGTAAAAGTCTCATCAAAGGAAGGTCCAAAATTCATTTTCCACAGAGGACAACATTTGGCGAGACATATGCGCTTTTCCTAGCAATCTCATAATAGATTAATGCAATGCCTTTGAGCTCAATTGGACAACCAACTTCTGTAGTATAGCCTCGTTAGCGCAGTAGGTAGCGCGTCAGTCTCATAATCTGAAGGTCGTGAGTTCAATCCTCACACGGGGCACTATTTTGCCAATGAGATAGATACTCGCAAGTCGACTTACACTAAATGAATGGATTGACTCTAAACTCAATCAAACAATCAGCTTTCAACACTTTTTTCTCGATGATGCAAAAGGAAGCGTACCAGTTTCATAGTTGGAAGGTCATGAGTTCAATCCTCAAACAGGGATAGATTGTTTTAGTGAAAAAGGCTTTCCTAAGATTAGTTGTCCTAAATGATTGCAATATCTCATAAGTCAATAGAGAAGTCAATTAACATGGCAAAGCCTGGACAGCAGAGGAAGCAGTGCTTCTGGCTCATAAAGTGAAATTTCTGAGTTCCATCCTAATAAAGGGGGAAGAATTTGCCTATAACCTAGGCCTTCCTTCATATTTCATTTTAGATGAATATAACTAATCTAGCGTGTGAGCTTGTTCAACTTTCTTTATCGATAGTGCAATAAACATTGTAAAAGTCTTATCAAAGTAAGGTCGAAAATTTATTTTCCACAGTGAACTAAATTTTGCAAAAAATAAACAATTTTCCAAGCAATCTCATAATAGATTAATGCAATGCCTCTGAGCTCAATTGAACAACCAACTACTATATTATAGCCATGTTTGCGCAGTAGGTAGCGCGTCAGTCTCATAATCTGAAGGTCGTGAGTTCAATCCTCACACGGGGCACTATTTTGCCAATGAGATAGATATTCGCAAGTCGACTTACACTAAATAAATGGATTGACTCTAAACTCAATCAAACAATTAGCTTTCAACACTTTTTTCTCGATGATGCAAAAGGAAGCGTACCAATTTCATAGTACGAAGGTCACGAGTTCAATCCTCAAACAGGGATAGATTGTTTTAGTGAAAAAGGCTTTCCTAAGATTAGTTGTCCTAAATGATTGCAATATCTCATAAGTCAATAGAGAAGTCAATTAACATGGCAAAGCCTGGACAGCAGAGGAAGCAGTGCTTCTGGCTCATAAACTGAAATTTGTGAGTTCCATTCTAATTAAGGGGGAAGATTTTGCCTATAACCTAGGCCTTCCTTCATATTTCATTTTAGATGAATATAACTAATCTAGCGTGTGAGCTTGTAAAACATTTGTTATCGATAGTGCAATATACATTGTAAAAGACTCATCAAAGGACGGTCCAAAATTCATTTTCCACAAAGGACAAAATTTTGCGTGAGACATACGATTTTCCTAGTAGTCTCATAATAGATTAATGCAATGCCCCGGAGCTCAATTGAACAACCAGCTTCTATATTATAGCCTCGTTAGCGCAGTAGGTATTGCGTCAGTCTCATAATCTGAAGGTCGTGAGTTCAATCCTCACACGGGGCACTATTTTGCTAACGAGATAGACATTTGCAATTCGACTTATGCTAAATCAATGGCTTGACCCTAAACTCAATCAAACAATCAACTTTCAGCACTTTTTTCTCGATGATGCAAAAGGAAGCGTATCAGTTTCATAGTTCGAAGGTCATGAGTTCAATCCTCAAACAGGGATAGACATTGCTGAATTGTAATCAGATATAATTTTACTCACAGAAAATCGCAATGATGAAAATGACAACATGACAACATTAGCAAAAGAGAAATGTGTTCTGCATAACTCACATCTGGCTATTGTAAAACCCAACTTGAACGTTTTAACAAAGAATACACACAATCATCTACTGCTCGGTGAGCATGCTAGAATACAGCTTGGAGGGACCTATCATCACAAGGAGCAAATCGAAACTGTTTTAGAGAGCTTTGTTGAGGGAGAGAATTATTATCATAAGCAATGCTATAAAAAATTTACAAAGGCAATATCAATCAGCAAACGAAAAAGAACAAATTCAAGAGAAAGGGGCTCTGTAAAATCATCCCCTTTAAAGAGAAAAAAAAGATCTCGAGAATTAAGGTCAAAACTATTTCCAGATGTGTGCATGAAATGCAAATCGTCCAAACCGATAACAACGAAAGGAAAGAAGCAGTTTTTTAGGATACTTCAAACACATTCAGCATGTAGATTCTTAGAGCAAGACGCTATTCTGCGAAATGATGATGATATCTTACTTGCCATTATGGAAGAAGATCTAATGGCAAAAGAAATTAAAATGCACCCTGCATGCTAAAAAGAATACACAAATATCTTTAGTAAAACTGAATATCATCTCGCCTCATCTACTTCAGTTGCTCAGCCAGACAATGAAAACAAATCACAACAAAAAGCTGATTTTTATCAAAAAGATATCCACTGTTACCTACTTTCCTATAGCTACTTCATGAATTAGGATCAGAACTAAAACTTACATTGCCTTACATGATTCTATCCAGTACTAGAATTGCTTTTAGTTCTTTGTCTTGCCTTCTCATAAAGTAATTACTAATAGAAAATTAAGTATGTAGGGTAGATCACTTTCTTAAAATCGATTAACAAATGTAGGGTGTGGTCATCAATACATATGTAAAACCCTCTTGACGTTCACAGCTAATGGAAAGTGAAAACATCAAATCACCCTCACTCTGCCTCATGGCTGGTTGGGGCAAGTTTCTCTACTTGACTGTTGAATTTAGAAATTTGCTTCGATACATTTTGACACATTTTTTTTGTAAAAAACCGTTTATAAGAAACCGTAAAGCAAAAATTTCAATACTAGAGAAACTTTGGATGGAAGTTTCGTGCGAACCAATATTCCCCGGTTCCTGCTCCGCTATTCCCTGTTCCCGTTTATATAACAAGCCAAATCAGAAGTGATGTTATTATTTGATGTTCACTGATTAGAATCCCCTTGCAAGAGTTTGACTATCACTTTAGGGCAAGTGGGAAAAATTGCGAAAATAACAATGAGATTCTATTTCTTATTTCATCCATGAAGTAAGAGAACAAAAAAGGCCTTAACAAATTTTTTTTATCTTTTATTTATTCAATGGTACTAATAAATTAGTAACTTTACTTAAAAAATTGCTAAAAATGTAAAGTTATGGTCCCATGCCTCGTTTTCATCTTAACTTGCTAGTAAGTTAGTAATCCAAATAATATTGAACTACTCATGCTCAGAAGAATGTTTCATTTGGGAAATTAACCAGTGCATGTTTGAACTGCATGCTTAGAAGATTTTAAAGTAAGAGGGAATGAAGATATTTGCTGTTGCAGATGTAGTATAGGTAGTGGTAGGTTATTGTGGTAGAAATGGTGTAATCCTAAAGCAGCAGTGGATCCCAACATCATGAGAAATGTTTGTGTAGAAATTTCACATCCATTGTTACTAAAAAATTTTCTGGTATGACTTGATTTCTAAGGGTGAAAATTCCCTTAAGAAAATTTGCTTGTTATTATGATATAAGAAGTGATTTCCTTGACAATCGGTTTAAGATAGGCATCCAGATATGAGATGAAGTCCTTGTGGGGGACTAACCACTAGAGAAAATAAGTCTCCCCAGGAAATTAGCTTTATGTAACTTTGGGAGCATATAAAAGTTTGGTATTGTCACTTGGACACAGGGAGATTAGAATTCAAGACAGTACCCATTTATTAAACCCTTTCTCTCTAGGGGTATGAGAAATGCAACCAAGACCCCCAGCTCCCGGCTGGCTTTTTGGTTGGAAGCCTGTCAACTTCTATACCTGGATCAGCCCCTGCCCCTGTTAAAATATGAGTCTAATAATACTAATTCTACAACTTCTGATAATTTTATTGCAACGCATATTTGATATGATATCACGCAACCCCCCTACATTGGGGGTGGGAGGGCCAGTAACTTTATTTTCAACCACAGGACGAGCCTCCTTTCTACCCCACTCGAAAATTAAACATTTGTACCCAAAGTGCTCGAAAAATGGTCAAGAATTGCTCCTTTGAGTAGAAAAGTGGGAAATAAACCAGAAATTCCCTTTCAGTTTCCCCGCTCCATACATACCCTATGTTACCCCATTAACCCCATGATACCCCTTACGGAAAGTTACTAAGTAAAATTTTATTGCAAATAGAAACCCTCACCTCAACTCATGGCAGTACTCATTTATTAAACCCTTTGTCTCTAGGTGTATGAGAAATTTTACCAAAACCCCCAGCTGGCTTTTTGGTTGGAAGCTTTTAAATAGTTACTCAGAGTAAGTAACATATGCTGATTTCAAATGTGCAATCAGAATTTCAAATATGCATTTGGTTTCCATGGTAACAAGAAAACAATTGAAAATCCAAGTGCGGCTCTCGCACTGCCTCAAATTTATCAAGACAGTGATAAACACTACTTTCTTGGTATCAAATTGCTCCCTAGGACCTAGAAAATGCAGCAAGGATATTTCACATTGTCTACTGTACATGGGGTGATGTAATGAGCTGAAAAACATAAAAATCAATATTTTCACCTCAATTTATAGATCTGTAATGCTGTTACTGGGACCCCCTTCAAAGACAACTTAATTGATGTTTTTACTGCATTCTCCACACCTTTAGCTTCAAAATGATACATTAATATCCTATGTACACATTAAGACCATTAAGACCACAAAATGGGGGACTGTTTTGGAAAGTAAGACTTAAATTATTTTCTCTGGACTCTTAATTTGTAATTTAAATTGAATCTTCACCACTAGGTATTCATCACTTTTAAGTTTCACACTAAAATCCTTATTTAAAATGTTCCAGCACCGTATGTAGCTCCTTCACTGTCCTTTACTTTCTGATCTATTGTTGTCTTCTAAAAATTTTGACACTTTGTGCTGTTTCTTGGCAGCATCCGTATTTGCAATAGCTGCTTTGGAGAGTTGCTTTTCACTTTTACTTCTAGTTTTTTCCTCTATGTAACTGCCACTCTCAATTGAAAGTATTTTGGTGACTACATTTTTGAAAGTGTCTCCCATGGAAAATTGGCAAACTGCAAGGGCCACTGCTGTTTCCACAGTGTTCGTTCCTGCAAATACTGCTTTGTGGCACAGCTTCCACACAATGCTGTGAAGAGATTCACTAGGGTTTTGTGTTTCCCCCCTGCAGCATCTTTTCAATAGACCTCTATTAGTCAAGTGCTGGAAGACTGATTTAAGGTCTTCTCCAACATCTGGTAGCAGCATCTCATGGTGCCTGTGACTTCCAGGATCTTCCAATTTCACAGTGGCTATCTGCCAGAAGCACCAAGAATGCTCACCTGGAGGACAGTGATGGTGTTTTAGATTCTGGTCAGTTGGGCCCAGATTTGTCTTGGGCTACAGATTGTAGCTTGAGTGGTTCTTGGCATATGCATTCTGCTAATGAAGACTTTGCATGTTTATCATTCCACTCCACTCACTCATGGCTGCAAATCCACACCCAATGCCTCTGAATGCCATCGTTGCACGCATGTTTACATCAAATAGGGCTCTGTTGGACTGAGATCCTCTAAAACGTTTGCATGTACATTCTTCATCAATTTCTTCTCTACATGACAGGTATTAAATCTTGGCTTTCGAAGAGAATCCTGGATGAGATTGTGGCAGCAACTCATATGCGAGGCCTATGTTCAAACAGGATGGGCAGGCCAACTTTTTCATTGAGTTCTTTAGGCAAGATAATCGCATGAAAAAGTAGCAATCAGCTGTTTCTTCTTGGACATATGAAGGACCCGGCCTTAAAGGCTAATTTAATGTTTCAAATGAAACCCCAGAGGCATCAAGTTTTGTAGCAGAGCTGATGCGAACGTGGGCCCAAGTCAAGTCCTCTTGATCTTGCGGTTGCTGTTCCGATCCATCTTCAACTTCAGTCTCGTCTTTCTCTGCTGATTTCAGACTCAACTTTGGATTCGTTCTCCTGCCAGTATATTTGTATTTTGTTCGAAATTTCCCTTTACTCATTGTAATAATAAAGACTTTCAACACGCATAGAATTTGGAAGGTTCGATGAAATTTTGTTGGTTTGTTGCCTCTTTGCCAACAGTGACAGCTGAATTTTGCAATCATGTGACTCCTATTGGCCAATCAATGAAGCGATTGATTTTAATCAACCAATCAGTTCTATCATATCTGTAGCAATAATTGAAAGTTCAGAAGTGAGATTCTGAAAATGTCGCAATAACAAATAATAATTACATCGATTACCGTGGATTATATTCACATAAGTGTGATGTTGAAAGAAGTGACAGCCTACCGACAGCAAACTTCTCATCGCAGCGACCCGCCTTCTGAAATTTCAACAGCTCTTAATAAAAAATCGAGCATATTAAGACTAGTTTTCACTTGAACGTGTGCAGTCGATTCAATTGACGTCGATTTGACATCAATCAAATCGACTGCGTGTTTTAGTAGAAACAGCATTGTCCCCGAAGACTTGAGCAGTCGATCACTGTTTCGGCCTATTTAAGAAGGCAAAATATTATTCCTATCAAAATCTTTTTAAATTGAATGAGAAATTAATATCTGAGAATCACAGTACATATCCAAAATATCTTTATGTCCTTCAGGACTTCTGAAATTTCTTTGAGAAAATCCTCGTTATTTAGGCTTTCTTTATGGGTATGCTAAAGCTTATTCACAAGGCTTGTTTATTGAAGCCATACTAACAGGACAATTTGAGAAATACAAGGAATTTTTTTCAATTTCAACAACAAAGGTTGTTTAAATTTATGGGCAATAGGAAGCAATAAGTTTTTATGTAGGTTGCAGAAAAAACTAAGCTCTGAAATATTCCAAAATTTTTATTTTCAGTTACCCACATCCACATTTTTCCTATCGTGTCTACGTGTGTGTAACTTAACGAATCTCATTGGGTGAAAAGCCTTTTGACTGCTCTCCATCTCTGGTGTTCGATGGAAAAGTTAACAGCATTCTAACCTCTTCTGTGGTCGAATTCGATTGACTGCGGTCGCGGGGTGAGTCCCCAAAAAAAATCTTGTGCGCATGTGCAACATTGATCTTATTGACTGCTTCCGTTCAAGTGAAAACTAGCCTTTACTGTTGGCAGCCTTTGTGAGACTGGCCTTGATTCCCTGTTGAGTTTGTTGAATCTAGAAAATCCTACCCGTAAATCTTGCGATAAGGCAATCTGAAGAATATACTTTTTTATCTTATACATTATCATAAAACAGTGTTATAATCTCAAGCCCCGTCTTCGACGTCAGTGGGAAAACCAGCTATTATATAACTCTACCAATGCCCAAGTCTCTATAACCTATGCAGCAATTCCACCTTACCTTAAAAGTTGCTAAAAAAAACTATGGTAAAAGCATTCCATCCTATCGAAGAATTTAAATCCATCTCAAGTCCATCCAACTCGTTTTGTCTTTACATAAAAGGTCATCCACCCTTCTCCTTCGCTATGTTCAACTGACCCAATGCTACCCTATGACAGCACTCTTACCCCCCCCCCTACCTGTCTATAGTTGAATTCTTGATACATTCAGATTCATATGCAAGATTAAAGAACTCAGATTTCACATTTGAAAGCTTGTTCGTCATACCCTGTCAAAATTTCTATTATTGCTAACTCATCTTTCACTGAAGGTGTATTTCCTGAAAAGTTAAAATTTGCGAAGGTTACACCAATTTTTAAAAGCAAATCAAAACAAGAAATAGGAAACTATCGTCCAATTTCAATTCTTCCAATATTTAGTAAAATACTTGAAAAATTAATGAATCACCGTTTGGTTCAGTTCTTAAATAAACATAAAATCATTTTTGAACATCAATATGGCTTTCAAAAGGATAAATCAACCACATCAGCAATTTTGGAACTACAATCACAATTAATTAATAACATTGAGAATAATCTTACATCATGTTGCATATTTCTCGACCTGTCTAAGGCATTCGATACAGTTGACCATAAAATTCTGCTAGATAAGCTGGAGCACTATGGAATTAGGGGAGTAGGTCATGCATGGTTTAAATCGTACTTAGATAATAGAACTCAAATTGTTACTGTGAATGGTGAAAACTCAAAAGAATTAAACATCAATTGTGGTGTGCCACAGGGGAGCGTATTAGGCCCCCTTCTTTTCTTGCTTTATATTAATGATCTTTATAAATCCTCCAAAATTCTTGAATTTCGTCTTTTTGCGGACCACACAAGTATTTTATTTGCTGATAAGGGCCTATACACAATTGAACAAACAGTTAATTTTGAAATGAAAAATGTTTCTGAATGGCTTCTAGCTAATAAACTATCACTCAATGTAGCTAAATCTAACTTTCTTATAGTAAGACCTCATAAGAATAATAGAGCTATAAATATAAAAATAAATGAAGAAAACTTGAAACAAGAAACCTATTCAAAATATCTTGGTGTTTTAATTGATGAAAAACTTAACTGGAAACAGCACATAAATCAACTAAATACTAAAATATCTAAAAGTATTGGTATCCTTTATAAGTTAAGCCATCTTGTGCCAAAAAGCACCTTTGTAACATTATACAACTCTTTTATTCAATCCCATGTTCTTTATGGACTTTTAAACTGGGGTTGTGCTAATAAAACTACTCTTGAACCATTAAAAATAAGCCTACGTAAAGCTATCAGAGTAATAGACTTTGCTTCCTATACAGCACACACAGAACCAATTTTTAAACGTTTCAAGATATTGAACCTAGAAAAACTTTACAAGCTTGAAACAGCAAAATTTATGTTCCAAACAAATCAAGAAAATCATAGTAACTTTCTTCAAAGGGAATTTATTAAAACTAGTAAACTGCATTGTCATAATACGAGACAATCTTCCAATCTTGGTTTTTCTCTTCCCTCTATTACTACAAATTTCAAAAAAAACTTTTTAACATTCGATGGGGTTAAACTCTGGAATAGCTTGCCGATCGAACTTAGGAATACTCGCAACAAACATCCCTTTAAAAATTGATGAAATCATATCTTCTACAGAACTCCTAACAATCGAAAATTGCACCTTAAAGTTTCTTAAATCTATCCCTGAAATATTTACTAGCCTTTAATCTATCCCTGAAATATTTACTAGCCTGCCGCCTCGTTATTTTTTCCTTTTTTTTATGTCTTACTGTTACTGTTATATAACTTCAAACTGAAATCGAAATTCTATTCTTATGTTTAAATGCGTCATCTAGGGCACATGACTCGATAGCTCTTCATGAGTTTTTTTCATGTGTCCTTCAACATAACAAACCTAATTTAACTGTTGTATTAATTTAACTAAATTTCTTATTTGCTGTTACTAATATTTTGTATTTTTAACATTGGTATATTGTAATTAATATTTGTTTTGTTGATAAAAGATTTTGAGTTTGAGTTTGAACCACATGACCACCAGTTCAACTTCGAAATCTGTCCAGACAAGATACCATATATGGTAGTGCCAGAGTTACAAGCCTTGAACTTTGAGAAAATAAAAACTAAACGAGGTTGGCAGACCCATCTATATTTTACATATTGTAAATTGGAGTTTTGTCAGCCCAGCCTCAGCCTCACTTTCGTTTGCTTGGTTTGAATTTTGAGAATGCAAAAGCAATGGCCGCCAAGCTGTGTCAACGGTTTATTAGAGTCTGTCGAAGGATGTTGTTTTGTTTGAAAAGAGAAGGATTACAAACAACAGATGAGACAATGATTCTTTTATTTTATTACGGTTGAATTAGCAACTAGACTAGCGCTAACTACTACGGTGCTGTGTAATTTGGCCTAAATCTTTGTAGGCCTACTCTACTCTCTTCCTACTGCCCTTGCTCAAAAGTGACCAAAATAGTCAATGAAGTCAGTAATATTCTTGTTTCTTACCTGTAAGGAAAATTTTTTTCTTGTCATTTGCCAAAAACAGAGGAGTGCTTGAAGAATAAGATTCTTGACATGGAAGATTTGTGGCAATTTCTGCAATATCTGGACAACGTAAAGAATTTTTATTCTGTCATTTTAATGGCCCTTGTAGTGGGGGTCGTAGGGGTTGACTGTTCACGGCTTTCAGCATTTTTGGGACGGTTTTGCGATTTTCGGCCAAAAAAGCAATGGTTTTACTGTTTTTGCCAATAGCTGTCAATATCTTGTCATGCAGCCATTACTGTTAACTATAGCTTTCAGTCTTGATTGCATGGGCTCATAAAAAAATAACTGGAACATCCTCCGGGACTTTGAAGATGTTTTGAACAAGCTCAGTTTTATTATTACCGGATATTTGTTGAGCGTCCGCTTTAAGTATGACCAAACATTCTCGATTGGTTTCAGATCTTGGCTTTGGGATAGCCACCTGAGCCTAAGAATGCTTCTTAAGTGGAAATATATCATCGTATATTTTGCAGAATGGGGTCTAGCATTATCTTTCTGAAATATTATTGGGTGATCTTTATTACCAAAGCATTTTTGGATGGATACAGCTGAGTTTTCATCAATTATTTCACCACCATTGTGGGCATCACCACCAAATGCTCACTGAATGCCCACAAGGACCCCATTGTACAAACGAAGATTTGAGAGACTGCACCGACGAAGCCTTAGTTTAGTTGGAGTACTGGCGCGACAAGATATGATGATGATGATGATGAATTATTTCACAATACCTTTTATTTTTGCTGATGCAGCCCCACACCAAAAAAGAGGTGGTGCTCATAAAAACTGGCTTGTTTAAATTTGCGTTGCTTGTTTCCTCCCTTTTCCTTCATACTTTCAGCTTTCCAGAGTCATTGTGTAGCCCAAACCTGCATTCATCGGAAAAATGACATCTACCCATCCTGACCCCATTCCTTGGCTGCTTCCACCCACTTGAGTCTTTAACGAAGATTTATTTTTGTAATCAAGGATCTTTTTTCCGGATTCTGCTTGAGAATTTGTATTTTCTTATGACTTTTCTAGCTGTGTTTTTAGAAAATCTTTTAAAATCTAATTTTCTTTTACAAGACGATATGATTTCTCTTAACCAATTAAACCTGTTGTTGTGCAACTTCTTCAAAAGGGATCATTTGTCTCTTGGCGTCTCAAACTCTCTTGGCCTTCAACTCTTGGCAAATTTAGAGATTGTGTGCAATTACACGTTTTGTAGATTTCTGAAGCTGTATTTGTAACATGTATAACTAAGTGCTACGCCACGGTCTGCCCCCCTCTCGTCTTCTCCTCTTGAAAAATAATTCCATCTATCTGCAAAGATAAAGATAGTGTGCCTTATACACCAAAGAACCTTGTGGTATGAACACTTGTGCCAGTGTGTTGCCATGTTTGTAGGTTGCACATCTAAGCAGTTATGTGATAGGGTTGAACAATGCGTGCTGTCTAGCATACACCACAAAACTGTGCCGTAACCAAAACAACTATCTTGCGCCTTTAAACCAAAAAGATCACTCAAACATGACTCTGCTATAGGTCAACATTTACTTGACAACCTAGAGTGTGCTAAAGCCTAGAGTGTGAATGGTTTGTGAATAATTAGCAGAGCAAGATCTACATTTCACCTTGGTATTTTGGAATCAGTCTACAAAGGGATCCCCTATTGTGTAGACAGAAGGAGTTCGTTTTTGCCTTAGGACTCATGCAGTAATCTATTAGTCAGCTCACTGTATCGTGGTTGTTGATTAGTTTTCCTACACTATACCAATCATTCACTTCTTTTCTGATTAGCCTATTTCGATCCACATCTGGGTATATAAATCAGTTAGTTTTATGTTTTGTTCACTTTTAGACGTATTACTCTATTGAGTGTCAGACGAAGAACTATACTGAAGTTCTGTACTATTCAAAGATTGTTCTAAAATGCTATAGACCTTTTTGACAAGCCATGAAAATCGGGCGTAGCAACTGCGACTAGGTGAAAACAAACTGAGATCGCTTTGTTGTTGCAGTTAGTGTTAGTACAGTTGAAGCACACATTAGCACAAATCTTTCAAGTTTCGTTGCAAATATGCCAAAAAGCTGTGTTGCTGTTGGATGCAGTAATCATAACATGATGGGAAAAAAGTATAAGCTTTCATATTTTTCCCAACAAGAGGAAGAAAATGGAGAAATGGAAGAAATGGGTTCAGGCCATGAAGAGGGTGAATGCAGACGGCAGCGCGTGGTATCCCGCCAGTAATCATGTTTATGTCTGCTCCAAGCACTTCAAGACAGGTAAGAACATTAGAAGTATATATTATATAATTAAAACATTTGTACTTAATTCACAATTTTGAACTGTTAACTGTATTTTTGAGTATTAATGGGAACTTCAATGAAATTATTTAGGCCCTTTTTTACTTGATTTCAGGTCGACCATCAGCAGATCCAAGCCATCCCGACTACATTCCAAACATTTTTCCATTCAAGAAAAAAGATGTAGCAAAGTCCCAGATGCCGTTCAAAAGATTCCAGGGCGCAAAGAAAAGGGCAAAATATGAAAGCAAGTAAGTTGATTCGGAATCGGCATGTTCATCTTCTAGTGTACCTGAAGAGCAAGTAGCAGTAAATCTGAAATCGTTTCAAATAATTGAAAGTACCACTGTTCCTGATGAGCCTGAAATTGACGAGGCAATGGAAATTGACCACTTGCGAACAGAGAAAAACTGCTAATTTTGCAATTATGCTTACAAAAATCAGCTGTATTGAGTAACAGGTTAGTATACGTACCGCTAGGTATAAACTCAACATTGGCTATATTAAGTGCCTCCCATGTGACAACTATGTGCCAACAAGGAAACGACATGGCCCCCCGATAACACCCCTCCCTAGAAGATTCCACCCATGAAACCCCTGAATCATTTATCACAAGCCCAGGGGACTAACAGCGAAGTACCCCACGGCCCAACTGGTTCCCGGCATTTTTAATGTAGCCCAAAAAAGTTTTATAAAATTGTTATTTCATTTGATGCTGTATGTTTTTTAGGCTTTGTTATCCACCTACAATCCATTGGTGTTCAAAGACAACGATGATGCAGCCAAATACTTGACTGGATTGTCATGCAATGTGCTCTCTATCATTTCCAATGCACTGATCCCGCACCTGAGTCAACAAGGAAAATTACCCGCTGAAAATCAAATTCTGTTGGTTCTTGTGCGGTTAAGGTTAAATCTACCTTTTCAGTATTTGAGCTTACAAACAAAGCTTGCTCTAAGCACAATTCATTCAATTTTTCAGAAAGTCATTCATAAAATGTATCAGAATCTCAAATTTTTGATACATTTGCCAGACAGAGAAAATTTGTTTAAAACGATTCCTCCACTATTTAAAGCAAACTTCCCTCAATTGACATTCATAATCGATTGCTTTGATATATTCATGGAACGCCCAACAAATCTGAAAGCAAGAGCTCAAGTACATTCAAATTGTAAGAATCACAGCACCGTCAAATTCCTGATATGCACAAGTTCGTTGGGGGCCATTACATTTCTGTCCCCTGCATGGACCAGCAGAAGCACAGACAACGAAATCGTCCGTCAATCCGGCTTTATGAGCCTGAATTACCACCACCGTCGTGACCAGATATTGGCAGATAGATGTTTCACCCTTCATGATGATTTTGCGGTATTGTGTAGTGCTGAGCTAATAATTCCAGCTTTCACAAAAGGTAAAAGGCAGCTTAGTGCTAAAGAAGTTGAGACAACACGGAAGATTGCAAATGTGCGCATCCACATGGAAAGGGTTATTGGAAATCTCAAGAAGCAATTTGGTATTTTATCCGAAAGATCTCTACCAATAAATTTTGTGAAGTCCAAGTCAAATGAAATTTTGGATGCAACCCCAAACATTGAAAAATTGGTTACTGTTTGTGCATGCTTAACCAATTTGATGCCAAGTATTGTATACAAAGAAAAAGATGAAGAATGAGACAATGTTTAAACATACTCTGGGTTTACCAAAAACACAATCTTTGATTGTCTTTAATCAGGTGCTTTCGATCAATTAATATTCAAAAATTTTCATTTACTAAAAAAGCCAGGAGGATTTTAAAAGAATTTTGGGATTTTTCAAAAATCAATTCTCTTTGTCAAAGAAAGACTTTTCCGAACCATAACTCACTTTCTATCGTTTTCTATGAGAGGACAATTTAACAAAAAAATCTTTTGTTCTTTACGAGAAATTCCAGTACTAAGTTTCTTAAAAACTAGTTTCTTATAGAAAATTATGTGTTATTAATGTACCCCGTGATTTTTGTGTATTACGGTTATATTTTTGCCTTTTTAAGTAAATATCAACTTTGATCATAATCCACTAAAACATCTGATTGGCTTACCCTCAAAGATTGAATGCTTTTGGCCCACCTGATATACTTTATCTTTTTTCATCAACTCCTTACAAAATCTGCAATACCAGCTCCCTGTTGGGGCTCTTTTTATCTTAAGACATGTGAAATGAAACCACTTATATTTACAAGATGGATTGTCACATCCTATCATTTGTTCGTTCTCTGGTTGCTGACAGAAACAAAACAACTCAACAATTTTTGAAGCTGATTTTTTCTGCTTCATCTCCAGCTCAAGCTTTCGAGTAGCTAGCTCCAGGCATATGTGCCGTTTATGAAATTTAACCAATGTTTTCAGACTTTCCTCAAAACCATTGTTGTATTCCACCATTGTATAGAAGCAGACTGTAAAATATGAATTCTGGATTTCATAAACATTCATTTGCAGTTGAACTGATGTCCTGTAGGCATGATTTTCTTTCAGGTCAGATCCTTACTGATGCAAAATAAAGGATCACTTAAGCTATCATTTATTGATTGCTTTTTCCTGTGTTTGAACGGGCATTTGATCTCTATCAGGAAATACCCATGGCAATCAAACCTTCCCACACAATCTGCATGTGCCCCTATAACACTAAAATCTGGATGGAGTTTAAGCCCGGTTTTATGGATCGCCAAATTTTCATGGCTTTGGTTCAATTCCTTTATCAATGCCTGGAGTGCATTGTCTTTATTATGTTTTCCCCATAGAATGGTTGGGGTATTGATTTTTTGGCCTTCTGTACAGATTTTCAAAATCAGGGATTCAGAAAGCTTTTCCATATTTGTGTGCAACTGAAGCAGTAGTCCTGCCCACCCTTGTTGCATACCAAGCCATGGAGTCGGCTTGTGGTGTGGTAGATTTTTCAATAAAATCTTTGTCTTCCTTTGAGATTTTTTCCTCATACACCCTTTTCGAGCCTCTTCAGGGCTCAAGGTGGGCGCATAGAGTTTTCTCAATGACTTTGGCAATTTTGTAATCATTGGCACTGGAGCCTTGTGGTAAAATGGCTTATTTAAATCTGCAGATGTGCTCAGCGCAACTGACAGATCTTTTTGTTGAGATAAGCTCAATCTTTGCAGAGTTGACATCTCGCAATCTTTTGGTAGCCCAGTTGAACTCTCACTGTTGGTTAATGGCTTTTTCTTGGCTTTATAAAAGGTTACATCCTTAATTTGCACACCAGTGATTTCCTTCACAAAGTCGTCATTCCAATTTCATGTTTTTGATGTGCATGCTGCTTCTGCGGTGTAGCCAAGCCGTACTGCTGCTTCAATTTTGAAAAGCAATGGTCCAATGTGCGAGCATGCTTCACCAATCCTACAATTAATAATAGAACTAAATTACGAGTGGCAATCTATGAATTATAAAAGTGTGTATCTTTCTACCGTAAATTTTATATTTTGTCCCTTGTGGCTTAAATTGTAATTAACTACTTCTTAAGGGGACTTATTTGGTGATTATTGCCCCCCCATCCTCCCGCTTCCGACGGACCTGCCCATGCATGATCCATTGTTAATCGTTAACCATTGTTTCTTTAAATACTATAATAACTTTATTCATTATTTAATAAAGGAGTTCTTTAGTTGAAGCTGATTTGTAAATCATTGTTTCATTTATAAGAAGGCTATTATCTTGTGTCGTTTCTTCAAGTTTCTCTGCATTATCAACATAGCACTGACAGATGGGTCAGCTTGTGCACTGACCAGGGGCCAGGACCCATGTTTTAGAAAAGGGAGCCATGTTTTTAAAACAGGGTGGGTTTCAGGTTAAAGAGGGTCTGACCCCCTAAAAATTGCACCTTTGGCGCAAAAGAATCCATTGTTCTTTACGAAAAATTCTAGTACTGAGTTTCTTATAAATGAGTTTCCTATAAAAAACAACAATGTGCTAATGGAAATCACTGGGCCTTTTTAGACACATTCTGAGACGAATACAACATTGAGACTATTTTACCATTGTCTCATACAAATTCGCGCAGACAAGTTTTGAAAATCAGACCATCGAGATTTATAATGAACAGTTTCTTATAAAAAACGTGTGTATATCCTGTAAAAGGTTGTCAAGCAGGCATGTCTTGCGTGAGAATAGGTTTATTTTACAGTGGATGCAGCGTAGAGCTTGGAATAAAAATCTAAAGAATATTATGTTCAGTAGATCACAGATTACGCACATTTCAGGAGACTGAATCGATGTTTGATTTAAGTATTAAGACAAGATGGAAGGAAGCATTATAGATGAATGGTTTGCGCTAAGATCTGGAGATCTTGTCACTAAGTCCTCGATGATGTTTTTGTTTTGGTGAGCAAAATATTTTGGCAGGGAAGTTTTTGCTCGTGGATGTATCATGAAACCAGATTAAAAACTATGCTGGCATCACTCGTGGTTATTCAACCAGGTAAGATGGTTATCTATCACTTCACATGGTTTATCAATTAAAGTGAGAGGGTTGTAGTTGTTGAAAAGTTTTGCCAGAGTGAGAATATTATATTTTTTACAAGAATTAAGACAAGAAGATGTGTATCGCACTATTCACCCTAAAATGAATAGGTAGAATTATATCCTATATACCTAGAGAATTTCGTATGCAGCACACTCAGGTCTGATCAGAGAATATCAAGTGTGTTAATACCGATAATTTCTAAGCAATGTTCAGAAACTTTCTAAACTTTATATTGTAAGTTTTTCATAATTATATCACTCAAGGAAGGAAAGTTCCCATTTTTAAATAGCGCATCTTTAGAATTGTGCATTGCCATCGCCAGCTAATTCTCTCTGTTCTCACTACAAGGCCAGGACACAGCATAGTCTTGCTATCAAATAATGCCTTTCAGAGCCTTCGTGACCCCAGCATGACAAGCAATTATCTCTAAAATTAATATTTACAACTGATCAACACCTAGGCTGTCATCTGTCAGCAGAGATTAACTCTTAGGTTTCAGATGACACTTCTTCAGATATTTCAAGGCCTCTTATTGGTCTAAATTGATCCAAACTGTTTAGATGGGCCCAATGAGGTGTAAACAGCATGACTATGGTTTAGTATGTGTCTATGGTGAGGTTTTCCACTGAACTTCTTGTTTTAGAACGGAACGTGTTCTTACAAATAAAAGGTTCATCTTTATTCATCAACTTCGACAAATTGAAAAACTCACCGGCTGGGATGCTTGTAACCAAGAAAGCTAGCACATCTTGGGTTAGTCCACGGTCAATCTGACTGAAACTGGACTAGGGGGTTGAAAAAGGGAGGCTTTCTCCTAATCGTTAGAAGCTCTTCCAATTATTGTCAATTTCGACGTAAATGTCTGCAATGGGAGAAGAACAAACTTCCCATTGAGCTGGGTCGCGGATTTCAGGAGGGTTTGAGACTTTCCAACTTTTCTATTGTAGCTCTCTCACAACCTCTTCAACACTCAATCCCAGTGACAAATCATTTCAAAGATCTTGCATCCAATGGTAATATGATAATATATAGCATTATACACGTAAAAAGCTGCGGAAATCATTTTTGCTTCTGAAAAATGATATGCATCTAGATAACAATTTATATATAACCTAAGAGGGACTTTCCACAGGGACTTTCCTTAATATAGGCTTGGGGTATCATTTTTCTAATGAATACCTGGTCACACGGTAATTGGTTTTTTGCTTATTTGTCTCAACTGGCTGCATTGCAGGGTTTCGGTATTCTTATAATGTAAGTAGATTTATAAAAACTAAAAAATCGAAGGTAAGACCACCATTGTGAATAAAATAAGAGAATAGAGGGATGTTGTTATTTCCAAGTATTCATTCAATAGTATTTCATTTGATTTACTTATAATCAATCTAGAATCGAAATTTATTTGGCATGGGTAAACAGAGTCCTGCAAAAATTAGCAATAGAAAGCACCTGGATAACTAGTACAGTTTGCAGATAATAAATTAGGGTAACCCAATGCTCTAAAAAGGGTTTGGAAACTTGTATGTTCTGACATCTGCAATCAAAATTTTGTACACTCGGTTATTTCATAAATTGGTTTAAAGAAAACTTTTTATCTATGCATATCATATCTATGTACACAAATAATGTGTTTTAGTTTTTGTAGAATATTACTAGATCTAGTTTGTAGTTTGCTAAAGTAGTTTGTTTGTAGTTTGTTAACCTTCATTATGTAGTTTGTTTGCTTTATACGATGAAATAGTTTTCCTCATGTTGCTATTTCTCTTGATTCACTAGTCTATTGATTACTTAGGTTTCGGAATAGAAATCCATTTGGAAGACATATTAATTAATTTCACAGCTATCAATAGAAATTTGGGTTACCAGTAGCTGCATTAGCATTTTTTTCATCAAGGAACACCACATCGTCATGTCCTCAAGTTTTTCTCCAGACCGGCTGTTTATTTTATGGCAACACCATTAATGGCTTTAGCACGGGTTGATGATGGTGGGGAAAATTCGATCAGAGAGGGCTAGACTTGATTGAGGAAGTATTTTCATTGATCCATGCAATAAAACTTAGTTTCCTATTCAGAATGGCTGAGCCGTAATTGATACCATCACCATCAAGCCTGAGCTGTAAACCCAGGTAAAAACCCTGACAGACCCTAGACTAGACTTACGGGGATAACTCAAATTAAATCTTCCTATACAGTAAAAACCCGCGAATAAGAACCTTAATTTTCGCATTCAGCCTGTAATGGTTCTTAACAATAAGGCACCTATTTCCCTTGGGACAAGAGGTTTAAAGTTGCACAAATTCACTTGCAGAGTATTATTCTGTTTTAGAACGACTTGCTTTATTGACTCAGAGCAACAAATCAATTTGGTTTCATAAATAAATACTTGAAAATACACAGATTTCAGGCTGTAGGTTCTTAAACAGGGTGGTTCTTATTCGCGGGTTTTTACTGTAATATACATTAAACATAAGAAAAGCAGCTGGTTAATCTAAATACGCACTTATGCAGAGCTGAGTTGTATATGACTAAATCAAATGGTATTCAGAATAAAATTTGAGTCACTTAATCTTTGAAAAGAATCTGATATACTTTTATTTGGGTTACATTCCGAGAAAATAAGTTAGAAATTCAAAGAGATAGGAAATCTAAATTGTTGTATATTCATATGAATTTATTTACTATTCATGGGGAGCCTCAATTACAATATTCTAAGAATATCCCCTCTTCGACTTCTGAATTCTGGACTTCGCCTTGTTCGAAAAATAATGAAACTTTCGATAAAAAAGCTATGAATTTAACATAATTGAATTCTGAATGAAAAACAGTTTTAACTAAATAAAAAAAATCACCTCTTTGGGTACTGTTTTGGCTTACATTACATTTTCCCTGGGTCTTTTTATTTTTTTGCAAGGAAAGTCACCTTTGCCTTCAGAAATTTGAGAATTTTGTGATTGGATGTATTTTGAATGCATGGTAAAGTATTCCTTACCATTCCAATACTTAATTACTTTTTTATCGGCACAGTGCAAAGTGGACATTGTCAAGATTTTCAGATCTTCGGAATCAAATTTTAATGTGGCATTTTTTAACTAATGCCGTAAAGTGTTTCCTATGAAAAAGGATTGTTTGGGCTTGTTGCTTATTGTGTGATTCACTTTGTGGTCTATAAATATTATGTTGTATTGTTCCCTCCTGTCGCAAGTTAAATAGAGTTTTAAGGGAAGCAAAGTCGGAATTAAGGTGAAAGTAATTCAGATTCGTTTCTAGTAGACAACTGTTTATATATGCTGTAGAAGAGATAGTTTCCATCACCTAGTGTAGATGATGCAGCAAGGTGCGTTTTCAAGGTAAGGTGTAGTTAGTAATTATCAACAGTATGTGTCTCGTTGTATTGTTGTAGAGGTAACAAACTTAACTCACCGATAATTTTTCAAGTAGCACCGATTTGATGAGCAGATGAGCATAAAGGTTATGTACCTGTAATAGTATTACTAATTTTGGTTGACGTTTATCAACATTTTTTTGATTTTGTGATCTTTTGTTTGGAACCTTTTTTTTTGGCTTCACGTCATTGTCTTTTCTTTCATGATCTTTTCGTTTCCGTGTTTTTTGGGTTTCTTATGATTTTCAACAATTACTCTTTTAGGGTAAGGACTTTCTTGGGTTTCAGGATCATCCTTATCTCTAGTGATGTTCACACTTGTCAATCAGTTGATGAGGGACCTATAGACCAGGCGAGGGAGGGGGGGTATCATCACCCAACGAGGGAATTTATGAGACCAACATGATTTGGTCAATTTTGATACGCTGATTCCAAAAATCGATGTTATACAGGCGAAATCGGTACCACCGAGCCTCCATTTCATGTTAAAACCTCGTTTTCGATGGGAAATTAACATGTACAGAAATAGACAAGTTCCTGGATTGCAATCAATTTTTGGCTGCTGATAACGAAAACTGAGATTATAAAGTACCATTCGGCACCTTTGAACCTCGTTTCGAGGACGAAACCTCGTTTTCATGCCGAAACCTCGTTTTTTCCAGAAACTATTAAGTCCGCGATTATTATTGATTTCAGGTTGTTGATTTCGAAAATCGATGCCATATATCAAAATTCAGCATCACTGAACCCCTATTCCATGTCAAAGCCTAGTTTTCAGCTGAAATAAACATTGTCAAACGCACCCATTAATCGTATTCAAAATGGACACTGTCCATATTCTAAAATTTGGAACATGGTGAATCTCCATTTTTGATCAACCCCTGGATTGCTAATTTCGAAAATCGTGCTTGTTTTGCTTGTTCCCACTGACCTCTTGGAGTACAAGTAAGGAAGATACGAGAGTTATGCTTCATATATACACATTCTAGTGAATGAAGCGTATGAGTCGAATACAACGAATGAGTAGAATGAGTAATAGGAAAGGAAACGGGATTCAATGTGTAAGAAGTCTGGTAACTACTAATCTAAAGAATAACTAATCTAAAAAATATCTAGAGAATAACTAATCTAAAGATTCTGAGTACTAGTGAGTATTTCGGTACTCTGAATTCTTAACAGAACTTCTACTTGAAGAAAATAGAAAAATACATTCAAAATATTTTGCAATTGCTCATCTGTGTTTGAAAGGTCATTTTTGGTCGTATTCTAAAGAGTGACAGTGCTTAGAATTTACTTCGCTTGTCAGCCCCGGGTCTGGCAGGTGAAGTGTTTCTGCCGATATAAACAGACCCTTAGTTTTCGTCATCAAAAGACCCATCTGTAAACTCATCTTCCAAGGCATCGTCATTCGATCTGTCGTTATCATCTACATCTTCTGCGTTCGCATCCAGAAGCAGCTCTTCGACATTTTCAGGGAAAACTCGGCACTTCAAGAAGCGTTACCTCTTGCATCCCAGCCATGTTCCACCGGACTCTCAACATCTAATTCCAACTGGTCAGCATGCCTGCATATGTTTGCTACATAAGCTGATCTTACGATGTGCAGATGTAGATTAGCAGCACATAGTGGCATTTAACACAGGTCAAACACTCCTTTCCTTCCAAATACTTTCCAAAAACACTTTGAGCAGGCATCGTCGACCTTGTTAACAGGTGGAAAACCATGAAGAAAATACGCGTACTTCTCAAGGAGCTCGATATCATCTGCATTGGAATTGACGTTTGTTCCAAGCCTTGCGAAGGCGTTGATATATTTTTGTCACTTTGACATCGGTTCCCAAAATGGTCTTCCCTTATCGTAAAAACCGAACACGCAATCCTTGTTTGAGATTGCATGCATTCCAACAACTGTCCATGCAGTTCAACAACCGTCGATGATGTCACAAAAATTAGTTTTCAGTTCTTCCCAACACCACTATCCAACAAAACCTTAACGCGCAAGGAATCGTGTGAAAGAAACAATGTAATCATTTCGATATCTGCTGAAGGGAATCGTACTACTGCGGCTTATCAAGGTGAAATAGATGCTCCCTTTACAAGTGCTAGCAGTTTAGCATAGGCTACTTCGTGTCGTGATTGCTTTGCAGCTCGGGAAATGTTCTTGCCTCATCGTTCTTACTTTCGTACATTGCGTTGTATTTGAAGAAAATATGATGCAGTTATTCAAATTATGTCAGCCGTCTTCGATCGACTATTGAATTAAGTTAAAAAGCCTTCTCTTGTTATCCCCGTTCTTCAAAAACGTAATGAAGTCGAGCGAAGGTTTTGCACTTGAAGGTTTTGTTGGAAAGAAGTATTAGGAAGAACCGAAAACTAATTTATGTGAAATCATCGACACCTTCTCCAATTAAAAGACGAGTGGTTGTTGGACTGCATGGACGGTTGTTGGACTGCATGGACGGTTGTTGGAATGCATGCAATCTCAAGCAACGATTGCGTGTTCGGTTTTTTCGATAAAGGAAGACCATTTTGGGAACCGATGTCAAAGTGACAAAAATATATCAACGCCTTCGCAAGGCTTGGAACAAACGTCAATTCCAATGCAGATGATATCGAGCTCCTTGAGAAGTACGCGTATTTTCTTCATGGTTTTCCACCTGTTAACAAGGTCGAGGATTCCTGCTCAAAGTGTTTTTGGAAAGTATTGGGAAGGAAAGGAGTGTTTGACCTGAGTTAAATGCCACTATGTGCTGCTAATCTACATCTGGACATCGCAAGATCAGCTTATGTAGCAAACATATGCATAAATGCTGACCAGTTGGAATTAGATGTTGAAAGTCCGGGGGAACATGTCTGATGGCTGGGATGCAAGAGGTAACGCTTCTTGAAGTGCCGAGTTTTCCCTGAAAATGTCGAAGAGCTGCTTCTGAAAGCAACCAAAGAAGATAAAGATGATTATGACAGATCGAAGGACGATTTCTTGGAAGATAAGTTTACCAATGAGTCTTTTGATGACGAAAACTCAGATTACGACTAACAAAATGACCTCTCGGAGGCAGATGTGCAATTGCAAAATCTTTTGAGTAGATCTTGATAGTTTTCTTGAAGTAGAAGTTCAGTGGGACTAAGCAAAATAAGCATGATTTCCGAGATTAGGAACCTGAGATTGATCAAAAATGAAGATTGGCCATGCTCCAAATTTTAGAATATGGACAGTGCCAATTTTGAATACGATTGATGGGTGCTTTTGATAATCTTTATTTTTGCTGAAAACGGAGTTTAAACATGAAACCTAGGCTTAGAAATGGAATAGGGGTTCAGTGGTGCTGAATTTTTATATATGGCATCGATTTTCGAAATTAGCAACCTGAAATCGATAATAATCGCTGACTTAAAAGTTTCTGGAAAAAACAAGGTTTCAGCATGAAAACGAGGTTTCGTCCTCAAAACGAGGCTCAAAGGAGCCGAATGGCACTTTATAACCTGAATTTTCGTTATCAGCAGCCAAAAATGGATTGGAACCCATGAACTTGCCTATTTCTGCAAATATTAATTTCCCATCGAAAACGAGGTTTAAACATGAAATAGAGGCTCGGTGGTACCGATTTCGCCCGTATAACATCGATTTTTGGAATCAGCGTATTAAAATTGACCAAGTGAAGTTGGCCTCATAAATTCCCTCGTGGGGTGACGATACCCCCCCTTCCTCGCCTGGTCTACTACAGTCATCTTCCAAGTAAATCGCTGATCGGTCCTACTAAATTAATTGGGGATTTTTTATTGTTATCGCCCTACATTTTCCTGTCTGCTAGCAAAAAGCTATCATTCAGTTTTATGTAAGCCCTTTCCAGTGTCATTCCTTGAACTTTGTGTCCTGTTAATGCGCATCCTAAGATTAAGGGTAATTGAGTTCTGATGAATGGTGTAGAACAACCCTTAAAACCTAGATTTTGTGTAGCTTTTGTTGGCAGTGTTTTCCTGCC
The DNA here is from genome assembly GCA_963924455.1 of Pelagia noctiluca. Lineage (NCBI taxonomy): Eukaryota > Metazoa > Cnidaria > Scyphozoa > Semaeostomeae > Pelagiidae > Pelagia > Pelagia noctiluca. The sequence continues at coordinate 12,761,748 of OZ004321.1, read as the reverse complement.
ATTAATAATGTTCTGGATTCCTACACTATTATTGTGTATTTTCAAAACGGTCGCCAGTGTGCTGTTTAACCAGCCATTTTCTACATCAACATTTTTTGCAAGAACAACTCTCCCTCATACTTTTAGTTTCAGTTTATTTTCCAGTCGTTCTTTTAAAAGTGTCTTATGTTGTTTTTTTGCTTTTCAGAGATTTCTTTGCCTGATATGTTGGTGTCTTCTGCCTGAAAAGTTTGTTCTTCGCCGTCAATGGCATCAAGGAGCTTTTTATTCCATTTGGTTTGTTCTTTTCTCAATGAACAAATGATTCCATAGTTTTTCATATCAAGGGTAGATATATCCTTATTACCTAACATTTTGTTTCTTAGGTAAGGTTTTTCAGATATCTTGCCTAACCTTACTTCTGCTAGAAGTGTTTGAAACTCTTTATTTAAATAAATGTTATCTTGTTGTTTTGGATCATCAAAAGTGATGATAGAGAACCCCTTCCACAGGTATATGTTAAAGATATCTTTACCAATAGCTGGTAGTTGTGCAGGGTCACCCATTAGGATGATATGTTTTCCTCCAAAGGGCCTATTTTGCAGATCTTTTCTATCCGCCATTGTTGTATCCTGAACTTTGATCGTGAAGAACGTTTATTTGTTTACATTGTTTACCTTTGATTGCACGTGTTTGTTGTTGTTGTTGTAGTTAGGGGCCTGGTACTTAAGAAGTGCTTTTTATGCAGTCCAGTCACTTGGCCTAAATGTAGAATTGAAGCCACCATGAGGATTTTGTGTTCCTGATATTTTGAGGTGTGTTTTCTTGTTTTAATCTAATTAATACCTAGTTGCAACAATTGGTGACGAGGAAAATTAAAAATGGCTGCCTTCGGTAATATCGAAGCATATGGTGCAACCAGTGAACAGTGGTCCCATTATATTGAGAGATTAGATTTTTTCTTTATTGCTAATGATATGTAAAATTACGACAAAAAGAAAGCAGTCATGTTAAGCGTGTGTGGGGCGGAAACATACAAACTGCTTAGAAGCTTGTGTGCCCTGGGAAACCAACAGGAAAAACTTATCCTCAACTCAAAAATTTGATGAAGCAACATCTGAGTCCGACACCAAATATAATAGCTGAACGTTTTGCTTTTAATACACGTTATCGTAATCCTTCAGAGTCTGTTTCCAAGTATGTTGCAGAGCTACGACGACTTAGTCAGGATTGTCAATATGGAGATTCGATTAATGATATGTTAAGAGACGGACTGGTGTGTGGAATAAATGATTTGAGTATACAGAGGAAGTTACTATCTGAAGGGTCCACATTAACTTTGATAATGCTTTGAGAATAGCCCTTAGTATTGAGGCTGCGGCCCAACAATCAGCAGCAATGCAATTGCAAATTTCGAGTGACAAAAGGGCTGATGGTACTACAGTACATTAAGTATTTACACCAGGATCCAAGAGGCAGCAAAGTTGTTTTCGATGTGGCAATAAACACAATCCCTCATCCTGTCCGTTTAAAGAGAAATGTTGCTCTTCATGTCGGAACAAGGGACACACTGCCCGCATGTGTAGGAGAAAGCCCAGGTCATACAGTACATCAGGAGGCTCACACGAGCAGCATCAGGTTGAAGCAGAGCAAGACATCAATGAAGAGTCAAGTGTTCATGCTCCAAGTTATCCAGAGAGACCCGAAGAAGAAAATGCAGCTGAAATGTACAACATTTACAGATGTGCCGTCCATGAGAAAAACCGATATTGGTGATAGTGGATATTAATCGTATACCTACTGAAATGGAAGTTGACACAGGGGCATCTGTAACGGTAGTAAATCCTGCAGCAAATACTATAAATGCGATAATTACCCTGTTCCAAAAACAGAGGATTTACTTGCCACACTCAATGGAGGACAAAAGTTTACTAAGCTAGATCTTAGTCAAGCATATCAACAACTGGTTTTGGATCAAGAATCATAGGAGTGTTTAACCATAAACACTCATAAAGGATTGTATAAGCCTACACGCCTTCAATTTGGAGTTCACTCGGCAGCGGGGATATTTCAACGAGAAATGGAGAAGAGGCTATCCCATGTGCCTTTTACAACTGTCAGGGATGATGATATACTTATATCAGGGAGAAATGATGATGAACACTTGAAGAATCTTAAGGAAGTGTTGTAGATACTGTCAGTAAATGGACTGCGGTTGGAACGTAAGAATTGTGTATTTATGGTACCAGAAGTAACCTATCTTGGATTTTGCATCAACAGGGAAGGTGTTTCGCCAGTCGATGAAAAGATTAGGCCTATTTTAGAGGCACCTGCACCACAGAATGTCACCCAGCTGAAAAGTTTTCTTGGAATACTAAATTATTATCACAGGCACATTCCCAATATGGCAGATGTTTTAGAGCCATTGCATTGTTTGCTTCGGAAAAATAGTTCATGGAAATGGAGTGAACAGCAGGATCGAGCATTTCAAAAGGCAAAAGAGCTACTTACTTCTTCAGCTCTTCTTGTACATTACGATCCGAACAAGCCAATACTTTTGTCATGTGATGCTTCACCGTATGGGCTTGGAGCAGTGTTGGCTCACCGCATGCCTGATGGCTCTGAACGACCAGTAGGATACGCTTCACAAACACTATCTGCTGCAGAGAGAAACTACTCCCGAATTCAAAAGGAGGGGTTGGCCATTATTTATGCTGTCAAGAAGTTCCATCAATATTTGTATGGACGTCAATTTATAATCTACTCTGATCACAAGCCATTACTAGGATTACTTGGTGAGTCGTCACCGATTCCAAGTATGACAGCTGCAAGAATTCAACGATGGGCATTATTGTTGTCATCCTAAAATTATGTGTGACAATACCAAAGAAGTGCAGCCAATGCCAATGCTGATGGAATGAGTCGTTTGCCACGACGAGCCTTAGAAACAGAAGTATCAAAGGTTAGCAATGACATTATCATGGTCAACTTATGCAAAGCCCCAGTGACATCGGTTCAGGTGAAAGCTTATACAAGAAGGGATCCTGTTATGAGTAAAGTTGTAGATTTTGTATTGAATGGATGGCCTGAGGAATTTTGTGCTTCAGAAGAGTTGCGCCCTTATGCTACGAGAGCAAATGAGTTGGCAGTTGAAAATGGATGTTTGCTATGGGGGAGCAGAGTAGTTATTCCTTCCTCTCTTAGGGAGACTGTGCTGATTGAATTGCATCAAGTGCATTTAGGAACATCAAGAATGAAATCATAAGCTCGCGGTTATTGTTGGTGGCCATCTATGGATGCTGAAATTGTGCAATGTGTTAAGGCTTGTACAGATTGTTTGAACAGTCAGAATAATCCAAGTCTTGCACCATTACACCCATGGGAGAACACCACTAAGCCATTGGCCCGACTTCATATAGACTATGCAGTCCCATTTCTGGGAAAAATGTTTTTGATTGTGGTGGACTCTTTCTCAAAATGGATAGATGGGTATCCAGTTACAACAGCTTCTTCCATATTAACCATTGAGAGATTAAGGTCTTCATTTGCTATACATGGCCTACCTGAAATTCTAGTGAGTGACAATGGTTCCTGTTTTACAAGCCAAGAGTTTAAAGATTTCATGAAAATGAAAGGAATTCATCATGTTACCAGTGCCCCATATCATCCAGCAAGTAATGGTGCTGCAGAAAGCGCAGTACAAACGTTCAAGTCAACATTAAAGAAGCTTGTAAAGAATTCAAAGGATTCTATTGAGACTCAAGTCAATCGCTTTCTATTTTCGTATCGAAATACACCACATACGAACACAGGTGTCAGCCCTGCAGAGATCTTATTGAAGCGATTGCCAAAGACAAGAATGTCCTTGTTGCGGCCTGATAGGGAGAAAAGTACAATGAAATATAAAGAGAATATGATAGCTGATAGAGGAGGGAGTAAACTTCGAAAGTAAAAAGTAGGTCAGAGTGTTATTGCTCAAAATTATACGGGTGGACAGAAGTGGCTATATGGTGTAGTATCTGATAAAACGGGCCCGGTGTCATACCAGATAAAAATAGATGGTGGTTTCATTCGTAGACATAACGACCAAATTCGTTTGCATCAACCTTTATCAGTAAATCCAACAACATACCTACCAAACTTTGAATCTCCAGTGGAACTTCCAATTCCAGCACATGAAAATCCTGTCATTCCACAGATTGAGCAGGGTACACAGCAACCTCTCAGCCTAGAGAGATCTTCTCCAATTCGATCACACACAGTGACCGCAAATTATGAACAGGAATCGGTTAGTCCAACTGTTCAAAAATCACCTGTACAGTTGCCAACAACTGGGCCTAGTTCTCCAGTTCGTATTACCACCACCGATGTGAATTCTTCTCCTAAATTCCCCAAAGCACAAGAAATTGCACCAGCCTCGGGTGTAAGCAGCAGGCCAGTGAGATCGAGAAGGGCTCCAAGGTATCTGAAAGACTATGTTACGAAATAGACTTTCTTTGTACGAGAGGGAAAGCAGTGTTGTATCCTGAACTTTGATTGTGAAGAACGTTTATTTGTTTAAATTGATTACTTTTGATTGCACGTGTTTGTTGTTGTTGTTAGGGGCCTGGTACTTAAGGAGTGCTTTTTATGCAGTCCAGTCACTTGGCCTAAATGTTGAATTGAAGCAACCATGAGGATTTTGTGTTCCTGATATTTTGAGGTGTTTTCTTGTTTTAATCTAATTAATACCTAGTTGCAACAGCCATTTTCCTAACCAACTCATCAATTTTGATGAAAATACTCTTTTCAAGCAAAGAGAATTCATCGGTGATGATTTTGTCTGTTCTATTTACCATTTCGTATTTTATTGTTCAAGGCTTGATTCTAGTATTGCAGTATATGTCCATCCCAAAAGAAATGGTTAATGTTTCAAGACCAAGCAAATGCGCAGCTACACCTGTCGTGGCTAATTTTCTAGCAGACAAGTGAATCATGTTCGGCGCATTCTCTACTATTCCTTTTAACAAGTATGATTTTCCAGCCTCACCTATAACAGCTGTCAGGAGTTGTTTCCCCCTCGTTAGGGTATCGCATAACCCTGTATAAGCTTGCCTCTGTGACTTAGTTAAAGTGCCTATCAGGTCATTTCAAAAAAATTGAGTTAAAGCTGTAAAATATTTGATAAATGTGTATTAATGCATTTTTTTCTTCAAAAAAATTTTCTTCCGTTTGAAATACCCCAGTGGTGAGTGTTTTTATCTACCATAGTAGCACAAAATGAACGAAATGTTAAAGGCATAGAAAGGCATGGGACAAGGGCTCTGTGACGTGTACGCTGGAAAGGAAAGTTTGTTTTGATTAGACCATGCAGTTGAAGGCAAGAGATTTTTCAAGTGAACCGAAACCCAACTTTGAAGGTGCTGGGCAGATGTGTCGTGTTTGGCTGTAACAACAATAATAGCAAGTAATATAGAGAGAAGGGAGTTTCACTTCATAGAATTCCATATTGGAGTGAGGATAACCCGATTGCCAAGCAGAGAAGAAAGCAATGGGTTGACTTTGTGTCCATAAAACGGGCCTACTTCAAGCCTATAAAATATTCTGCGATCTGTAACCATTATTTAATATCTGAAGATTTTGAAAGATCCATCTCGACACTGCCTGGGTTTTTTGGAAAGCTGATAAATATGCTGCGAAGAGACCATGTAGGCATATTTTTTTCTGTGCCTTCGATTTTTACAGCACCAGTGGAATCAGAGACCGAGGCAACTGCGATGTCACCTAGGAGCAAAAGAAGGTAATGGAAACACAGAACCTAGAGCTATTCCTAGTTTTGCTCAACTACGAAAATTATCAATTATCCCAGAAACATGATTTTCATTGCATTGCCAGCAACAGAAAAGACTCCTATTATTGTTTATTCTAGGAGTTTCTTTATTTCAGGCTATCAGATCTGCGAACGTGACGAACCTCAGCGATAGGAGGTTGAATCAGTTGAAGAAAAGGAGTTAGGGGAGCTAGAGGAAATAGATGGACAATATGATGTTGCCAGCAATATAAATTTAGAACCAGCTGTAAGTCTCAACTTTTTCCGTGCAACAATCATATCTAACTAGGCATGAATAAGTAGTCCATAGGCTGGTCGCATTACATTGTCAAGGCATTGAATAGGCATTTAATTGTACATATTTGCTAGTCTTTTAAATATCTTAGCTAAGAGAGAGGGGAAAGTGGTTACTCTAGTATCATTATCCTAAACAAATGAGAGTACTCCCTCTCATGGGTGCCCTAGCCCATTTCTCTGGAAATGTAGATTTGCAGTAGCACCGAGTCTTTGAGCTGTCGAAACTGCATCTAATGTTGAAAAGTGTTTGTCAAATGTGCCCAATCTGAATAATGACGAGTTTTTGACAGAAGTTAATGATATTTCCTTATTCCTTGTAGCATAAAAATGCTATATGTCAATCACTTGACAGCATAAATAGTAAACGGTTGGTGAGGAAGACCTGAAGGCTTAGAAACTTGTGGCTTGCTAAGCAGATGGAAGTGAAGAAGCTGAAAGTTGAAATAAATTCTCAAGACAAAACAAATTTCGATAAGATTCTTGAGAATTCTCAAGAGAAGAAATTGTGCAGATTATACTGTATACATCTATATATGTAGAAACTGCATTTGTATAATTTTTTGATTGATGTGAAGTAGAACTTGATATGATACCATTCAGGAAGTATAGTAGGCCCGGCAGTAGCTGTCCATAGTTAGTCCAGTTCAAAATAAAACAGTATGTCTGGAGCATACCCCAGAAGAATTTTGAAACCTTGACTCTCTCAGATACAATTTGATGCATTTTCATATCAGAATTTATGTGAGAATGAATTAAAATTTACGGTAAAAATCTAATGTTTTATGGAGCAGTATAATTTTTTTTCAAACAGAGTGACTTGGTCCAAAATTTGGTCCGGCCAAAGCAATACCGACCGGACCCGTTCCGCCAGGCCTGTATAGACATATACTACAAGATTCAAAACACATGAAAACTTCTCACCACATTTTTGGGCTTTCCAAATCATAATTTTATAGCAGAGTCTACTCACGGTGAAACAAACTTTTTTCTATCTGAATCTTGTAGTATTTCGATGTGCACCATCTTATTTGTATTATCTAAAATTTCTCTGGTTCTATGTAGTACAAAGATAAACAACTGAATGAAGTAAATACAAGTACTGTGATATAGAATGAGCATAGCTTGATAGTGGGCTATGGTATACTTTTTGCTCGATTCGATTCATATCAAAGTGCTTATATTTTACTTCATTAATTTGTTTATACAGAAGCTATATTAGAATTCACTCTTCATCTTCAAAACCCTTCAGCTCTGTGCCTGGAATTCTGGTTCTTATCCTATAGTACGCACATGCTAGCAATGGGATGGATTTGTTGTTACCCAGACGTCTATGGACAAGTCTGGTAAACTCCCTGTATGCCACTGCTCTGAAGAACCTGCAAAACAGAGTAACAAGTTAAGACCCAGGCCTAAAGTAGAACAGGATATTGAAATTGTTCTTCCATATGGCTTCAAAGAAAAGTTGACTTGGTTTGAATAAAATGAAAAATCAAGGCTCCTTATCATACACAAGACTTGTGTTTACTTATTTCCATACAAAGGGTAGCTTCCTGATGATATATATATTGCTTAATATCGCATAGCATGAAGAAATACAATAATAATTTATTACCGGGCATTGCTGGACACTTTGCCTAGTACTAGGGGGGATGAAATTTCATTCATAATGCTACTTACCAAGATTCAACTGAGAAAGCACTTTATTTAGTTGTCCCTCCTCCTCTCTCCGATTGCTGCAGTCTCTCAACCAATTCTCGATGGCAAGAGGCTCTCCCATGTACGATCTCGGCGTCGTCATCAATGCCTTCCTGAAAGTCTGTAAAACTTTCACCTTCAGAATCTTTTTGCCATGGTTCTGAATCTGTGCTCATTTAAACAAAATTAACAGCGTTTTGATATTGTTTAGCACACACCACTGCCTTGCAACTTGCGCTTGTCTCTTTGATAGATTATGCAACCTTTGGGCACAAAGAAAAACATCCTTCCGGAGGACAGGTCACCCATTTCGCTCAGCCCAGACTGCATGTTGCGCAGCGTTCTGCAGATTGGGGCACCTTTGAAGCCCCTTTTTAGGGTATCTGAAGGTTGCAAAGTTGCAAAAGTGTTGAAAGTTTGTACTTATGTACTTAGCTTCGATTTAAGAAAATTTGTAGAAAAAAACATTTCCGACCTGATAGGCACTTTAAGGTTGACTTATACTCTTCGAGGTCAAAGTGCTCCACTTCTTCTCCTGTCATGAATTGTTTATTACCTTTTTTACAATACTAGTTTTCAGGCCTCTATGGACCACAACGCACGCGTAGTGACTTTATAAAAACGTATTGGAATGTTATGTAACTTCATCTTGTTTTGGTTTTTGGTGAGTTTATTGAAATTTCCTTGTGTTGAGAGTTAAAATCTGGTTTCCTTTTCTTGGGAAATTCTGTGAGTCTTGTGTTGTCGAAGCATTCACAAAATAATGCCTCAGCATAGATAAGCTAGGAGTTGTGGGTTACTGTGGTAACTTATTTTCCTGGTTTACGACAGTGGTCAGCGTGCTCGTCTGTGTATGCAAAAACCCAGGTTGGAGACCCGGTTGAGGCATAAGTCAATTGAAGTAGCCTGCTCTAGTTTAATTTAATTACCAGTGTTAGACTATGGCTTATGACTTAATGTTAATGGCTCTGATGAAGGATTAAATCCAAAACACGAATGGATGCCTCACCGTGGATAAGCCTTGCTTTGTGAACACATGAAGGTTACTGTGCTAACTTACTGTCCTGGTTTAGGAGAGTGGTTAGCGCACGCCTTTGTCCGCCAAAATCCAGGTTCAAGACCCGGTAGAGGCACATGTCAATTGCAATAGCCTGCCCTGGTATGATTTAATTACCTGTGTTAGACCATGCCTTATGATTTAATTTCATCTATACATATGTGGATGATGATACGCATACAGATGTTTGCAAGGCTTGGGTATAAAAAGATAGCCCATTAAAGTTCCATGAATTGTTGAATGGTGGCTATCATTGAATTCGAAGCAGTTGTATTAAAGATTTATTGTTAACATTTTTTTGAGATAGTGAATGGGTAGTGGTCAGTGATCCTAGTGAAATTCTCCCATAGCTCAAAGGCAAAACTCCATCCCCTTTTCTAAGGAATGTGGGCATCTTTTTGGTAACATTGAACGAGATATATTTGACAATCGCAGAAGTTTTTCTATCACCACTAGCAGCAAAAGTATTCCAACTCCTTTTTTTAGAGTTGTGGGAAGTAGAACACCAAGAATAGCACAAGAGAGCAATTCTCAATTTGAATTTATATTATATCGTTTTCAGCAGGTGAATCTGTCTGTTAGAACTAGCTTTTATGTTCCTATCATCGTCAACCCATGAAAGGTTATTCGAAATCCAAGTGCCAAGATAAGTTTGTAAATTAACGTGTTTACTTTAAAAATAGATGTAAAAAGTTATTTTATTCAGTAGGTTTATATCCCCAGTGTCCGTTTTGATGGTATTATCTCTTCATATTATGGTATATGCATGCTGGAAATGGCTTCCTATTATTCCATCCTAAATAGCCAAAAATCCACCTATATGCTACAGCACTCAAATGCCTAAAGGTAAAAAAAGAACCAATATATACAAGACCCTATAGATAAAGCTGTTGAAAAATATTAAAACATCTGTAAATGAGCTAGTACCACCCTTTAACGCCTTCCTGAAAGAATTTTTAGATAAGAATAAAAATTAAAAATTACTCGTTCTTGGTTTGACCTCCTCTCTGTCTATATGAACAGCCTATTTCATTTTTGAGGAGCGGGTCTACCATTCCCAGATAACTTGTATGCTATGTTATACATTTTATGGTTTCTTTTCAGCCATCAAAAACAAGTTTGCCATATGCTGCATGGACATCACTAAAACACCGGTACTCAAGGGCCCCTTCTAATAATGTGGTACTTCATTGTCCGCATGAACACCTGAAATAGTTGAAAATATATTAAAACAATCTCTTTTTTCCGAAATGAAAAAAATTGTTATAATACCTGTATTGCTTTTTATTTTAGCGTAATAACAATCCGACCAAGCTGACTGTAAAGGCTGATGATAGATATTAATAGTGTGCCACTGCCAAAGGGGCCTAGACTTGCATATTTTTCTTTTCAGATTAGTTTTGCTGCTAATTCTGACCATAACGTTTACCCAAAAGGAGCAATGACATAATAGAAAAGGCTCTTTTGGTCTCTGATATCTAGCAAAATCGATCCAAAAGGTTGCAAAATGACTTACGCCGAAATAGTTTCTGGGCTAAAATTATCAAATATACGAAAAGTGTAACAAACAATTAAGCCGAGGTGTGTATTTAATCCACAAGCTGTAAATGAACTGAAGGATTTTGCTCAAAAATATTTTGATATTCAAAGATATGTATGCATCAGCTTTGCCGAAATGAAAGTACAATCTGGACTTGTTTTTGATAAACAAAGTGTTGATTTAATTGGTTACGTCGACCTTTGTGATCCTGATATCAGTTTCTCAACCCTTCAGAAAACAGAACCAGCTTCTCATGCACAGGTTTTCTTTGTGCATGGGCTTCCATATGATTTTGGAATTTGCACTAGCAAATTTTGTACCAAAAGGAGTAACTTCCCATTAACTTTTGCCTATATTTTGGAAAGCTGTTACATTTTTAGAGCTGCAGTGTACTTTACGGGTAATTACTGTGACATCAGATAAGGCAGCTCAAAACGGGAGGTTCTACAGATGTCATTTTGGACTAAGAAGGGACAGTGATAAATCTGTGACATACAAAACAATAAATATTTTTGCACAGAGTAGATACATATATTTCTTTGCAGATGCTCCACATTAAGTCAAGACAAGCAGAAATTGTCTGTATCATTCCGGTCAAGAAACATATCATTCAAGGTTAATGTGGAATGATGGAAAGTCTATTGTTTGGGAGCTTGTACTTCAGATTTCGCAAAATTTTAGGCTTGTGTTCTGAAAAAATTGTACTTATAAAAAAATTGTCTTTTTTTAATAACCAATGGTATAGTCATAGCCCACCATGTTATCCATTAAGGCCCTGAAAATTCTGGGGAGTGGGCTTTGGTGGGGCACAGAGAATACAATCTCTAAGTCGGTGATGTAAATAGGGAAAACATTTCCAGCCGAAAGGAAACAGGTGTGTGTGCACCCAGACACCAACAGCTAAAACACCTTGCTTGAAAACCTATCCACTGAGCTAGACATGACCTAAAAACCTATAACCTAAACTAAGGTAAAGGCAGCAAAGCCACATAGAAGTGTAACAAAGGATAGTGAGAGTAGCAGAAATCAAACATGTAGCCCAACACAGGACATTTTAACACGATAAACATGTGAATCCTTGGCATAACACTAGCCCAACACAGGGCTTCTTCTTCTTCTTCTTCTTCTTCAGGCTTTATTCCCAGCTCAGCCGGGGTCGCCGATGCGGATCCTTCTCCTCCATTCTGTTTTGTCCTTTGCCAACTCCTCCGTTACTCCAACTGCCACCATATCCTCCCGAACACAGTCCTCCCATCTCCGTCTTGATCTGCCCCTCTCTCTCCTTCCTACCTTGATCTTCCTTACTCTTCTCCCAACATATTCCTCCTCTCTCCGAAGCACATGCCCTAGCCATCTTAACCTGCACTCCCTCAGCTTCTTCTCTAGTTCCTCTACTCCTATTGTCTCATGGATAGTGCTGTTCCGCACTCTGTCTAGCCTGGTCTTCCCCAGCGAGAATCGAAGCATCCTCATCTCTGCTACTTCCATTTTCCGTTCTTGTGCCTTTGTTACTGCGACTGCCTCCATCCCATACAGCAACGCTGGTCGAACCATTGTTTTGAAGAGCCGGCCCTTTAGCCTTGCCGGGACCCGTCTGTCACACAGTATCCCCGTGATCTTCCTCCAAGCATTCCATCCCGCCTGTATCCTCTTACCAAACTCCTTGTCCGCTGCCCCATCGCTCTGCACTGTGGAACCAAGATACTTAAACTCCTGGACTCTCTTCAGCTTCACACCCTGCATTTCTACGTTTCTTTCTCGGTCTTGATCCCCCATGCAAAGGTACTCTGTTTAGCTCAACACAGGGCATTGTAACATAAAAACATGTGCACCCATGGCACCACATTAGCCCAACACAGGGCATTGAAACATAAAAAACATGTGCACCCATGGCACAACATTAGACTGGTACAGAACATTATAACATTAAAAACATGTGTAACCCTGACACTAGCCCAACGAAGGGCCTCTTGCAGCAAAGGTAATATACAGAGCACTTATGGCACGATTGAGCCCCTATAACACAGGGCATAAGGCATAGCCATATATAACTAAAACTTGAGCTTGAAATTAATCTCACGGTATTAAATGTTTTAAACTAAAACAATTAGAGGTATCTATATACCCTTGCTATGTTGTCGCACTTAAATGCAATTCGCTTATGCAACCAAGAATCCCCCAATTATGAGCCTCAATAACAATAGGAAAAAACTCCTTGACCGCTATGTTGATACACCACGCATCACTCGGCCAAAGACTAGCAAACCAAGTGTCCTGGTTAATACTAGGAAAACCTATAGCGCCTGCAGCATCGTAGCAAATAGAAACGTCAGGACCTTTGTTCCACTTAGCCCAATGAAAAAGCTCCGTCCATTCCAAGAATACAGCAGTTATTTCCACCAAGAGAGGTCATTACACTCCCATTGAGAAAGTGGTACAAAGTGAAAAATCTTATCCACAGAAGTAGCTCTATCTATGAGACGCCGTGAAAAAGGTCTACTATGAACCTGCCTGCCAGCAATGTTGCAGCAAACCTAGAAGAGAAAGGCGTTTGCGCTTTGTCCCACGCTCTTGATTCTCCCACGCAGCTAAGTGTGACCTAATTTTGCCGAGTTTATCCTCTAGTAGCTGCAATTCCATAGATCCAGTATCAAGGACAAAACCTAGATACGTAATAGCAGTAGATGGACCTTCAGTTTTACCTGCAGCGATAGGGACACATAAGGACCCACAAATGGACAAGGACTGGTCCAGGTCTTGCTGGCATTGAATTTTATTAGGGGGAGCAAGGATCAAAAAATTTTCTAAATAATGCTGCACATGCCGCATCTTTTCCTGCTGAAAAGGAATGACTTCCAAGACATCAGGAAAACAACGCGTGAAAATGCTAGGCGCGGAGTGCAGACCAAATGGCAAAGCAGAATCTATGAAATATTTGCCTTTCCAATGCATCGCTAACACGTGCTGAAGCTGCAGATGAACAGGAAGTAGCTGATAGGCCCTACTTATATCAAATTTGGTTGATAGAGCCTCTTTCCCTACCCCAACTATTTTTGATATAGCCTCAGGTAAACCTGCATAGAAGACGCTAGCTTCAATATGCGGGATTAGGTCCTTGACACTCTTACCCGAGGGGAATCATAAGTTTGTGATGAGCCAGTCTTTCCCAGGAACTGACTTAGGGATATGCCAAATCGATCGATATGCATAGAAGCATAGGGTGGAAAAGAGAAGGGACCCATAATCGTACCTTCTTTTATTTATTCCTCAAGATACTTATCAATTATCTCTGCCCCACGAAAAGCTGAGCTGCAATGTTGCTTAGCGGACACGAGGGGGCCAGGTGAGACCCCCAAATGGAAACCCTTGCTTAAACCCTTCAGGACCCACTGGACATCAGGTGATACAATTGTGGACAGAATAGCTGTCCAAGCATTAATATCTAAAATTGTCACATTAAAAAGAGCTGATAAATCGGAGTGAGGCAAAATTAAGTCCTCTAGTCACTGCCTAGACTTCTTTGAAACGGTAGGCTCATCTTTCTCGTGAGGTTGTGATCCCTTGTTTGGAATTCCTCTGGCTAGAGTTGCGGAGAGACAAGCAATTCTTCTTTGGTCCCCAACGCAGACAAAGCAGCTGTGGAAGAACTTGCATTCAGTGAAAGTATAGGAGCACTCATTCCACTTAAAGCATGATCTCAATTTCCTGTCAGAAATTTATGGGGCGCCATATGTGTCTTTATTCTAATTGCATTTTTTGTGTGTTTGTAATATTTTCTTGTCTCTGCAAGAGAGGTAAATTTTGTATGAGCCAATCAGAGCAATTGTTTACATTTGCAATTCAGCCAATCAGAAGCCTCCATTTGACTGCCAAATTACGAGGATTTTGCACAGAGCCCCCCCCCTTGCTGTGGTGAAAACCATGCCCCCCAAAAGAAGCGATCATACATTTACACTATCTCTAAATTTAAAAAAGAATTAAGGTAGTAATATTAAGACATATTTCTAAATATTTACCAATGCACGAACCACTTGCCTTCTTCGTTGCAGAAATATCGAGGACGCAATTTCGCATAAAATTTGACGAGTTTCTCCCTGCCTAGGCCCATTGAAAATCAAATGCGTCTTGGCCTCGATTTCAGCTCAATCTTAATTTTTTGAATTTATTTTACAAGGAATAGTTTAAAATAACATTCCCCTTGGATAGTTTAAATTTGTTTGGCTATTTACTTTCAATAATTCAAATTGCCCGCCATGAAAGCAACCAAGGTCACCCATATGGAAAGGAGGGTCAAAACAATTCAATCAAATTTCATTCGTGGGAATGCAGAACTAACATTCAAAATGGCTGTTTGTTTACAGATTTTTATTTCAAAAATGACAATTCCTCACCAAAGGTGATGTAAAGAAGTATGAAAGGTAGGTGCTCTGTTGATATTTACTTTGGTATCTAGACTTTTGTCAGGGAGGTGTTAGGCCTCCCTCCTCCTGAGAAAGAGATACGACCAGAACACGCAAAGTTTGAATGAAATATCATGTTTTACCTCCATAAAAGCAAATTTTACCCAGTTACCTATATTTTATTTTATGTTAACCCCCTGCAAGTGTTTCCATTGTTCTTACTGCTATTTTGGCGGGAAAATGTAATCTTCAAATGCAACAAATGGCCTAAATTGAAACTTGCCTTTATTGCCTTCAAAATATTTATTCTGACATGTAGGCCTAGTAGTTGATATTGTAGTCGGTAAAATGGGAAGATACACGAGAATTTGCAATAATGTTTTGCATGTGCTCTGGTGTAAAAAAGACCCGAAATCAGCCTAAGAAAATTACCAGCATACAAATACCTTGTGGCATTCAGGAACTTAACCTAGGAGAGAGGGGAAAGAAGCGACAGAGCTCGATTTATTTGCAACGACTGTATCAATATGGCATGCTTGTAAAGAGATTTTACGAGACATCTGAAAAAAGACATCAACTTGCACTGCGCTCTTGAGGTATGTTATGATAGCAATTCAGATGAAGCTGCTTTGATTCTTCTCACTTCATGCATTTAGAGTTGTACTTTAGAAGAAGGGCATTTCTAGAAAAACAGGGTGTGGTTGAAAATTTATGCGCTCAACCCAAGGTGACACACGAAAGCATTTCTTCGACAGGAATGCTCTTCCAAAAACAATTTTTGACTATCCAATAAATAGAATATTTCAAACTTCACACCCCAAAATTCCTCAGAAATTGATGATAAATTGAAAACCCAGAAAAATAGTGTGAGCATCCCTTTTTTAAATTTAGACGTGTACCCCTGGGTATGGGAATTTCTATTAGCCTCTCCCTGGCTGGTCTTTTTTTTGTAATCGAACATTTTATGCTGAAAAGTGGAAGAGTGTCATAAAAAGCTATTTGCATCTTCAAAGACTTCACTTTACAAATTATACTTCTAAATGCGAATAGATATACATATTGTACATATTCCTACAGAATCAAACAAAGTCAAAAAAGACACACATTATCCCAGAAGACAATCACGATGAATTGGAAAATGATTCTGAAAGAACAGAAACGCTCAGCAACCCAAGTCAAAAATTATGGCTTAGCTCGCAAGAAGATCCCCCCTTCGAGTTTTGAACTACAAGACATTTCAGACATAGACAGTGACAATGTTATTTAGAGTGACAGGGTGGTCGAGGACAGGAAATGCAACATCAATGAAGAGTTTGCACTGCTTAGAGCAAAGTGTGGAGAAAGGTTCCAAAATGAAAATCTTGCTACAGATGTCAATGATTTCAAAATATTATTCATTGAAGCTGGTGCCACAAATTTATTTGACACAATTATGGAGACAATGAGAACTGGCCGACAATCAGACAAACGCATTGAATTGAATGAGAAAAGGGCGATAACAATTATTTGCACCATGATGTACGGAGAGTCACAGCATGCAAATTGGTATCAGGTAGCTCTTGCTAGAGCTCTTAAAGGGTTGGATGTCTTAAACAGAGGAATAGAGACATTGGGTAACATCGGTGTAGCAGCCCACCCAATTACAGTTCTAAACATGACAAAAAGATTTCTTCTACTAACAGTAAATGTTAGTATTGTCAGCAAAGAGAAAGAATGAGAGAAACTTTGATGAGGTTGGCAAATCATTTATGTAGATTATAAAAAGCAATGGGCCAAGGACTGAGCCTTGGGGAACACCAAAGGGTATGTCCACAAGAGAAGAAGAATGGCCATTAATTGAGGCATATTGTTTGCGGTTACCAAGGTATGATTGGAACCAATTTAAAGCAGTGCCCCTGACTCCATAATGTTCTAACTTTTTTATAAGAATTTCATGATTTACTGTGTCAAAAGCCTTCTGTAAGTCAATAAAGATTCCACAACCAAACATTTTATTGTCTAAAGAAGAATGATGCAGAGGAAGACGAAGACGACGAGATGATTGAGGATGCTTTGCCCAAAGATCAAGATGAACAGGCGGCAAACAAATGAGTTGATAAAATTCTGCATGAAATCTGGAGTTGGAGAACACAAATTGTTGATAGCTGACTGGTGAATCAAATATAAATCGTTTTCTTTCTAACTTTGCAGGCTACTCCAATGCTTTCAGTTATTTTTCAGTTATTTGTGTCACGTCCTAAAATTCTTCTGCATCCCTTTAATAAAATTTCTCAAGCACTGTTAATCTAATAAAATTTCTCCTCTCGCCATTTTGAGACCTCCTGTGTCGTGTGTGAAGGAAAGAAAAACGTGACCATGTGACGCAGGGTATGTGACGTTTACCCTCCATTCCACACCAGTGACCTCGGTTGCTTTCATGGCGGGCAATTTGAATTATTGAGAGTAAATAGCCAAAAAAAATTTAAACTGTCCAAGGCGAATGTTATCTTAAACTATTCCTTGTAAAATAAATTCAAAAAATTAAGATTGAGCTGAAATCCAGGGCAAGACACATTTGATTTTCAATTGACCTAGGCAGGGAGAAACTCGTGAAATTTTACGTGAAATTGCGTCCTCCATATTTCTGCAACAAAGAAAGCAATTGTTTCGTGCATTGGTAAATATTTAGAAACATGTCTTTATATTACTACCTTAATTTTTTTCAATTTAGAGATAGGGTAAATATTTGATGGCCCCTTTTAGGGGGCAAGGTTTTCATCACAGCAAGGGGGGGGGCTCTGTGCAAAATCTTCGAAATTTGGCAGTCAAATGGAGTCTCCTGATTGGCTGAATAACAAATTTAAACAACTGGTCTGATTGGCTCATACAAAATTTACCTCTGTTCTATGCAGGTACATCCTTTGTCAACTGCATATATCAATTAAAATACACTAGTTCTATTGCTGTTCTGGTCATTATTTATATCCTTACACAAAAGATCTTCTAATACACCAAAAAATATCCTTTCTAATAATATTTGAATCATTTTTTCGTTTCTTTTAAATATCTTTGGTCTTTTTGCCAATATTCTTGGCAACCTTGCAATTATTTATGGCAATTGAAAATTTTCATGCTGTATGTAAATTAGATCTCTCAAGCGAGGCTCTTTTCAGTTACGAGGCTGTGGTGCATGTGCTACCTTTCGTTCCGTTGGGTTTTGATATTAAATTGCAGGAAATTAGAGAAATGAAATTGACAGAATAGTTCCAATGATTGCTGCTAATTCAAAAAACATCCTGAGAAGCTATTGAATAGGACAGCTCTGACTGGTAGCAGCAATGTCCAGTCTACTTTAGATACATTTGTAAAAGGGGAGCAAGAAGCACAAAAGAGTTTATTAAACTCCCCATTTAGGCCAAATGTGCCTACCACAACCATTGCTGGTATGGTAGGAAGCATTGGAACAGAGCTGACATGAAGTTTTCCAACTTTAGCAAGCAGGCGGCCAGCACAACCAATACCATACAGGGCTAGCAATTCTTTTTCTGCCAACGCAACATGCATAGTAAGGCAGTTAACATCGGCGTCCAACCAACCAAAAGCAAAAAGACAAAGGCAGGCATGCAAGCAAAGCAAGGAAAAGAAGCCTATTTTTAACGACATTGTCCTCATACCAGATCCAAGTGTTGCCGAGGTGCCAACTCACAACCACAGACTGGCTCTAGAGGTAAAAAAGCTTGTTGTTCATCAGTACCCTATTTCAAAGTCCTGGAATGGCACCACGCTCATTGAGCAAGTCAGGAAATGTTTTTCTGTTCTACAAGCCAATGATAGTGAAAGAGAACCAGTGCCATTTGAATTTCTAAAGGCCTGTTATGGCCAACTGATTGAAATCAACCTGCAAGATGGTGCGGAATTGATTCTGCGGAACTAATCCTGCAAGATGGGTAAATTTTGTAACAATGTCAGGGCCAGGGGTAATTTATGTCCAATCTTTGGTGGAAATAGAAAAGAAGGAAGTAGTGGTAGATATTCCACATGAAGGCACAGAACAAAATGATGTAATTGTTCAGGCTCTATGTGATTATAATGATGAGGCCTTTTTGTCCAGTTTGCAATTTGAATTGGATCCAGCAATTGATGACAAGCCAAAACAAGCCGATACTGCTGACATTACATTTCACTCGACTTTGCAAAAAGGTAAAGAAAAACTTAGAGACTCAATGTAAGTGACAGACCATTCATCCTTTATTCTACTACAAGGAATATATGGATAAACTCAATTGATTTACTCAAAAGATGTTGAAGTTATTGAGCATGCAGGAGGCCTGATAATGGCATTTGTTGGAGAAAAGGGTGTTGATGATGGAGGACCTACAAGGAAATTTTTCTCAGTTTTATGGCAACGTAGTCAGGATTGTTCCATCTTTGACTTTACGAAAAAATGCAGTGGCTCTTGATGTTCAAGAGTACAAAATATTTGGTCAACTGGTTGCAATGAACCAAACTCTTCTCGGGGTCATTTGCAAAGCATTTACTAGACCCATCAAGTGATTACTTTGCAATTGAAGATATTCCTGATGAGGCACTGAAGCTTAAAGTACAGAATATTAAAGACCCACTGTCAACCAACAAAGCCAGTGTTGTCAATTTAGTGTTTACAAACAGTGGCTTTCTTTGAATGTTAAAGGATTCGGTCGCCATTTTGTTTTTAAGCAAGCTGCGATTGAAGAAAAAATTTTGTGATCGCGATTTAACAAAAACTCGATTTATTCTTGAAAATAGTTTTAAGACTTTGCCACTGGTTGTAAACTGGCTCTTTTAATCTTATCTGGTGTGATGGAGCCGATGGACGTCTTCGTTTTTGCAGCATACATATTGCAAACACTACTGGGCCTAAACTAAGACAACCTCTCGTTGTTGCTTTGCTGAAAGCTACGAAGCTGCGCAATTTTTAATTTCTGACACAGAAAAACATGTAACTGCGTAGGCGCGATGTTATTAAACAAGGAAGGCTCCATAAAATACAGGGGCTGCTTTGTTGGTTGACAGTGGGTCTTTAAAGAAAGCAACACAGCAGAAGAGCTTTAAGAAGCTTTTTAAATATAGAAGTTGGATGGGTTGCCACTGGGTATCAAAAGATGTTTAGTCCACCTTTGAAAGATAAAGAATTGTTAGTTAAAGCAATTGCACGGCATGCTGTTAAGTCTGCAGACAATTCTCAGCAAAAATCTCAGGAGAACTCGGCAAAAAATTTTCCCATGATGTTTGTGGCGTGCGATGAATGAATTTATGACGACTATTAACATAACTGTAGATATAATTTATTCGTACAACGTTGTTTTGCTATAACTATTAACATAGCTCTAATTATAATTTATTTACACAGCGTCCTTTTATGAGATCCTAATTCAATCGTAGTTAAACGTTGAGCTGAAACCAGATTTTCTGATCCTTAGGCCCCTTTACTCTAAGTTTGTTTGATAAGTAGGATTTTTCAATATTTGTTATTGGATTCGATTTAGAGCGAAATTAATTCTGGGCCTTAGGATTTGCAATAATGCAGCTTAGTTACTTTTTAAGAAAAGCCTTTATTTTTATGGCAAAGAATTTAGCTTTGATAACTGGGGCAGAAGTCCAATGGAAAGTAAAGAGGGCAGACACAGGAAAGGAGTATGTCTTTCAGTCCAACTCTTTGCTGAAAAGAGACGTTGCAGTGAAGCATGTAGCCTTTGGTCTGCAAAGTAAAGAGGATCAGAGGTTTGAGCCAGTGTTGTAAAATATGTAATAATTAATACGTAATATATGAATGTGAAATTTGGGACATAATCTACGAGTCGAAAGAAGATCTTAGTTGAAAACGACGATTCAAAGTCAAAAACATGTGGATTGGGTGCAAATCTAGATTCAACTACTGGGTCCATGCACGAGGCCTAAATGTAAAAACTCCGAAAGGCCATAAGGCTAAGGAAATCCCCCCTAGATGCGTGTAATTGTGTTGTCACAACAATTTTATTTCAAATATGCTAAAATCTTACACCCTCGAGAGAACACATATTACAGTCTCTTACATCTATTGTTCTTGTTCTGGTGCCTGTTATAATTCATTATTATCATCTTCAAGACCAGTTACAGAATTTATCTAAAGAAACCTTTCTTACTTCATTAAATGCATTATAGAAATTAGCTCCTTAGATACCAAAGGCTACCGAAATGTAAACAAAGTAAAAGAAAAACCGTTAAAAAGCCTGTATATCTATCTCTTTTAACTATGAAATATTGTATTAATGCAAAGTCTGCAACTTTTAGTGAAGTTACTTAACTGCCTGTTGCTTTATCCATTCTATAGAGCCCTTGAGCTACTTATGGTTTAAGACATTCCTTGCGTTGATTTTGATTACCTTGTTGCTTATCAAAAATGTGTATTCTAGGTTATTGACACATTCCTATTTATGACCAGAGGATAATTGTGATTGAGGTTTTTGAATCATAGCAACGTCAAGACAGGGACAGGTCCTATTTGAAGTTACAAAAATCCTAAGAAAGAACCGTTGCTGACCATTTTCTAGCTCGATAATATGAATTTTATGAAAAAAGAACGAGACTGAAAAATGATTTTAAAACAAGCAGATTTGCAACACAGACATGTCAGATAGTCAAGATCTGGATAAAGTAACACAACTGGTAGCAAGGGCTGGCTTCCTAAATCGTCAAGAAAAGTAACAAACGCAAGAAAAATTTGACAACATCTAAGCCTCAAAACAGAGGAACATCAAAGAACAGCAAGCTTCCAACCAATTTTACTGGTTCTGATAAAAAACGAGTGCAGTTGCTTCATTCATCTCATCGAATTTTGCGTTACCAATTGGCTTGTTGTTTAAATTGTTCTCTTCAATGAGCAACTGGACTATTGTCCAAGCCCTCGCAGTCGTTTAAAAATTTGGATTTCCACCCCCCGAGTTTCCTAAAAGTTTTAAATGTATCTTATTGGTAATGTTTTGTTAGGCTCAAAGGTATTATTGAAGCTATATAAATTAATAATCAGTACAAAAAGCTCACTAAGTTTAGTTTCTCTATTTCTCGAAAGTTTCTAAGCCATTCCTTAGCAGTTGGCACTTCAATTACCCATTTTTTGCCTCTTTGTAAACTTCTTCTAGGAGCAAATCACCTCCTTGATAATGGCCTTTTCAAGAGGTAGCATTAATCTGTCTTAAAGTGCCTATCAGGTCATTTCAAAAAAATTGAGTTTAAGCTGTAAAATATTAGATAGATGCGTATTATTGCGTTTTTTCTTCAAAAAAATGTCCTTCCGTTTGAAATACCCCAATGGCGAGTGTTTTTATCTACCCCAGTAGCACCAAATGAACGAAATGTTGCGTGCCTTGAAAAAGGCATGGGGCAAGGGCTCTGTGACCCGTACTCCGGAATCAAAAGTTTGTTTTGATTAGACCATGCGGTTGACGGCAAGTGATTTTTCAAGTGAACCGAAACCCAACTTCGAAGTCGAAGATGCCGGACAGATGTGTCATGCTTGGCTGTAACAACAATAATAGCAAGGAATGTAGAGAGAAGGGAGTTTCACTTCATGGAATTCCATATTGGAGTGAGGTTAACCTGATTGCCAAGCGGCGAAGAAAGCAATGGGTTGACTTTGTGTCCGTGAAACGGGCCTAATTCAAGCCTATGAAATATTCCGCAGTCTGTAACCAGCATTTAATAGCTGATGATTTTGAAAGACCCATCTCAACACTGCCTGGATTTTCTTGAAAGCTGATAAATACGCTGCGAAGAGACAATGTAGGCATAGTTTCTGTGCCTTCGATTTTTACAGCGCCAGTTGAACCAGAGACCGAAGCAACTGCGATTTCACCAAGAAGCAAAAGAAGATCAAGGAAACACAGAATGGTGAGTTATACTTAGTTTTGCTTAACTCTGAGACATTTATCACAGGAACATAATTTTCATTGAATTTCCAGCAAAAGAAAAGACTCCTACTATTGTTTATTCTAAGAGACTCTTTATTTCAGGCTGTTAGATCTGAGAACGTGACCAAACTCAGCAATAAGAGGTTGAATCAGTCGAAGAAGAGGAGTTAGGGTGGCTAGAGGAAGTAGTTGGAGAATATGATGTTGCCAGAAATGTAAACTTAGAACCAGCTTTAAGTCTCAACATTGTCCCATGCAACAATCACATCTAACTAGGCATGAATAAGTAGTTCATAGGCTGGTAAGCATTACATTGTCAAGGCATTAGATAGGCATTGAATTGTACATATTTGCTAGAATTTTAAAATCTCTTAGGTAAGACAGAGGGAAATGGGGTTACTCTAGTATCCTTATCCTAAACAAATGAGAGTACTCCCTCCCATGGGTGCCCCTAGCCCATTTCTCTGGAAATGTAGATTTGCAGTAGTACCAAGTCTTTGAGCCGTCAAAACTTCATCTAATGTTGACAAGTGTTAGTCAAATGTGCCCAATATGAATATTGATGAGTTTTTGACAGAAGTTGTTAATATTTCCTTATTCCATGTAGCATAAAGATGCTGCCTGTCAATCACTTAACTGCATAAATTGTAAACGGTTGGTGACGAAGACCAGAAGGCTTAGAAACTTGTGGCTTGCTAAGCAGATGGAACACAGGTAGCGGGGAAAATGATATAGATATAAATGGAAAGTTGTGTTCAGTGGATATGTAGTTAAACTATACATAGTGTTATCAGAATCAAAAAAATATATAAATAACTGGCTTTCTTGCATTGTAGCTACATTTTGTTTGAGTTTACTTCTTCCCGTACCACATTGGCCTAATAAACACAGTTCTCACTGCTGTGCTGGCTGGTCAACCGCCTCTCTTTTCATATAACTAGTTCCAGGCTCCAGCGCGGCGTGCGAGCGAAGCGAGCTGTTATGATAAAAGAATAAAGGTTTGAAGGTTCGCATAGGCCCATGCACCTTCCATCAACTTCTTTTCCTCGCCCTCGAGTCCACAGGCCAGTATTTTAGCGGCCTTTACCTTCGCTGCATTCATCAATACCTCCTCTTCATGATTGACTGTTTCAACTGTAGCTTTTGCCTTCGTGTTCACGACACGAAATCGAAATACTGAGCCCACTGCCGTTCTCCCTGGTTTTTATGTAGACAGATTCCAAAATAGCTAAGTGAAAGGTGGATCTTGCTCTGCCAATTATTCGAAAGCAATTCTCACTGTAGGCTTTAGCACACTCTGGGTTGTCGAGCAAATGTTGACCCTTTAGCAGAGTCATGTTTTAGTGACCTTTTTGGTTTATAAATCAGTTAGGTTTCTATTTCGTTCTCTTTCTGACGTATTACTCTGTTGAGTGTCAGACGAAAAGCTTAAGTAGTATCTATGTGTTCGTTTCATTATGGTTCCGATTTTTCTGGCTATACTGAAGTTCTGTACCATCCAAAGACTGTAATACTATGGATGCTATTTAATATAAAACCTTAACATGGCAATCTTCATAACCCTTCAGCTCTGTGCCTGGAAATCTGGTTCTTATCCCATGGTACGAACATGCTAGCAATGGGATGCGTTTGTTTGTTACCAAGCCGTCCATGGACAAGTCTGGTAAACTCCCTGTATGCCCCTGCTCTGAAGCACCTGCAAAAGTGTAACAAGTTAAGACCCGGGCCTAAAGTAGAACAGGATTTGAAATTGTTCTGCCATATGGCTTCAAAGAAAAGTTGACTTGGTATGAATAAAATGCAAAATCAAGGCTCGTGATCATACATAAGACTTGTGTTTACTTATTTTCATGCAAAGGGTAGCTTGCTGAAGATATCTATATTACTTAATATCGCATGGCATTAAAAGAGATACAATAATACACGTTTTTTATAAGAAACCTAGCTTGGATCCTAGTACTAAAAGTTTCTTAATTTTTCACCAGTTTCTAGTACTAAAAGTTTCTTAAAAGTTTCTTATTTTTAGATACGCACTTAATATCAAATTTCGCACTTTCCCTGGCACATTTCTTGTATCAAAGTGAAACCCACCTACAAATACAAGTAGAATCAACATCCTGTGTTCATCTAAATAAAAACGTGTAGCAAACTTAAATCAAGCAAAATTGTACTGTTGACATATTGCTTTCAGGCTCAGAAAGTCTTCTTATTTATTTCAAAGTTTCTTAAAGATATTGATGTAGTTCTAAAAGTTTCTTAAATTTTTGGGGCTCTAGTACTAGGTTTTTTATAAACCAGTTTCTTATAAAAAGAAACGTGTTATCTATTTCTGGGCAGTGCTGGACACTTTGCCTAGTATTAGGGCCTAGTATTAGGGGGAATGAAATTTCCTTCATAATGTTACTTACCAAGATTAAACTGAGAAAGCACTTCATTTTGTTGTCCCTCCTCCTCTCTCCGATTGTTGCTGTCTCTCAACCAATTCTTGATGGCGAGAGGCTCCCCCATGTAAGGCCTATCGATCTCGGCATCGTCATCAATGGCTACCGCACCTACAAGTCCTTCGATATCTTCCTCAAAGTCTGTAAAACTTTCTCTTCTAGAATTAATTTGCTCTGCTTTTGAATCTGTGCTCATTTAAACGAAATCAACGGCATTTTGATATTGTTTAGCATACACTGCCTTGCGATTTGCGTTCGTCGATAGATAGTGCGAATTTTGTTCACGAAGAAAAACATCCTTCCGGAGTACACGTCACACATTCCGCTCGACCCAGACTGCATGTTGCGCAACGTTCTGCAGATTGGGGCACCTTTGAAGCCCCTTTTTAGGGTATCTGAAGGTTGCAAAGTTGCAAAAGTGTTCAAAGTTCGCCATTTATATACTTAGCTTCGATTTAAGACAATTTGTAGAAAAAAAATTTCCGACCTGATCGGCACTTTAAGATTTCGGTCTTGCCAGGTAAGGAATTCTTAAGTCATTATAGAGAATCTCCTGGTAAAATGGGGGGTTTCTACCAAAAAAAGCTGTGTGAGCTTTGCAATTGCTCCAGATATAGCCTCGGAATTGTTGGCTCCCAATCCACTATGGAGGAGCATCAGAGCATGCAGGGATGTGAAAGCCATTTCCAGGCAGTAAAGGTAGTTTTTGTTCTTTGCATTATCGAAGTAAGACAAAAATCCAAGCAGTGTTGGCACTTGGCCTGCCTCAATCGCCTGCTTCATGGATGGGAAAAGCAGCTCTTGTGTCAGTGTTATGTAACTGATTTCAAGAATACACCATAGTTTGTGATTGTCCCTTCCAATTTTCAATTATTTCAGGGCATCCTCGGATCTAAAACCTAAGGTCAGCAGGACTTCTTGCATAGATACCTCCCAATTTACCGCCATGATTGATTTGGCTGAATCCATCTCAGTAAGGAGAAGGCCAGGTAAAGCGATAAGCAAGTCAAACTCACACTCTACATTTAGCATACTGACAGTCTTGGAACAACTATGCTGTGGAAAATTAGCTTTGCCATAAAACCTCTGTCTACAATTACCGCATCTGAAAACGTTTTTTATAAGCTTTACAACAGTGATGTAAATTGTACCATCATCTTCCGCATACAGCCATTTTCTTTTCTCTTCTTCGCAATATTTGGCAATTCCAGCCCTCCTAGCCAAGTTTTCCAGGATGGTCGAAATGTTTTCAAACCCACTCGGATTAATCAGGTCAGGTTCCCCAACTTTAATATGAACAGCATCGCCGTTGTTTTGGTGCTCAAAATGGTTGTATGGGCTGAATTCATTTCTCTTCAGATCTGCATCGGAGGTATTCATGGAGAATTTGCGTTTTCTAAGGCTTCCCTTACAGTTCCTGCAAACACGATATGATGGGTAATTTGCAGCCCCGCAGTCATTGCAGACCTTCTCATTCTCACAGCTTTTCTTGTATTGTACAAGATTATCGACCATATCACTTTGAAGATCATTTTGTACTTGTTTCATGTTTTTTTCATTTTTTGGCATTAAAAATGCAATATTTGAAATAGTTTTTGAGTTATGACAGCTGAAAGTTGAAGATTTTGCATGTTATACGCCATTTTGTTTTGAGAACGGAAGCGGAAGAAAAACTTTTTCAAGAAGACGGAAAAAAACTGCACGATTGTTCTCTTTGCACTTTTCTCTCAACTTCAAAAATATCAACAATAAACAAGGGTAGCTAGGGTACCAAGTCATGAGATGTAGAATTTAAGGCTTGTGTTCTTATGAAATTTTTCTTATAAAAAAGAGTGTATTCTTAAATAAAACAATTGATAAACATATTCTATGACAAACTCCCCTGGATCCAAAGCATTAAAAGTTTCTTAAATTTTCTGTTGTTTTTTTATTTTCTCACCATCATTGTCATATGGCAAATGCACTATTGTCAGGTATTGCAGGTAAGTAAACAAATAAAACAAAATAGGAATATAGGCAAAAAGTACAAAAAATAAAATGGTAATTACAAGCAAAAATATTCAATAAAGACTAATAAGTAAAAATGAAATTAGAAAAAAAGAGATAAATCAATGAAAATATAATTGATAATAATAAAACATAAATAGTGTCTAATCGATTAAATAATTAAAAACGGAAATAAGTAAGTAAAATAAAATTAAGGGCAACAGACTTGTGATGTAAACATTTTTTTTACATTTGACTTTTTGGGCCTTCTTCAGTAATCTTTAGTAATCATTGTTGTATACTCCCAATGACAGATTCACATCTAGTGGATGTTCCTCCTGCGGGAGAACATGCTACCATTTCTGGTAAAGACGTTGCTACTGGTGTCAGTCGAGTCGACGACCGGCACGTTGTTGAAGTTTTTCAAGCATCCCAACGGGAACAAATGCAAATGATGAGCGATAAGTTTGAAACCTCCTTTGACAGGCTTACAAACCTACTGAGCACTGTTTTCCAAGCCTCAGGCGAAGGAAAACGGAAGGCAGACACAGCTTCTGCAGGCTCTTCTGCTTCAAAGTCTGCCAGGCTCAGCCACATTGGCAGCGCAGAGGAAAAAGGCGCCAGTACGTTAGTAATAGGGCGTGACCTATCAGACTCGTCTTCATCGATCGATGATGGCAGTATTAGCATCCCAGATGTAAATAGTCTAGAACATGACATTGCAGATTTGCTTGCTTATCAACAGCAGATTGAAATATCTCAGCCAAAGGAGACCAGTGAGGAAATACTGGCCAGTATAGAGGCTGAATGGTCGCTCACTGAGGACAAGGGGGCAGACATAAACATCAAACTTGCAAAAATCACCAACAATCTTTTCTCTGACAAACTGCAAGATGATAAGATCAAAGAAAAACTGAAAAAGCACTCTATTCCTAACAACTGCAACAACCTTACAGTGGCTAAATGTAACCCAGAGATATGGGGGACCCTATTACAGAGTAAGAAACTACAAGATATTGCCCTACAGAAAAACCTAAACCTTGTCAATAAGGCTGCTGCAGCCCTTGCTAAATAACAATGAGCTAATATTGGGAAAGGCTCAAGGAACAACAGAAATACCATTTAATTCAATGATAACTATGACCAAAGATGCAATAGCTCTTCTGGGACATACATCTCAAGAGCTGCATCAGTTGAGGCGTGATAATATAAAAGCTAGTTTACCTGCAAACCTTAAAGGGCTTGCCTCTAACGTCCCAAAAGTATCAGAGTTGCTATTTGGTGATGACCTGCCTAAAAGGATCCAAAGTTTGAAGGCAACTAATACTGCCTTATCAAAACCTACCTTTACAGGTACAAGGCAGCAGTCTTCAAAACAGTATCAAGGAGGCAGATATCAAAACAAGAATGACAGAAACCAAGATACACAGATACACAGATACCAAGATACACAGATACCAAAAACAGGTTCACCTCACAGAGGGGCTCTGCCTCTGGGAAGAGGGGTGCCTACAGAAGACAGGGCAGACAGCAACAACAACAATAGACCAACAAAATGTAAGTGATATATCTATCGAACTACTTCCAAGTGAATTGCTCTCTTTCCAAGCAGGGAAAGTAACTGGAAATTATGACAGTTGGGTGTTACTCACTAAGGACAAATTTATATTGAACATTATCCATGATGGTCTCAAGATGGTCTTTTTTGAAGAACCATGTCCCCTGTAGACATGAAATACAGACCCTGTTACAAAAACATGTCATTATTGAATGTCAGCGTGAACCAGGAGACTTTGGATCTCCTATCTTCACAAGAGAGAAGAAAGATGGTTCTCTGCACATGATTCTCAACCTTAAGAAAATGAACAATTCTGTATATTACAACCATTTCAAAATGGAATCCCTTGATAATGTGTTGAACATCATACAACCAGGGGTTTGGATGGCTAGTGTAGACTTGAAAGATGCATTCTACACAATCCCAGTGCATGCAAGCCATCAGAAATATCTCAAATTTCCATGGAAAGACAATTTTTTCAAATTTCAGGCCATGCCTAATGGCTGTGCTAAAGCCATGAGAATTTTCACTAAAATACTAAAACCACCTTTCAGCTTATTAAGACAAAAGGGTTTCGCCTCTGTTTTCTTTGTGGATGACACATATTTACAAGGGACCAGTTTTGAAAAATGCCTTCAAAATATACATGAAACTGTCGCAATTTTATGCAAACTGGGATTCACAATTCATGCAAAATAAGTCTATTTTGACTCCAACACAGTGCATGGAATTTTTAGGTTTCATCATTAACTCAAGATTAATGACAGTTACCCTTTCTAAGGAAAAGAGGGACAAAATTATGCACAAAATGCATGACTTCAGAGTCAAGAACATAAAGACAATAAGGGATCTAGCCTCAATTATAGGATCCTTAATCTCTACATTCCCAGCAGTACCAGCTGGTCCAATGCATTATAGAAATCTAGAAAGATTTAAAATCCAACAACTTAAATTAGCAAGAGGAGACTTTGAGACTGTATTGTCTACCCTTCCGTTGGCTGCTATAAGTGAAATTTCCTGGTGGGGAAGCAACCTCACTTCATCATTCAGAAACATAAAAACACCCCCAGTGGATTGCACAATCACAACTGATGCAAGCCATAAAGGCTGGTAGGCCACAGATGGACATAGCCCAACTGGGGGAAGATGGGGCCTTTCTGAGAAAACACACATAAATGTACTTGAGCTCAAGACAGCATTTCTTGCAATAAAAGCATATTGCAGCTCAACTGTATTCAAAAATGTTAGGATTGGGAGTGACAACTGTACTGCAATAGCTTACATCAATCACATGGGTGGAATAAAATCACTTGAATGTGACACCCTTGCCAAAGAGCTCTGGAAATTTTGCATTTCTAGGAATATGTGGCTCTCTGCTGCCTACATTCCTGGAAAAATAAACACCATAGCAGACAAATTATCTCGTGAGTTTAATGATCAAACAGAATGGATGCTAAAAACAAGCATTTTCCAACAAATTATTCAAAAAATGCAATTTTTTCCAGATGTAGATCTTTTTGCATCACGGCTAAATCATCAAGTTGACAACTATGTCTTTTGGACACCTGACCCAGACTCCATGTCTGTAGATGCCTTCAGTGTATCATGGTCAAACATTGAATTCTATGCATATCCTCCTTTCAGCATGAAACCTGATCAAAAGCAAGTTTCAAACGTAAAACCGATAACATGCAAAAAAAATGGATGGCCTTCAATACCTAGCAGGATATGTTCTCTATGCTATGTCAAGGAAAATGCATCAATAAAAATCAAAGGAGGATGTCAGTCAGGTACTGCTGATTTTGAATTCTGCAAGGACCCAACAGCCGCCATCTCAAAAACTAATCAAATCCTTAACAAGAGGTGGTTTATGGGAAGCCAAACCAGAATGGGTCCAAATTTTTAAACAAGTGGAAGAAGAGTTTAGAAAGGAAACTTACATCTGCAAGACCAATATCAATTTGCCACAAGTTGTAACAAATTTATTGGGAAATGTAGCAATTGTCAGCATGTTTAATACTGTGTTAGAAAACGTAACACATAACCTCAGCAAAGAGAAATGCTTCTGCCTTCTGGAAAAATTGATTGCTCTTTATCTTAGGGTGAGATCATTTTCATATGCAAAGGACAAGACATACAAACTTAACAAAAAATGTCAAAAGGACTGCGTAGTGGACTTAAGAACACATCAAAATGAGATTTTACCAAAAATCAAAATAACTCAAAAACACTAAACATTTAAGATTAGTACATTATCTTAAGAACTTTGATATACAGGGTGAGTAAAAATAAATTAGACATTTGGTGAAGATTTACAGGGACATAAGTTTTGCAACTTTCATTAGCTTCGTAGAAAAAGCACAAAGAAAAAGTTATTTTGTAAATTTACCACATTCTTCTCCACAATTACAAAGAATTTTGTAAAATAGGTCTCATTCATTATTTATAGAAGACTCAAGCTGTCTTGATGGACACTGACCACACCTCTTGGACTGGTGACCTGGTGGTTGCGCCCTTTCCTCTTATCAAAGAAAATTTCACAATTTTTATTATTTACGAAACAATTGTAGGGTAAAATCAGAAATTTGTAGTTTTTAACCCTTTTAGAATATTCGAATATATCCGAATATTGGAATAATTTTCATTATTTGAATATATTCGAATATTTTTTAAAAAACCAAATATTATTCGTATTTGCTTAAAACTGTTTCAATGAATATTATTCGTATTCGTATTTGTTGGAAAATGACTATTCGTTGCAACACTTGCTTATATTACCTAATAAAAATCAGCAAACATCAATGTATTTCAACTCACCCAGAGACTTAAACATTGTTAAACTTGAAAACTAAAAATTGTAAAACTTTTTCTTAGTATTGAGTAATTTCAGCTGAAAGTATACTGTTTATTTCGATTTCCTTTTGTTCAAGGGTGTGTCATCAACTTTGTACCAAGATACTTTACGTTTTTGCTTGTGGCCACCTTTCGTGTTACCAGTTACAGGAACAACAGATTGTTGGATCCAAATTGTGTTGTCTTGATATCCAAATTGCCATATGGTAGGGTTGTCACTTCTGCGTCCTAAACTTCGCTGCCGTCCAAAGTATTCTTCAACCACATCTTGATTGAACCTATTGGTCAAGACAAAAAATCTAACCCATTGTTGA
Organism: Pelagia noctiluca; assembly: GCA_963924455.1. Classification (NCBI taxonomy): domain Eukaryota; kingdom Metazoa; phylum Cnidaria; class Scyphozoa; order Semaeostomeae; family Pelagiidae; genus Pelagia; species Pelagia noctiluca. The sequence continues at coordinate 12,729,915 of OZ004321.1, read as the reverse complement.
GGAGATATCTCTTTTTGCCTCCATCATTGAATACGTGGTGATTTGCGACCCTTCATAGGTCGGTCTGGATATAAACATCTTCTCTTTTGCACTGGCTGTTGCATCTTGGATATCAATACTTTCCTTCCAGTCTTTTAAATATCCAAGGAAATCGTTTTCGACCAGGAAAACCTTTCATCATCAAAACTCGCAAATGGCTTAATGGATTCCTTTTGCTTTAACAAATGTTCTTTTGTACTTCTGATGTTTAGTATGTCAAAAAACCTGTCCATTCGATGACAAAGTTCAGCTGTGCCACTACTATCATCGCCATAATACTCTTTGAGTATTATTGCCGTGGTAGCACTTAGTGCTTGTGCAGCTAAGCGTACATTCATTATAGAGTAGGAACTTAATTCCATGTGCTCTTTTGTCAGTTTGGGACAAAATTTTAATGCATTTGCCATATCATATTTCACAATTTGGCACAAGTGCTGCCAAATAAGATGCTTTCCATTATTCAGCATAAGACGCGACTTTCCAATGCCAGAATGGTACAGGCAATTTCTTGCAGTTTTCAGCAAATGTGGAGCATCTGCGAAAAACCACAAGAACCGATGTGGAGCATAAAGATTTACTTTCCAATATGTGACAGGTTTGTCAGTATCTCCGTCCAGTTGTGCGTGCATCTTGAAGAACTTCCGGTTAGCTGCGGCTCCATCTGACACCGTTACGATTACTGGTAACATGCAGGTAACTTCTAATATGCACACTGCTTTCCAGAATATTGGCATGATCTGAAAAGATTTTAAGCCATTGGTGGCAAAATACGAAAAGTTGAATTTCAAGTCTTGAATTAAAAGTTGAACTTGTAGAAGACAAGCACATATGTTGCGAGATCATCTGTCTTTTCAAAAGTCGCAAAGTTAATCTCAGGATCTCCATGGTCCACGAATCCAATTAATTCGTTGCTATATTTGTCAAAAACTAACTTTGATTGTACCTTCATCCCATCAAATCCAAGTGCAACATACCTCCGTATTCCTTGCAAGCCTTGTGTTTCTTTTATCAATTCAATTGTAACTGCTGGTTAAAATCCAACAGTAGGCTTAATGGCATTCTGGTAGTCTCTGAGAGTTCTTCTGCTTGGCAATGTCAAAACTCCAGAGTTTCTTAATTCGTCATATGCACTAGCAGACATTGCAGCGAATGAAATGCAAAATCGTATGATCATAGGATGATAGCGAACATAGTGGCTATCTCCACTGAAACACCTCTGCTGCTGTTCCCAAAATAACTTCATGAAAGGGCTGATTCCTCCTTCATGCTTTGACATAATGTCTTTCATATCATGACTTAGATCCGAATGAATTTGTATACCGGACAACTTTATTTCAGTTTCCATTTTTGAAATACGATTTTCAAGCTGACTACATTTTAATCTCTGTTCTTGCAATGCTAGCTTCAAACGATTTGGATGTGTCACTGTGACTGGAGCATTTGGTTTAGCAGGGGTGTTTATATGCAGGCTGTTCTCCCATGTTTTGTTTGTAATTTTCTTTTCAACAGATGTGCAGTGCGAGCACTGTTCTTTTTGTACACAAAGAATTTGACATTTTCGGCCTGCTTGAAAACCACCACATTAAAGGGAGCTTTATTCTCTTTTCCCCAAACAACTTTCAAGGGAAGAGAATGGTCAACTAACTGCTCATCTTTTGCACATCTATTGCGAATCTAAAGATTTATCTTGCTTAATTAAAACTGTTAACAAAGAACTTAGATCAATAAAGAAATGGCTTGATGCAAATAAATTATCATTAAACATTGGAAAAACAAACTATATTATTTTTCATTCTTCCTCTGCAAATGTTTCTCTAGATGACTCTAATATCAAAATAGGGAAAAAACATATTAAAAGAGTTAAGTTTGTTAAATTCTTGGGACTCCTGTTGGATGAACATCTAAGCTGGAAATACCATGTTAGTGAACTCTCAAAAAAGTTAGCTACAACGTGTGGGATTTTCTTCAAAATCAGAAACTTACTTCTATTAAATGTTTTAATTTGCTTATACAATGCTTTGTTTCTGTCCTTTTTACAATATGGTCTCATTGTTTGGGGTCAGACATATGATTCATACATTGATCCGATTTTCAAATTACAGAAAAAAGCTGTTAGAGTCATTTCCTTTCAGCCTCGTATGTCTTCTTCACTTCCAATCTTCAATGACCTGAAACTTCTGAAGCTTTTTGAGATTTTTGTGCTCAGACTCTTAGTTTTTGTCTTTGATTCTGTTAACAGAACTTCACCTAGTTGCTTTCATGACTTTTTCTTATTTGATTCATCTGTTCATCAATATGCCCAAGACAGGCCAGAAAAGGTGATTTATATATGTCCAAGAAAAATAGTCTTCAATATGGTCTTAGGTCCCTTCGATATCTCGGTGCTAAACTTTGGAATGCATTACCTGCTGACATCAGAAATGCCCCATCAAAATTTTCCTTCAAATCAAAATTGAAAAGCCATTTATTAAACAAAGTCGATAGATGAACATAAGAATCTTTTAATTGAAATTCGCAAACAGATTTTATAAACCTCCTATAAATCTATTTGATGAATCAAGAGATAGGTGGGGGGGGGCTCTCTCCTCGATTAGTTTATCTATTGACAGAGCTCCTCCTTTAAGTAATTCCCTCCATACAATTTACTTAGTTCCTTTTTGTATTTGTATATTTTATTACTTTTCTGTATCATTGTATTTAGTTCTATGTAGTGTAGTGTTACTTAATATATGTATTGTTAGGAACTTTAAATTGTATGTCGTGAATTTAAATGATGATAATGAAACTGAGTATCTTTCATTTTAACAACTCCACATATTTGCATTGTCTCAACTTTACACGGTAGGTCTGAAACAGTAATGTTTTTCATGTTTCTGTCCACATTTGCATAAATTTCACTCTTTCTCGACTTTGTTATGCAATAATAATACTCTCCTTTCCGTTTGACTGGTTGGGTGTGATTTAGTTGGCAGATTGAGAGTAGGAACAGCACCAAAACTTAAGGCCTTCTTTCCAGTTTCTAAAAAGAGATGAAAACAAATTTCACAAGTCTACTCATATTTTATCTTGGGGAAATACACGTCAAATGAAAATAATTATTACCTCTGCCAAACCTGAGCTAAGACCTGAGCTAGGTTTATTCCTTCATTTAACAAATATTTGCTTTTAAAAGTGGGGGCTTATTGGGGAGGGGGCTGAATTCAGAAGGGGTCTAAAAATAATTTGTGGCAGTCATAACAGAAAACGAAACTCATTAAAAAGTTTGTGGTGGCTCTTCTTAACAGGACCGTCGAGAAGGGGGTGAAATGCCCTCTTTCGGGGGCATTTGGGCCCCTATCTGCCGTAGACCTTGGAACCTGGCCAGTCTCTTGACAGCCTTGCTTTTTACGGGCCCATAAACAAAAAGGGCGCCTCATAGCTGTTTGGGCCTAAGTAAACCTTAGCCTAAAAAGCTTAGATAGACTAGGCCCAGTAAAGAAAGTGATGAAAACTGGAATTATCCCAAGTGCACAAACAAAAATGCACAAATATGGTTCACAAATACAAAAATTTTAGTTTTGGCGCACAAGTTTATGGTAATCTCTATTGAAAAGCAAATTCATTTGTCAAATTTTGGTGCACAATTTAAATTTTCAGTGCACAAAATCCAGATCACTATTTTCAAACTTTCCATAGGTAGGTAGGGGCCTAGGCCTAAAACCCTATCTATCCTTTAGTCAAATTTTAATAATAATATTTCACAAGAAGTATTTACTTACTTGTAAATTCAATATCTTCTTTTGCGTAATGTTTTTCGCAGGTAAACACATTTTCATTTTGTATCTGACGCTTGAAATCTTCGTCAACCACTCTGTATTTTTTGATAACGTTTATTGTTGCTTCCCGCCAAGCCACAAAGCTGGGCGACTGCCGTTGAGATACTCGACACATTTCAATTCCAATATACGATTCGCAGCGTGATGTACCGCATCCTGGAAGCGAGCAATTCGACCCAACCATCAGGCAATAATCAGAAAAGATACATTTATACTTCAAATGCACGAGTTTATTGAAAAAGCAATGCTTCGACCGAGCTTTGACACTGCTTCCACCCTGACAACAACAAACAACACAACAGCGCTTTTCTGTCTGTCCCCTCAGTTAGGTCAGATGACTCGTTAAAACGAGAACAAAGAGTTAGAACAGTGGGCTTCTAGACCAGTCCTCACTTCTATTGACTCTGTTAATACTGTGTTAAACTTTAATAACAGACTGCCAGACAACAAATTTCTTACACTAAAAGACCTTACACAGAAATTAGCAATGTTACTCATGATACTTGGGGCGAGAAGGAAGCAATCACTTCTCACCATTCTGATTGATAATATCAAAATTGCAGATACTGAATTAATTCTACTACCACATGAGGTACAAAAGCACACCAGACCAGGTAGAACCATTCAACCCATTGTTTATCGAAGATTTTGTCTAAATGCAAAACTTTGTGTGGTACAATGCATGACGGTATACCTCAGCAAACGAAAATCACTTGTCTCCAGTGAGATCAAACAATTTTTTTTCACATATGGAACTCCACACAGACCAGCCACAAATGACACCATATCTCGATGGATAAAAAACGAACTAATATCAGCAGGAGTTGATATTCAAGTCTTCGAAGCGCATAGCTATAGAGCTGCTGCAGTTAGTAAAGCAAAACAAATTGGAGTATCAAGAGAGGGTGCTGGAGTACTGAAAGCACATTCATGAAGTTTTATGACAAAGACATTATTAACAGTGATAACTCCAACAACAGTGATTATGAATTTGTAGATGCAATATTATCACAAGCAGTGTAAACCTTATATATTCACTTGTTTTGTTAAAAACCATGGTTTCTCTTGTTGAAGAAAGTCTAGTCTTTTCACGATCCTAGTACTGCAACCAGTATCTCTGTTGGCTAAACCCCTATTGCCAGGAACCTCGTGAGGTTCCTGTGAAACGTCTTTACATGGGGTCTAAATTCCTCAGACATATGTATCTATGTAAAATTATGGTGCACTACACTCGGCCAGAGCTTTTAAGTCTCATGTAGGCTACTCTGCTCCGACGCAGGAGCAGCGAGATAGAATCCAAAATTAACCGATCATAGTGATGGGTAATTTAGATTCTATGAGCTGTGAACTGCAAGGAGCAGTAGACTACATGCCACACCCATTTCCACCCTTCAGAGGGAATTTACATTTTGGTAATAGCTCATTAGGGATTTCTAGTTTTACAACAGAAATACACTTCTGACCTCATTCCGTGCTCTTTAAATAGTGATCTTCCTGCGCGTGCGCGCGATCTCATGTAGTCTACTGCCTCTTGCAGTTCACAGCTCATAGAATCTAAATTACCCATCACAATGATTTTGGAATAACTGAGCTACTTCGATTACTGAGTCTACAGCGTTTAGTTCATCAACTTTGTCATCTTTTTCCTTCAATGCAGGAATCTTACTTTCTTCTTTTTGATTATCATGGAATGAAAGAGCTGCTTCGCCCACACTTACCGTGCTTAGACAATCTTTGCAAGCAAATTTTGCCCTCTTCTGTCACGAAGCATTTTTCTTGCGAAATTTTGCTAGCTAAACAATACCTTGTTTAATAATGTAAGTATTAAATGATTGATGATTCTAGTTACGCTAATCTTTTGAAGAAATATTATATGAATCTAGAAAGTTGAGAAAATGTTGGATGAAAGCATTACTAGAAGATTTTCCCATGATGATTGCGGCGTGCGATGAAAATTTTTATGACAACTATTAACATAACTGTAGATATAATTTATTCGTACAACGTTGTTTTGCTATAACTATTAACATATCTCTTATTATAATTTATTTGCAACAACGTCCTTTTGTGAGATCCTAATTCTATCGTAGTTAAAACGTTGAGCTGAAACCAGATTTTCTGATCCTTAGGTCCCTTTTCTCTAAGTTTGTTTGATAAGTAGGATATTTCAATATTCGTTATTGGATTCAATTTAGAACGAAATTCATCCCGGGCCTTGGGATTTGCAATAATGCAGCTTAGTTACTTTTTAAGAAAAGCCTTTATTTTTCAGGCAAAGAATTTAGCATTGATAACTGGGGCAGAAGTCCAATGGAAAGTAAAGAGGGCAGACACAGGAAAGGAGTATGTCTTTAAGTCAACCTCTTTGCTGAAAAGAGACGTTACAGTGCAGCATGTAGCCTTTGATCTGCAAAGTAAAGAGGATCAGAGGTTTGAGCCAATGTTGTAAAATATGTAATAGTTAATACCTAATATCTAAATGTGAAATTTGGGACATAATCTACGAGTCCAAAGAAGATCTTCGTTCAAAACGACGATTCAAATGGGTGCAAATCTAGATTCAACTACTGGGCCCATGCATGAGGCCTAAATATAAAAAATCAAAAAAGCGATAAGGCTAAGGAAACTCCCTCTAAATGCCCTAGATGCGTGTAATGGTATTGTCACAAAACTTTTATTTCAAATGTGCTAAAAGCTTACATCCTTGAGAGAATACACATTACAGTCTCTTACATCTACCGTTCTTGTTCTGGTGCCTGTTATAATTCATCATTATCATTTTCCAGACCAGTTACAGAATTTATTTAAAGAAACTTTTCTTATTTCATTTAATGCATTATAGGAATTAGCTCCTTAGAGACCAAAGGCTACCGAAATGTAAACAAAGTAAAAGAAAAACCGTTGAAAAGCCTGTATATCTTATCTCTTTTAACTATGAAATATTGCATTAATGCAAAGTCTGCAACTTTTAGTGAAGTTACTTAACTGCCTGTTGCTTTATCCATTCTATAGAGCCTTTGAGCTACTTATGGTTTAAGACATTCCTGACGTTGATACTGATTGCCTGATTGCTTATCAAAAAAGTGTATTCTAGGTCATTGACACATTCCTATTTATGACCAGAGGATAATTGTGATTGAGGTTTTTGAATCATACCAACGTAAAGACAGGGACAGGTCCTATTTGAAGTTACAAATATACTAAGAAAGAACCGCGGCTGACCATTATCTAGCTCAATAATATGAATTTTATTAAAACACAACGAGACTGAAAAATGATTTTAAAACAAGCAGATTGGCAACATAGACATGTCAGATAGTCAAAATCTGGAACAATTAACGCAACTGGTAGCAAAAGCTGGCTTCCTAAATTGTCCAAAAAAGTAACAAACTCACGAAAAATTTGACAACATCTAAGCCTCAAAACGAGGAACATTAAAGAACAGCCAGCTTCCAACCCATTTTACTGGTTCTGATCAAAAAAGATTGCAGTTGCTTCATTCATTTCATCGAATTTTGTGTTACCTATTGGCTTGTTGTTTAAATTGTTCTCTTCAATGAGCAACTGGACTTTAGTCCAAGCCCTCGCAGTCGTTTAAAAATTTGGATTTCCAGCCCCCGAGTTGCCTAAAAGTTTTTAATGTATCTTATTGGTAATGTTTTGTTAGGCTCAAAGGTATTATTGAAGCTATATAAATCAATAATCAGTACAAAAAGCTCACTAAGTTTAGTTTCTCTATTTCTCGAAAGTTTCTAAGCCATTGCTTAGCAGTTGGTACATTAATTACCCATTTTTCGCCTCTTTGTTAACTTCTTCTAGGAGCAAATTACCTCCTTGATAATGGCCTTTTCTAGAGGTAGCATTAATCGGTCTTAAGATTTCGGTCTTGCCAGGTAAGGAATTCTTAAGTCATATCGAGAATCTCCTGGTAAAATGGGGGGTTTCTACCAAAAAAAGCTGTGTGAGCTTTGAAATTGCTTCAGATATAGCCTCGGAATTGTTGGTTCTCAATCAACTACGGAGGAGCATCAGAGCATGCAGGTATGTGAAAGCCATTTCCAGACAGTAAAGGTAGTTTTTGTTCTTTACCTTATCGAAGTAAGACAAAAATCCAAGCAGTGATAAAAATCCAAGACTTGGCCTGCCTCAATCGCCTGCTTCATGGATGAGAAAAGCAGCTCTTGTGCCAGTGTGATGTATGTGATTTCAAGAATGCGCCATAAAACCTAAGGTCAGCAGGACTTTTTGCATAGATACCTCCCAATTTACCGCCATGATTGATTTGACTGAATCCATCTCAGTGTGGAGAAGACCAGGTACAGCGATAAGCCAGTCAAAATTGCACTCCAAATTTAGCTTACTGACAGTCTTGCAACAACTATGCTGTCGAAAGTTAGCTTCGCCATAAAACCTCTTACTACAATTACCGCATCTGAAAACGTTTTTTATAATCTTTACAACAATGATGTAAATTGTACCATCATTTTCTGCATACAGCCATTTCCTTTTCTCTTCTTCGCAGTATTTGGCAATTCCAGCCCTCCTAGCCAAGTTTTCCAGGATGGTCGTAATGTTTTCAAACCCACTCGGATTAATCAGGTCAGGTTCCCCAACTTTAATATGAACAGCATTGCCGTTGTTTTGGTGCTCAGAATGGTTGTATGGGCTGAATTCATTTCTCTTCAGATCTGCATCGGAGGTATTGATGGGGAATTTGCGTTTTCTAAGGCTTCCCTTACAGTTCCTGCAAACACGATATGATGGGTAATTTGCAGACCCCCAGTCATTGCATACCTTCTCATTCTCACAGCTTTTCTTGTATCGTACAAGATTACCGACCATATCACTTTGAAGATCACTTTGTACTTGTTTCATTTTATTTTCAAGAAAGCTTATACTATCTTCCAATATCATATTTCTTGTTTTCCGAAAATAGGTTTCTGTCGTATCTGCTACCTTTTTTAAGGAGTCGATTACTTTCTCCTCGTCTGGCTCAAACAACCATGTGTTCGGTTTCAGGTTTTGGCTGGTTTGGAGGGTGACATCCGAATCAATAACAGGCATGACTGGTTATCACGGACATGGGTACCGTGTTTTGTTCGCTTTTCACACAATACCTTACCCCAACTGCTTGTTTGTGTCAAATAAACAACAAACTTTACCATTTGGAAACTCTAGTTCATTATTTGATTGTTTAGACATTCAATTCGTCAGATAAGAATAGGTTCCTGCTGGTTTTGGTGCACCTTTAAGGTTGACCAAAAGTTTACTGCTAGATAGCGAGTAAGTTAGTTGGTTTTCCATAAAAGTAAGCGTTTGTTTTGTACTTCATATACATGCTCAATGCTGCAGGTTATCACAGGAGCAGCTTGCTCGTCTGATGGATGTAGGTCAAAAAGAGTTGAAAAAAGGCTGAAAGATGCGGGGGTCGTTCACTTAAAGGAGACCTGCAAAGGTAAAAAAGTTTTGCTATTAACAAGCGATAACGGCAATTCACATACGGGGAGTCCGAATTCGGTATTAAAAACGTAATATTTGATATAGTTTTCGAGTTATCACGGCTGAAAGTTGAAGATTTTCCATGTCGGACGCCATTTTGTTTTGAGAACGGAAGCGGAAGAAAATCTTTTTCAAGAAGATGGAAAAAACTGCACGATTGGTCTCTTTGCACTTTTCTTTCAACTTCAAAAAATATCAACAATAAACAAAGGTAGCTAGGGTACCAAATTATAAGATGTAGAATTTGAGGCTTGTGTTCTTATGAATTTTTTCTTATAAAAAAGAGTGTACTCTTAAATAAAAAAATTGATAAACATTTTCTATGACAAACTCACCTGGATCCAAGGCATTAAAAGTTTCTTAAATTTTCTGTTGTTTTTATTTTCTCACCATAATTGTCATATGGCAAATGCCCTATTGTCAGGTATGGCAGGTAAGTAAACAAATAAAACAAAATAAGAATATAGGCAAAAAGTACAAAAAATAAAATGGTAATTACAAGTAAAGGTATTTCGATAAAGACTAATAAGTACAAATAAAATTAGAAAAAAAGAGATAAAAAATGAAAATATAATTGATAATAATAAAATATAAATAAAGTCTAATCGATTAATAATAAAATACGGAAATAAGTAAGTAAAATAAAATTATGGGCTACAGACTTGTGATGTAAACATTTATTTACGTTTGACTTTTTGGGCCTTCTTAAAAGTTCAACTTCTTCCTTCGAGCTAAGCTTGCCCCTACTCCTTATAATCCCATAAACAACCCCTATTCAGTCTTCATTACCATTGAATATTTCTAATCTTTTAGCAATTTATACATCGATATTCAAACAAGCAAGTTTTTACCTTTTAATATTGTATTCTTCAAAATAGGCAAAGCGAAAATATTTCGCCCGGCAATGCGAGTTGTTTTTTGAGTCGAATCCACGCACATCTCACCACTTTTAGATGAGCTTTGAAATCCGTTCTATTCTGTAAAGACTCGCACCATAATCCGAGCAATGATTACAGTTACTTCTGTATGGAAATCACTTAGGCCCGAATTTCATTACTCACCTCTGATGTCAGAATTGAAAACGAGACTGTAATGAAAAAATTGTCCCGCACGTCACAAAAAATTCACTTTAAATCACTTCTTACTGACAAATTGAGCTTCAATTTAAAAAATATTTTCATTTTTGTACTCAGGACTTCAAGGGCTTTCGATTAAACACAGCTTGTTTTACCTTTGCAGGTCCCCTTTAACCCAAAGACTAGCATTTGTATCCATTCAATTCTTGGAAAACTGCTGATTCTTAGGAATATGTCGTCTTGTAATGTAGTCTAGCATAAATTTTCTTATTAACTGAGCTACTTCGATTACTGAGTCTACGGCGTTTAGTTCATCAACTTTGTCATCTTTTTCCTTCAATGCAGGAATCTCACTTTCTTCTTTTTGATTATCATGGAATGAAAGAGCCGCTCCGCCCTCACTTATCGTGCTAAGACAATTTATGCAAGCAAATTTTGCCCTCTCTGTCACGTAGCATTTTTCTACCAGCTTCTGGAAAAAGACATCTCCCTTTCTTGAAGTCTCCCTACTTACTAGCTTGCTATCGTTCTCTTCGTGAATTGTACAATTACATTTTTTCGAATATTTACCTTTCTCTTTTCGGTGACTGAAAAAAGCACACACTAACAACAACAACAATGCCACAACGTTTTTAAGCCTATGTTAATGCTATTAGATAAGAGGTAGCCGATAAAGAGACCAACGTTCGTGCTTTCCAAATGAGTTTATTTCCCCATATGGAGACAGAGTTTATTTCCCCAATTTTGTGGTACCTTATTCTTGTCAGCTAATAGACTTAGAAAGTGATATTTGTTTTTGACAACTGAGGCCAAAGCCAGCAATAACAGAAGATGCAGATATCATTCAAAAATTTAAGGTTCCTACTAGGTTGATGTAAGATATGGCAACAGCTGCAACTTTCGAAAGCACAGCATGGAGAGAAATTATGATACAGTGGTCAATCAAAGGTTACCATATATATAGACGTGGACCATGCGCAGAAATTCCACTTTTGCTTGTGCCAGAACCAGGGAATACTTATGACTCTAATGGAATGAAGGTGATGATGCCAGCAGTAGTGGAGCCAGAGCTACTAGAAAAGGTAACCAGGGATGGTGAGCGTAGACGCGAACCACAGAGGGTCCAAGATATACTTGGCAAGGAGTCAATTGGAAGAGTACCCGCTAATCTTTGCAAAGTTTTCAAAAAGTCTCCTGTCAGATGGCTTTGTACAAGAGGACAAATGCCTCTACAATGGAAAAGCTGCTCCACCCACCCAGCCCCTTACTCAACAAGAACAGAAAGAGCCAAATACCATGCTGGAAAAGACAGGGCAGGACGGGGAGTCCAACTTACAAGCTCGTACTTTGTGAGGGTGGAGGAAAAAGATTCTACTGAAGTAAAACAAGCCTTTATAAAAACTTGCCTGAAGATGATATCAAGAATAACATTTGATTAGACAGCAGACTCTTCGAGACTATATACTCTATGATAAAAGATTAACAACACAATGCATTGTTCTCCTTTGATTCACCTTCAAACTCTATATTTCTTATGTACTCTGATATTTTGAAAAGAATATTTAGAATCATACATATTTCTCTGAATGGGTGTTCCGCAAACCAACTTCAGAAATTTAAATAAAAATAAGGTTTGGACTAAGACGACTCTTTGCGTTATGACATGTTTTCTTAGCAAGAGTTTATTGCAGAATGTTGTATTCTAATGCTTTTCTTCCTTCGGTTAAGTACTAGGCCCTGATCTAGGTACCTTTTAAAAAACATGTAGTTACTTATTTGGTAGGAATACAGCCATGAAAGTTTCTGGACACTTCACTCCTTTTTCTTATCAAAACAATTCTAAAAGAAGACAAGTCTCACATTTTGGCAAAATCTAGGAACAAGCTAAGAACAAACTGTGGCTGACCATATTATGCTCAATTCAAGAATTTTAAGTAATGACCTTAAGATTGAGGAATAATAGCAGCAAACAAATTTACAGCACACTGATATGTAAGATTGATTAATAGGGTGAAAATTTACAACAATTACACGCTTTTTATAAGAGACTTTTTATAAGGCACCTACATGTAGAAGTTAAAAAAACTTTAGGAACTTTTACTACTAAAGGTCCAATGACTAAGGAACTCTATGATCATAATATCATAATTCATGGTGTGGACATGCAACTTCTTTAATGATGTTTCATTATGAGAGTTGATTGCAGAATGTTGAGTTTTGACTATTTTCCTGCTTTGGTACAAATTCCTATCCACTAAGTGAGAATTTGAAATTAAGGAACTATTAGGGAACATTTAGGACTACAAAGTGGTCCAAAGAGGTCCTAAGAACTATACTTTTTTGCTCATAAGAACAATTTTAAAAGAACATGAGCCTTAGATTTTGCCAGATCCTAATTTAAGAACAAACCAAGGCTGTCCATTTCAAGGTCAATATAGGGATTATACGAAATAACCACAACACTTAAGAATAATTACAAAACAAGCAAATAGACAGCACACAGATATATTAGAGGGTCTAGAGAGTCCACATTTGTAAAAATTAACACAACTGATATCGAAAATAGGCTTCCAAATCATTATAAAGTAAGAACAATTTAAGAACATTTAAGGCTGAATATAGAGGAATATTCAACAACAGCCAGCTTCAAATCAAATTAACTGGTTCTTATAAAAAAGAGTGTAAAAGAATTTAAAGAATTAGGCCCTGAGCCAGGTTCTTTATAAAAAAGGGTGTAGATTTTGATGGTATCTTGCATACTTATGTACAGGATATTGATATCCACTGTAACCTATTTCTCTATAACTGCTGCACGATTTTCATTGCCAATTGGATCAGAACTAAAATTTTCGAATTACTGGAATGGCTTAAGTTTTTGTCTTGAGTACTGCCTTGCTTGTAAAGCAAATGCTTACAAAAAATGCGTGTAGGTTACAGTGGGTATTATGCAAGATACTATCACATTTTTTTTTCCTAGAGTGTTGAAAAGATTTTTAACACTGTATCATGGGAAACCAGGGGTATTGCTGTTTATTTTGATCTAAAGCTTGCCGCTTTAGAATATGCACGAGAGCCTACGCAACCAGGCATCAACACTATATTGGCATTCAGACTTCGGTCAACCCTTGAAAAAAAACGCTTCCTAATTGAGAAGCAGCTTCCCAATTAAGAAGCAACTTCCAGATCAAGAAATATTCTGGAGATCCCTTCGTGATTTACCTTAAATCCCGAACTGTTTCACAAAACGTCAAGATTTTTTGCACTCACGTAGAGCAATAAATTTCACATTTTCGGTTAATTTCACTGAGCTCTGCATCTTCTGCTCTTTGCACGAGCGCACAAACTCTCTTGATTACCCTTTTTTCACATTCCCCTGCAACCCTCCGATGGCTTGCCCAAACAAGGGGCCGCCGTGTCTTACCAATCCTAAAACCAACAAATCGCAATCCTTGATCATTAAGATCAGTGTGGATGAAAGAAAAATTTTAAGAATGCGTCTCCGAATTTTAAAAAAAATATTTTCAACGTACAACCCCCTCCAGCTGGGTCTGAATCAGGACAGAGCCAATCGCGAAAGAGAAAGTAAAGTCTTGCAACCGTCACATAGTTCTTTGAAAATAGCAGATAACTTTTGCGCCCTTTGCATATTTTACCTGAAAGAAACAAGGTATGTTCAATTCTATTTGGTCCTACTTACTTAGATTACAGTCATTGCATATGAAAAATTTGACTCCGCTATTTCCAGATTTCTGTTAGTAACTCCTCTAACCTGGGGCACTGGGCGTCGTCAAAAGATTTGATTTCCATGGCCAAGTTAGCATCATCATCTGCTCAACTGCTGGCATTCACCTCTTCTTCCTCGACTCCATTATCTATGATGAAAACTAAGCCAGCCTAAGTACACAATAAGTACAATAAGTACACAATAAGTACACAATGCCCGGAGACTACTTGGGTCCGACACTTGAGTTCCCCGATTTCCAAACTTTTCTGTGCATATACTCCTTAATTTTTTAGACCTCTGTTCTTAGATCACACATTATTAATACTTTGAAAGCCTATCAAAAATCTCCTTTGAGACCTGCAAATCATCTCCATCCATTGTTATCAAGGAACCAATCTCCTCACAAAACACTGTTTCTTTGCTAATACCAGGACATTCTAATTCCTGTGAACTCAGCAAGAACTTTTGGCTTGGGCATAGTCACAAGAGAAGGATAGTCAGAAAACGAACAATGATCCATTGTTCTGTGTTTTTGTTGAGAAATAAAGGCTAGTACCCATTTTCCTACGTGCACATAATTTTCAAGATGGCTACTCTCATAGCCGTGTGTTAGTATGTTTAGTGTACCCACAAGTGCTTTTTTTCCTTTTTGTGGAAATGCCAGGTGATAATTGTTCAATCTACGGCTGCTCAGTTTCAAGAAGATCACAATATAAAGGTATATCGCTATTTAAAGTTCCATCTGGTGAAGGAAATTTCGAAGCTAATTGGAGAAAGAAGCTGATCGACGCCATAAAGGAAGATAGAGTCATTGATAGTCCATTAAGGAGCGAAAATTGATAACAAAAAGTTGTTTATTTGTCAGCGTCATTTTGCTGATGATCAGTGCCATCGTCACAACAGCAAATACACATTGGTTCCTAGCGCTATTCCTTCTTTGAATCTTCCTATCCAAAGTATCCCCTCTTCATCTTCCACAGTCAAACTCCGCAAGTCAACAGATGCTATCCAGGTAAAGGAATCCTTGCATGCAAATTTCAAACCATTAAATTATCAATCAGCTGAATGCTACAAGTCTTTTGGTGAATTTTCAACTCGTGCCAACGCTCTCAAGCTACCTTTTTGGAATATATCTAATGATGTGACTAATGATGTGACCAACATTGTTTCCTTCTCTTTTGCTGATCAACTTCATATGGTACCCAAGTATGAAATTCATGTTGAAGAAGATCTTTCTTTCATTGTCCATATGCTGTTGTGGAGTCTTCCTGCTTCTCATGACTTGTATATCTTCAATCAACATTCTGTAAAAAAATATCCCAATATCTAACTTGATCAAATCAACAACATCTTTGAAAATTTGTCCTGGTTTACCATATCAGTTTATTGGCGGTTGCATTGAACATGCTGTGCCCGAGCTGTTTTCAATCAATGACAGTACTGCAGAGAATCCTCTTTGTCAAAGCAAATGGTATCGCCCTCCTTCCTGTCTTCTTTTGATTCCTGAATCTTCTGAGAAATGTGCAGAATGCATCATTAGTAGATCAATAGCTGAATCAATAAGAAAAAATCCCCGTCAATACCACTAGCAGACGCCATGTTTTGGATTTTGTGTGCACGTAGGAAACTGGGAACGAGCGTACATCAACATCAAAAAGCGACCAATAGCTGAATTCAATAGGCTAGTGTTCGTTTCCAGACTATCCTCCTCTTGTGACTATGGCTTGGGGAGCTTAGAGTTACTGTAATTTCTGATGCGTGATAACTGTGATTCTTTCTTTATGTCATTGATTTGTGGCCACAGCTAGAGAAAAACAGTAAAACTTTGTCTGATAGAGAAATTATGCCCTAGGCCTCCAATCCAAATTCTATGTGTTTTTTGACTTTTAAATATTGGATATTATGTCAAATATGTCAAGAAAATGCATCTGGAAATAGAGAGTTCACAGATTTTTAGCAATATTTATTTTCAAACAACAATAGGGCAAGGCAGTTTTACCAAGTTACAAAATACTTTGTTCATAAGAATTTCAATTTAAGCAAGAAAGCAGCTATATTGTATCTGAATCTTTTCCCATGTAAGAAAAGCTACAAGCTTTTGAAGATACAGAAACTTGGAAAAACATTTTGACAACAATGTGTGACTTGATTCTAATATTTAAGCTAATAATGCACCGGGAGCCTTTTAAAAGAGCAAGCACAATAGTTTTCATTCCTGTTGTTATTAAGTTGCTCATAGTTGCGAGTGAAAAAGATGACTGTTGTACTACATACAGGCGAGAGACATTCTGTAAGGAACCAAAGGTAATAAACAAGGTAAATAAGGTAAATGAACTAGAAGGGAAGAAAGAAAGACATAGAGAAGATGATTCATACCACAAGCTGACAGGCGGATGAGGCACAATTTTCAGTGAGGATTGTGTCTCATTGTGTTTTTCTGACATTATAAACAAATTGAGCGTATTCTATTACTTTCAAATCCATTCCTTTACCAGTTTTTTGATCAAAACCTAATGTTTATATTGAAGCAACTTCACTTTTTTACATTTCTAATCTCAACTGTTGCGCTGCTTGTCTCTCCACTCTCAAACGGCTTTGAGTTTGACTTCAGGCCAAAGCATCTGATGAAGATTCCATTTCAGCAAATCGACGCGCTCTTTAGACACCATGAAAACAAAGCAGCTATTTACCAATAACTTCGTGTTTATTCCGAGATTTTTCCGCTCTTGTTCGTTTTTTTTTTCTCTTGTCCTTGGCTTGCCCTCTCGTCTAGGGAAGGTCGGTGCGGGCAGGCTTGTAGGTAGTCTTAGGTTGAAATTTTTTTATAAACATTTGGAAACCCTTTCTTAGAATATTTCGTTCATCCACACTGATTTTAATGATCAAGGATTGCGAGTTGTTGGTTTCAGGAGTGGTAGGACCCGCGCTCCGTGGTTTGGCCTAGCCATGGCAGCAGGGACGGATCTAGACCAGAGCAATCGGTGCAGGTGCCCCTATTTCAGTTTCATAGGTTAATTTAAAAAATTAATATAAATTTCCGAATTTGAATTGAATTAAAAATTTCAAGATTTTCTCCTTTCTCTTTTCAAAACTATTTCACTATTCTTTTTGTTCCAATTCTTGTTTTTAGTAGCATTCTTGGGCTTTTATATATACACAAAAAACCACGTTTTCAGCACTTCTTTCTTAGAGGAGATCGAAATCCTCTATAGAACCACCAGAAACATTTTAGTTGCTTGGAAACCGTACAACAACAGCCTTGCAGGGCAATTTCGCTCACAGCTTTGGATTGCTCAACACCCTCAAGCTTTGCACTGGAATCCATCGAAATTCATTGACAGCTCAATTGTCTTGTAGCAATTGCTTTCCCAAATGCACCAGTCCCTTTAGCTGAGCACGGCCTCGCCAAAACAAAAGAAACACATTGGATGCACCTTTCGAATCAGTGCAAATCAAAGGTCACTATTGCAAAATCAAACAAACATATAATGACTGTTCATGCAAGGACACTAATGATTTTTTATTAAAGATGGCAGAAGATGCAAATTAGGCCTGCTATTGAAACGAGGTATATATTTGGATATCTTAAAAGCAAAAGAGAAGTGCACGAGCCTGCTGGTGAAGCACTTAGGAAAGATAAACCCAAAGCAATTTGTTTTGCGAGGAGTACACAGCCAGGATCTTCTTTCAGGAGCACTGATTCCAAGATGGAAAGTAAAGCAATATGCTAACACAAATACTACCAGGCTTTTTGGACCCTTGTACTACCAAGGGGGCGGACATTTTGCCCGCCCCCTATAATTCTTGTTAGGAACACGATAAAAGCTTGAAACTTGGTAGAACTATATGTAGAACTTTACTTGCTCTATCGATTGATGGTGTTTTTAAAACAATAATGGCTACCAATGACGTCATAGTGACGTCATAAGTCTGAAAAACCATGATAACTACTTATAGGCATTTAGCTTGCTATTGAAGCTATCCTTATCGTATTTGATGAACGAAAAGCACAAAAAATGAACAAAAAGCATTTTCAAATCATAATCTATGAATTTTTTTGACATTATTTTATATTTTTTTTGTTTTTACTATTTTCTTCATAAATGTTCAAGTGAAAAATAGAATTTTTTCTAGTTTATCTCTATTCAGGACGGCCAAAAAAGGAATTTCAGATGAAAAAAAATTGTCTTTTATAGATATGACGTCATAAACATTGATGACGTCATAGAATTTAAATCTTGGTTACGTCAGCAAATATTAATAAATTTTATATCATTCAAAAGCCCTTGTCCAAACATAGCCAATGGTGCTTCAAGCAAGTCTCTATGTGTTATAGTTGCAGAAATATGGGCCCTAAAACATTTTAACACCTGACCGCTTGTTGACAAAAGAGGTGTCACGTGATCAGCAAAGGTGTGTTAGTAACAAGAATAATTTTTTTAGGTTCTCTGATAAATTTGAGGAAAAGTCGAACAGGTTTCAGTAGAATATGATGTGTTATTTTGAGATACAGCATTTGTAATTTGCTGCGGGTACTTTGTGCCCCCCCCGGCCATAATAGGGTTAACACAGAGCCATTGGCCTTGAAGTTAGTATAAAAAACTACTAGATAATTTTTACTGTGATTTTCATTTAAAAAATTGAGTATTTCACAATTTTATGTTGCCTGAAGAACTTTTTACAGTTCATAGGCCTAAGTAAATCAGTCAGTAGTGGTTGGAATCTTGGGTTTTTCTTTTTAGTCCTTATAGTATTTAGAAATTAAATTGGTAGTCTATAACTATGAGAGAATATTGAATTTGAGCGTTTCAAAACAAATTGCTCAGCACCAGCTATCAAGCTATTGAAACATACCAAATCGAGCTTTTTTAAGTTTGAAAAGAAACATGATTAGCGTTTTATTAAAGTAATAATCAGTGCGTGCATGATGGGGTCCTAAGGTTTATCAGGATCCAAAAACCCAGCAAGAAATATTGAAAAATCCCAAAATTATCCCAAAAATGGGCTAAAATCTGTGACACACTTGCTACTTACAAAAATGTGAAATCAGAAAAGCTGGCCTATTTTAGGTGAATTTCCAAAATACGACCAATATTTTCATCCAAATCTGACTCTGCCTGAAGGTATTAAATTCAAACATCTGGTCAAAATAAATGCAAAATCCGAAAGCCCAAAGGAAAAATTCACAAAATCTTGTATTAGGCTGTCACCTACACGGATCTATCTTTCACTTCCGTTGCACATGTCGCGAGACCAAAAAAATTTACCATACACTTGCTTCTGTAGATATACTGAATAGTTTAGCATAAAACCCTTTTTAGTCCTTATAGTATTTAGAAATTAAATTGGTAGTCTATAACTATGAGAGAATATTGAATTTGAGCTTTTCAAAACAAATTGCTCAGCACCAGCTATCAAGCTATTGAAACATACCAAATCGAGCTTTTTTAAGTTTGAAAAGAAACATGATTAGCGTTTTATTAAAGTAATAATCAGTGCGTGCATGATGGGGTCCTAAGGTTTATCAGGATCCAAAAACCCAGCAAGAAATATTGAAAAATCCCAAAATTATCCCAAAAATGGGCTAAAATCTGTGACACACTTGCTACTTACAAAAATGTGAAATCAGAAAAGCTGGCCTATTTTAGGTGAATTTCCAAAATACGACCAATATTTTCATCCAAATCTGACTCTGCCTGAAGGTATTAAATTCAAACATCTGGTCAAAATAAATGCAAAATCCGAAAGCCCAAAGGAAAAATTCACAAAATCTTGTATTAGGCTGTCACCTACACGGATCTATCTTTCACTTCCGTTGCACGCTTACACTTACACGGACGGGTTGATTACCCGGACCAATCTGATTTTCTCCCTCCAAATATCCCGGTCCGCCATCAAGGTCTCAAGCTCCTGGGTTGTTTGGCAGCCAGCGTCTTCAACAAGTTGTTGATAGTATGTTTTGTGTGGTCTACCAACATTTGATCTTCCTCGTCTTGGTTGCCATGTTATGACTTCACTGGCAAGTTCGTCTTTGTTTCTGAATACGTGGCCAGCAAATCTCATGCGGGTTTTAATTATTGTGGACGAGAGTGGTGGAAGTTGGCCATAAAGGCGCTCTTTGGTTGGATGTTCTCGCCATGAGATATTTAATACGACTCTAAGCATTCTGGTGTAAGTACCATCTAAACGTTTCAGAAGGCTTTTGGTGAGTGTCCAGGTTGGTGAGCCATAGATCAACACTGATTCTACTGTGGCACGGAAGAAATCTCGCTTCGTTTTTTCTGGGAGATTTGAGTTCCAAATTATGCCTAGTTTGTCCAGCGCTGCCCAGCCTTTGGCGATTCTCACTTCTACATCCTTTTCAGAAGAGGCTATATTGCTGCCAAGATAGATAAATTCTTCTACCAGTTTAAGAGAGGTCTGGTTTAAAGATCGGATATCACCGTTGATGTTGAAGGTCATGTATTCGGTCTTTTTTGAGTTCACATGAAGACCGATATTGGCAGCAGAAGCTTCAAGAATATGGAGGAGTTTTTCTGCATCTTTTGGGCTATCTGCGAACAGGGCAATGTCGTCGGCGTAATCTGCATCTGTCAGGTAGATTGCTGGGTGACGTCTGCTTCGTGCTTTTTGAAGAGTGAATCCAAGTGAGTTATGTCGGTCGATTGTCTTTAGCACGTAGTCCAAACAGAGTATGAATAGAAATGGAGCCAGCGTGTCCCCTTGAAGAACCCCAGCAGATATGTTGAATGGATCGGTATCACCATCGGGAGATCTCACAATAGCATTTGTACCGTGGTAAAGTGCCAATCTCAAATCAACTTCCGTTGCACATGTCCAAAAAAATTTACCATACACTTGCTTCTGTAGATATACTGAATAGTTTAGCATAAAACCCCCGTTCATTCAGTTGCTCAATAAGGAGAAATCGGCCACCCAACAAAATAAGTAAAATCGGCCACTCTGCGAAGCTGCCATTTTTGATTTCATTTTGGCGCGCACTGCACAAACCATTGTTCGTAAGTTATCTCCTAGGCAACCATCAACTAAACATTCAGAAAAATGGCGGACGATGTGGATGTCGTTCGCGGCCTTCAGCAAAAAGTATTCAAATCTTGTTTTATACATTTTAAAGACGTGTCTCAATCATCAACAAGGATAACAGAGAAGCGTTTATTAAAGCTTTTATCATGTCGTAAAAGATGGATTAAATTTGAAGAAGAAGAAAAAGCGGAGATCTGCCGAGAAAGTTACGAACTGTTTGGAGATGACGAAGTTGAAAGTCTTCTGTCTCGCGGGCCTTGTGAGCTTCAATGGTTCTACCACGAAAAATGCTACAAGTGAATTTGTGACGAAAACAAGCTGCAAAAGGTTGAGACAAGGTACCTTACAAAATAGGAGGAGATCAAGAAGAAAGGTGATGAAGAAGAAGAAAACCCGGGTCCACCTAGAAAACAAACACGACAATCGATTCAAGGCAGTCAGAGCGGACCTTAAGCTAGATCACCGTATGAGCTACCACCAGAATGCATAGTATGTGGAAAAAGTTCTGATTTGTGGAATTTTTGGTTGGCTACGAAAAGGATATGGCTAGAATGCAGTTTTGCAGGTGCTCCACCAGGGTCCATGTCAGTTACGCTGGACATGTCCAGTGTCAGGCGTGGAAATGAATAAAACAATGGATCACGTGCTGTTTATATTGTTCTTTGGCATACTTCGCGTAAATGTCTGGCATGGACTTTACATGGAATACACCTTGGGTGCTCAACCAATATTCGATTTGAAACTCTGATTTCAGCTCTATTCAAATGCATACCAGTTCTAAAGTTCCAAATCCTGGACTGTGCCTTGTCCTGGATGCATCAAAACTTACCAAAGCTTTTTCGTCTGTTGCTAAAAGCTCTGGAATTTGCTCTGGAGGATAGCTATGCATTTGAATAGAGCTGACGTCAGGATGAAATGATCCAATTTAGGAATCTTTAAACTTCCCTATTTTATTGAATAGAAATTTCTAAATGAAAGACTCCAAGCATTGATTTTCTTGAAAAACTCAGGCTTGTTGTAACAGAATGTATGGGGACAATATGGAATGAAGAGTGCAACCTCTTGAGAAAATAACAAGGAGAGCCTGTGAAGATAAAAATGCATCACATTAAAAACAATCGCCCCCCTCTACTGGCCTGTTCAAGAAATCACATAACAATAGAAAAACATTGATAACTTTGAATTTAGGATGCCTCTAGCTGCAATTATTGAAAGGTTTGAGCAGGAAAATTTTGATGCACATTTATTTTATTCTGTTAATTCTAGCTTCAGACAAAAATAACGGGGCCCCTTAGATTTATCAACTGTCACAAATATAAAATTTGCCATTGCCCAAAAGGCGGTGTTCTTTCATCATTTGGGCCCCAAGTTTGGGATTTCAAATGCACTGGCCAAAGGTGCACTTCCATAGCAACCGAAATAGTTGGGGGTTAGAGAAAAATTGTTTAAGATATTTTCTCCACCAACCAGTGCACTTAATGTCCAAGACGGAGACAGATAATCCCCGACATGAAATGAAAAAACGGGGTACAAATTTTAAGGTTGTGGGTGGGTGGGTGAGAGAAATTGCACAGCCAAACGAAACGTCAAACTTCACCACGCCTTTGCTGCTTGCTGCGTCTGAATTGAAATACCTCGAGACAGAATTCTGGTTTAAATAGCAGCGAAACCAAATTGAAAGATTTCCAGACCTATTGTATCTGGAAAGCAAACATACAAAAGATTGAATGCCGAACTACATATTTCTATGCTTGAGCTGAAACATATTGTCTTCCAAACAATAAATGCGAGGTTGAAAAGTGAACAGACAATCTGCAGGGAATAGAATAGTATAATACATTAGAATAGAATGATGCATAATGCGTGTAGCTATGCATGTAACAGCTAAAGCATTGCAAAATACCAAGCACAGACTGATCGCTGAAAAAAGTTTCTTATGTAAATCATAATGTGACTATGTATAAATCAACAAAGAAACAATCTGCTAAATAAGAGTGATACGTGTCGTACGCATATCACAGACATCACAGACAAGCGATTCATAAACAAACAAGGTGGGACAACTTACCGACAAACGCTTGCAGCATCTTCCGCGAATTAACTTGGATACAAAATTTCATTCTTATCCATATTTATACCCATAAGAGAAAATATGCCATCATGCCAAATACAATAGTCAAATATGTCTTGTATTTGTTTTAATTTAAGCTAATTTTGTTTTTAGGATTCTGGAAAGAGGAAAAGAAAACCACTTATTCTCTGCGAAACTCTTGATGGAGGTCTGTTAGGGGAAGCAGCATAAAAGAAAAATGATGAAAGGATTTTGCTGAAAATTTCAGATAGAGATTGCGTAGCTATTGAAGTCAGGTATCATAAAAAATGCTATCAAAATTACACTAATTTTCTGCATCGCCAAGAATCATCTGACAAGAAAGAAGTAGCTCTTCTTTATGATTCTGAATATCAAACATTTTGCAAGCAAATAATTGATAAACTTATAAAGAAGAGAAAGATAAAGTTCATGTCTGATCTTTATAAAAAGTTTCTGAAAATTGTCAAGGAAGTTGAAGGAAAAGATGCGAGTAGTTTCAAACCTTTCCGGCTAAAAGAAAGACTAATCAAGTCTTGCCCCCAACTTGTTTTTCTGACCCCAAAGCAAAGAAATGTGAGTGAAATGGTGTTTGTTGAAAATTTGTGCCCTAAAGATATTATTGATAGCAATACTTCAATTACGAATGACAGCAGCAGTGACAATACTGATGATGATGGAGATGTTGTTGATGACAAGCATGACAGAAATATTGATCAAGGAGGTAATTACGCAGGTACCCTAGCAGTTGATAAATTTCGGTTGTTTTACCATGCTGCAATGCAAATCAGGAATAAGCTAGAAAATATTAAAGGGCTCAAAGTTCCTTGGCCACCCTTGGCATCAGACCTCGGGAATGAAAATGCGGAAGGAATGGTAGAGCCAATTTTATTTAATTTCTTTGCTTGGGTATTTGGCTTTCCTGATGAAGCAACATTAGAAAGTTATGTTGACGTGAAAGACAAAGAAAAGTCAAGAATCATGTCACTAGTTCAAGACTTGATTTTTATTCATTCAAATGGAAATAAATTCACTCCCAAAAGTTTATCTCTTGCCATGGCTATGAGGCAGCTTACTGGCTCATCAAAAGTTATAACTCTTTTGAATCAATTTGGACATTGTGTATCACATAATTTTGTTCTGCGCCACGAAACTGCTCTAGCAGAGATTAATATATCAAATGAAGGAGCAATTCCTGCTACAATAGCAAGGCTTCAGAATGTGACGATGGCCTTGGATAATAATGACTTTTGCGAGGACAAGAAATCAGGGAAAGAAACATCGAATGCTCATGCACAAAAGGTTGTGTATCGAATAAATGCAGCTGCTTCAAAGCAAATATCAGTTGCACGAGCTTATGCAAATGCAGGAGCTGCCAAAATATAAAGGAGACAGAAAATGAAAGCCTTTCTGGTGATGAAGATGTGGACTCTGGTGATGTAATGAGTGACTCGGATAGTGACACAGAAATATAATCCTGTTGCCGTTCTTTGACATTTCTTACACTACAGTTTGATTTTCGTGATACAGTAAAGTCCCGTATTTGAGAAACAGTTTTTTCAGATTGAGTCCAATTGTTTACAAGGAATTTCTATTGTTCTTCTATTGTTCTTCTAAGAAACAGAGCCTTAATGTTTCTTATAGGTGGTTTCTTAAATGCGGGACCTTACTGTAATTTGTATTAGCTTTAGCTTCTGCTTTAAGGCTTAATTATGCACCCTCATAATGAGCATTTCAGTATTTACACGACTGAGCGCCGCGGCGTTCTTTTTTGCTGCTTTAGATGCGGCGCTTATTCAGGGTCAGTACTCAAATGTGTTGTCTATTGGTGTTTTGATTATCCTAAAGTTGCTTCAATTGCGAGAGATTTGCGAAAAATAAGTGTGGAACTCAATCGGGGGAGGCGTTCTTTAAATATATTCGTCTGACATGCGGCACTTATTCTAGTAAATACGGTATAGAAATAGGTCTTACTTAAGCTTTATTATTGAAGATCAAATACAGTGATTTTTGCTCCAAAACATTGAAAAGTATGGCGAAAAAAAAATATCCATGTGTTTTTTCGACATTGGTTATGATGACGTCATCAATAACAATGCTGTTAATGTAATGAAATTTTCAAAGGTAAACAATTCAAATTTTAGGTGAGGAATCAACGGGAAAAAATTTTTGAACTAAAAAAATGAAATAGAACGGCAAAAATGGCGTGCAAGCTGAACATTCCATTCTGATGATGCCATCATTAGCCAAAATCATTATCTGCCGTTTTTCGGCGTTTGTGCACAGTTACAGACCTTATATATTCTTGCTCAGTACAAGGTGGGCTACCTTTGTGTGCTGAAGGATTTTCACCATATGTGCAACGGAAATGATTTTCTAGACCTTAAAAGGAGCAGTAGGTGACGGCCTATATCCATAAAAGCCGTGCTCCTTTCTTACAGGGTATCATAATGATTTTGATATTCTCAGCTTCATGGAATTTCAATAGTGATGAAAATTTTCTAAACAAGGCTATAACAGAACTTTTTGCAGAATAATTGGAGATGGAAATTGTCTGTACAGAGCATCCTTGAAGATTCTATGTGGAACGGAGGAATTATGCTTTACCCAAGAGAAGTAAAAAGCATGGAGTTGGTTTTACGCAGACAGTATTATACACAGCATCCATATATAATCTAGAAATCCATAAAATGTTCCATACGTATAACACAGCTTTTGCTGCAGCATTTTATGATTTAGTTTTGCATGGATTCAACCATAAAACGAGGATTCAAAATACGAACTGATAATCAAGCAAGCAATTCATAATTTAGTCACTGTTACATATTCGCAAGCAAATGATTTGTTTGTTGGCTTTGTCATCAGTTATTGGCCGAGAAATAATTTCAGTTTATCCTGAAAAGGAAGGCGAAGAAAGCAAGTACAGCTTGTATCCAAACACATAGCACGTGGCTTGGACTTGGAAAGCCAAAAAGAGTTTGGTATGTATTTGGCCTTATTTCCAGCATATTTATAAATTTCCAAAGGGCATTTTATTTGCTTGGGTTTTTACTTGACCTATTATTGGATGAGGTTGAGCCCTAGACCAAGTATTATATTTGCATAGTTTATAACATGTTAGGGGAGGCTGGGGTACAGGCACGGGGTTTGTTTTCCCAGTTTTGATTATAAAAAATAGCTGATGAGTCTGCGTTGTAACTGCCACCTTCAACTTATACCGTAATGCCATACAATATTATTTTTCTTTGGTTAATAAGGGATTTAACAACATTTAATACCTGTCTAACCACAAGAATTTGAATTTCTATCATCAATATCTTTTCTAAGAGGAATGTTTCTCTCGACAAAAAGAAGCCTATATGTTCGATGACCCTACTATACATCAGAGGGGCAAGTGAAAGGATCCGTCGTTCTTTGTCTAAACAAAACACAAGGTGTACTTTTTATTCCCTTCATACAGTAAAAAAGTCAATTTCAGGACCAAAAGACAAAGTTGACGATCTTGAAAAATCTAATGTCGTGTACAAAAATACCATGCAAAGATTGTTCTAAATCTTATGTAGGACAATCGAAAAGAGAAACAGGAACCAGGCTCAAAGAACATAAGGTAAATGTGACCCATACCAGGTATGAAAAAAGTGATCTTGCTCATCATTGTTGGACGGAAAAATCACCAGATGGATTTGGACAATATCTCAATGATTGATTAAGATCAGAACTGGAAGAACAGACTAGTGAAAGAGAGCATCCACTCAGTTCTATTCATGTATCAAAAAGATATCAGAAAAAACCTTTATGAATTATTTTATTCATCAATTATCAAGAGACTCAACCATTATACTATATAAACAGTATAATTTAGCAAAGGCAACAGCCAATTGCGTGGCCAGACAGAAAATGATGGGGGGAAGGGGGCAAACGTCCAAAATTTTCAAAATGGAGAGGCAAAAAGGTATACCAAAGCATTTTTATTGCATTTTTCAATTACAGTTTTAGTCAAATTTTTTAAAAGTGTGGGGGGCAATACCTCCACATACCTCACCGTGGTCACGCTTCTGTCAACATTTCCTCATTTTGGGTGTAATGTGGATGTAGGCAATAATAACAATAACAAAAGTTTAAAATACACACATGTAGACCACTTATCACTAACACGACTTAAGCTTCAGCCTTCATACTACTGAAAAATATTTTTTACTCAAATTTAATTGTCTTGTTGGGTTGCCAAAGCACCGTTGCAACCGATGTCAAAGAATTTGGTTGGTAAACCAAACATGCCAACATATTTCACACAATGAAATCTAATATGCCAGCAGACCTTAGATATTTTACAGTCCAAGAAGTTTTGTGTATTCATTTAGGCCCTAGCTCCTACTGCCGCTTAGTTCAGCTTAGCCTATGCCTAGGCCTACCCAAAACGATTCAGGAAAAAATATAAATGAATATCAGTTTCTTACCATCTGTATTGAATGTTTCTGCAATCTTAGCCCACGCGTTTTGCTTTATTCCTTGATTTTCAAAGGCATCTGAATTTGTGTCCCAAAGACAGCGATATCTTCTCACTTATTGTAAAATTAACGATTTGCTAAACTCTATCGCCAAGGGCGAAGCAGCAGCAGCAGGCGTTATTGTTTCAGCTTCACCGTTTCCTCAATGATTATCTTCACTTGCTTCTAGTTCAGGAGCAGTGAAGCTTCCAGCATCAATAAGTTTTTGTAGTGCCTCCAAGGTCTGCATGTTTATAAGCGCAATGTTATTGTTGCTGTGAAATGAGAGAGAATTTCTTGATCAATGCGACCGTTCCAAAAACATTGTGACCTGTTCATGTGATTCTCTTCTGACACATCTTATTAGCTATCCCTTCGATTGGGTTAAGAAAGTTGAAGCTGATCAAACTACCAAGTTGATCGAGGCACGGAGCTGCAGCAATGAATTTTGCTTAATGCGTATGTGTAAACTCTCATTGCTTTGCGCGAAAAGATTTGCCTAGTGGAAAACTAGCTTTAATCTGGACGTGCATACTATTAATCATACCGAGAACGTTTGGCATTCTTGACCTCTCAGCAAAAGATTCTATTCCATCATGGAAGGAAACTTTAGAAGTGGTCCTTAAAGTTTGTTCAAAGCGGAAAGAACATCCAACCTATTGGCCCATCTCTACAATAGCTACTTATCATGATATAAACTTGTTGAAACTCGTTTGTAATAACTAATGTTATGTATATCATGTTATGTATCGTGTTTGCATTGAATGTTTTTATCATCCTTAAAACACAACAATGCTCTGCTGTGAACGACTCTCTCCTTTGATTTGTTTTATCCTTGTTCAATTCAGTCGCATTTCCCGCAGTATCACTTGAGGCATCTTTGGCTTGTGTGAATGGGCTGCTTCTTCTAGTTGACACTGAAATGTCCTCAATTTGATTGTCGTCTTCCAACCTGGCAGCGACAACATGGGGGAAATTGACAAAATCTCAGGTAGCCTGAACACCAAATGGTCGCTACTTCTTTGATGACCTCAAGATTGATTTGAATTCCAATCTGCAACTTCTTTATATTTGTCAATAAGATATTTGATCTTAAAAAAAGTGTTTACAAAATAAGAAAAATTAGCTATGTACCTACAAACTTTTTTATGAGGAAAATGATTTTAAGAAATATGTTAAAAACATCTACAGGCTAAGATCAGATAAAAGACAACCCCATTTAGAGCGCTGTATAAGTATATTCTTTTCTTCTTTTTATAATAATGGTATATAGGCCGAGATGACCCTTAACCAGCTTAACTATATGGAGCTGGATTACTATCTCTTTACAAAATATATACAAAACTCATTACAAAAATTAATCAAATAACAAAATTTATTAGTGTAAAAGAGAAGTTGATTAAGTTCTGTAAAGTCATGTCAGTGAGGAATACAACTGTTTTATCGTCTTTTCGTGTCTTTGAAAGGCCTGGTTACAGTATATGCCAACCCTCTCAAGACAAAAAGTATCTTCTTGAGAGAGTAGCCAGATAATAAAGCTTTCTTCCCAAATAAACTGAACTGAGGGGTATTTTTTAAGTAAACGGCTAAGCATATTTTTTCTTAAATCAATATATAAGGGGCAATTCACCAAAAAATGGACTTCATCTTCAACGAAAGACAAACTATTAGCTTTGCAAGTCAAACAGTATCTTTCAACACGTGGGGTGTTTTTCAAGCCTTACCTGCCTGTTTTGACATGCACATTATGTGCACTAAGGCGCAGTTTTGCAAAATTGCACCTAATGTTGTTATTTGAAAAATGTCAAGATTCGGTTCAAATTTAAAGTTTGTTTTAAAAAAGCGTATGTCATAAGCTTTTTATCTTGTTCTATATGGACATCTAAATCATTACGGACTACTGATTGAAAATGTTGATAAATTTTGTTCTTTATAGCACTTTTATTGTCAGAGCTCTTAATATCATAAAGAGTCGCCAAAGACCTGGCTTTAGAGACCCAGTTAGAATACCCATTATCAGCATCTTCTTGCATCATAATAAAAGCTTTTTTTGCATACCTCTCATTCTCTAACATGAAGACACGCAAGTAAAACTTAAGAATGTAAATATGCCTAGAATAAAGCATAGAATAACGTCCCAATTCAGCATACACTACATCGGTTGTTGTTGTTGATTTCACTCCAAGAGCGTATTTACAGGCAGAGAGATGCAACTTCTCTAGCTTTGGCCAATCATTAGTACCCCAAATCTCTGATGCGTAATTGAGAATCAGCATTATCGTGTGGTCGAAAAGATACAAAACATCCGAGGTTGAAAACCACCCCATTCGCTACTTTTGGATCAAAGAGAGAAAAAAACACTTTTGGGCTTTTTCTTTGACTTTATTTGTGTGGTCAACAAAAGATCCGTTTGATTTAAAAGTGACTCCAAGGTATTTATATTTTTCACACTCCTCCACCTCTTTATCGCCAAGTTTCCTAATAATTTTGTTTTTTGATTTATTGCCAGATTTGCGTTTATTTTTCCTTAAGACCATAATTTTTGTTTTACCTAACTTAATTTTCATTTTTTTGAAGTTACAAAATTTTCTTGCAAGTCAAGCTGTAATTGCGTATCTTTTGGGCTTCCAGCTAATAGAACAAGATCATCTGCATAAAGAAGGGTAGGAAGTGATTCGTTACCTCTTTTAACCCCTGAAGATGAAGCTTTCCCAATTCATTTAAGAAAATGGAAAAAAGAAGAGGGCTTAGTAAACATCCCTGTCTTGCGCCTCTAAAGCAAGGGAATAATCCAGTTAATTCTTTTTTACCCCTTACACAAGATTTTACTTTGCTATAAAGGGAGTCAACCTTTAGAAATTAAAACCGTACATTGATGGTTTCTTAATTAGATCTTTATGATCCACCGAATAATACGCCTTGCTAAAATCAATGAAGCAAACATAAAGTGAACTTTTTTTAACTTCAAAACTGTGTTATATTACAGCCCTAAGCATGAAAATATGATCCCATGTCTGATAGCCTTTCCTGTAAGCTATTTGATTTTCGTTAAGTATGTTGAATGTTGAAACAGTCTTGTTTAGTGGTTGTAATAGAATACCAACGAACAGCTTTCCGAAGATACTTAATAAGGTAATTCCTCTATAGTTATCAACATTTCCATTGTCTCTACCTTTGAAAAGAAGAACAATGATTCCTACCGCCCAATCCTCTGGAAAGTCACTGATCTCCAAAATTCTATTGAACAATTGCACAAAAACTTTATGAAAATGTTCATTAAGATTTTTCAACAGTTCTGCCCTGATCATATCAAGGCCAGGCGCTTTCCCGTTTTTCCTCCCACCTTTAGAAATTTCCCGTTAAAACCATACATTGATATTTTCTTAATTAGATCTTTATGATCCACCGAATAATATGCCTTGCTAAAATCAATGAAGCAAACATAAAGTGAACTTTTTTTAACTTCAAAACTGTGTTCTATTATAGCCCTAAGCATGAAAATATGATCAAATGTCTGATAGCCTTTCCTGTAAGCTATTTGATTTTCGTTAAGTATGTTGAATGTTGAAACAGCCTTGTTTAGTGGTTGTAATAGAATACCAACGAACAGCTTTCCGAAGATACTTATTAAGGTAATTCCTCTATAGTTATCAACATTTCCCTTGTCTCTACCTTTGAAAACAAGAACAATGATTCCTACCGCCCATTCCTCTGGAAAGTCACCAATCTCCAAAATTCTATTGAACTATTGCACAAAAACTTTATGAAAATGTTCATTAAGATTTTTCAACAGTTCTGCCCTGCAGGCGCTTTCTCGTTTTTCCTTCTACCTTTAGAAATTTCCCGTTAAAACCGTACATTGATATCTTCTTAATTAGATCTTTATGATCCACCGAATCAAACGCCTTGCTAAAATCAATGAAGCAAACGTAAAGTGAACCATTTTTAACTTCAAAACGGTGTCCTTTTATAGCCCTAAGCATAAAAATGTGATCAAATGTCTGATAGCCTTTCCTGTAAGCTATTTGATTTTCGTTAAGTATGTTGAATGTGGAAACAGCCTTGTTTAGTTGTCGTAATAGAATACCAACGAACAGCTTTCTTAAGATCGAACATTTTTTTCTGGCAGAGATATTTTTTTTAGTGCACCGACGGGCTACGGGAAGTCTTTAATTTTCCAATGCCTGCCAATGATTGCTGACATCCTTAAAGATAATTTGATTGGAACATGCAAGGCTCTGGTGATTTCACCGTTAAAATCATTGATGCTTGATCAAGTTTCAAAGCTGAAGCTCACTACCGGAGTAACTGCTGCGGCTATTTACGATGGACAGGATGAAAAGGTTTTAAAAGAAATTGAGAATGGTGACCACTCTCTCGTGTTTGCATCCCCAGAAAGTGTATTGGGCACTGAGCGATGGAGAACAATCTTTAGTTCCGACTATTTCAAAGACAATTGCAAGATTCTGGTTGTAGATGAAGCACACTGTGTAGTTCACTGGTAAGATATTGCATTTTTTTTGTTCATTAAAAGCCAGGAAAGAAAATTTTTCATACTCATACTGGTCCAGCTGGTGTGCAGACTGAGCAGGCACGGATTTAGAGGGGGCTAGGGGTCCGGTCCCCCTATTTTTTTGACAGCCAACAGGAAAATCACCCATTTT
This sequence comes from Pelagia noctiluca, assembly GCA_963924455.1. Taxonomy (NCBI): domain Eukaryota; kingdom Metazoa; phylum Cnidaria; class Scyphozoa; order Semaeostomeae; family Pelagiidae; genus Pelagia; species Pelagia noctiluca. The sequence continues at coordinate 12,697,478 of OZ004321.1, read as the reverse complement.
CATTGAAAGTGAATGATTATATTATGCAATTATAATTATGCACCAAAGTGCTTGGAAATTGCACCTGAGCGCATTAAGAATTTAAAATTTATCAGAGGGAGTACCCCCACACCCCCTCAAGGGCTACAGTTGAGTACTCAAGTGCAGTCTGGGACCCTCATACTTCTCAAAATATCGAAAAGTTAGAGAGGGTTCGTCTACAACAGCTACGACTGGTCTGCAAGTCCCAGTGTCATGATTAAAGAGCTCGGATGGGAGGTGTTGAATGAAAGAAGAGCTAAGGCCAAAGTAATAATGGCATATAAAATTTTCAATCGTCTCGTGGACATACGACATTAAGTGTTTATTCGATCGAATATAACATTTACAAGAAGTAAACCATCTCTCCAAATACCACATTGTCGAACAAACATCTAGAAGTATTCATATTTCCCCAGTGTTGCAAAATTATGGAACGCTGTGCCTCAGAACATCAAAGAACAGAGATCCTTAGAAAATTTCAAGGATTATTTAGACTCTATTCATTTGATCTAGATTAGTGATAAGAAATAACTTCAAAAAATTTCATTTTTAAATGAACTTAACAACATTTTTTCCATTTTAAAATGAACATTTAAACTCTAACTTACTAACAAACATGTACGAAATAACCATTCTAGATTGTGTACAGTATTTTCATAGATAGATAGATAGATATTTATAGCCCTTGGCTCTTCCACTGAATACTGAATTCAGTATACATGAAAAAGATGTACAGTATAGTAGAAAATGGTTTTTACATCAAGCTTTCACAAGATCACATCAAGAAATATTTTAGCAACAAAAATCCTTAACTATATTTTCATTTTTCAGGGGCACGGCAGATGACCAGTCACAAAAAGTACCGTTCAGAAAATGGTATGGAAAACTGTTGCAGTTGAAGTCCTTGCTGTCCAAGACTTGCCATCTTTACCGCTACAGCATCAAAGACCACAAAAAGAAAAATTTTTGAGCTACTACATGTCAATGTTTTCTCCACTGCAGTATTTGAAAAAAGCCCAAGCAAGGAAAACATTGTGAAATATGTGAGCAATGACCTGAGCCTGACAACAATTTTCAAGGGGCTGATTAATGTAATCAAAGCCAGGAAACTTTCCACTGAGAAGACTCTAATATTTTGCAGAACACGTAAACAGTACACTTTTCATTTCGCACCTTTTCATCGAGAATATTTACAATGGAACAAAGAATCCAAAACATAGAATGGTAGAGATGTTCCACGCAGGAACCCCAGAATCTGTGAAGCACCATGTTCTATCAAGTCTGACATCTGCAGAGGGGCACATTGTGGTTCTCATTTGTACCGTAGCATTTGGAATGGGAATAGTCTGCAAGAATGTCACAAGAATTGTACATTTCGGAGGATCAAAATCAATCGAATCCTATTTGCAAGAATGCGGAAGGGCAGGGAGAAGTGGGGCACAGAGTACATGTTTCCTTCTTCACAACGGTGTGCTTATGAAACATAGTGATGTAGACATAAAGAACTATGTTGTTTCAACTACTTGCCGTCAAAAGGAAATAAGTTCTATATTTCCATCAGTTCCATCCTCTCAAGTTAAAGGCTGTTTGTGCTGTGACATATGTGCAAGAGAATGCAAGTGTGGAGGACAAATGTGCACCTCCTTAGATTTCGAGTTTGCTTCTGAGCAAGAAGACCAGTGTCATGCATTGCAGTCTAGACCTGTGACACCAGAACTAAGGTCTGAACTTTTTTTCAAGCTGGAATCCTATAGACAAACATTGTTACCAGCAAATATTTCAAGCTGTCCACAAGTTTCCTTTGCAACTAGCCTTTTTGAATTTGGAGATGTGCAAATAAAGCAGGTCTTGACTAACTGCAATAAAATTTTTGGCTTCAACGACATAAAGAAGTATATTGAAATATGGAGGATAGTGCATGCCAACAACATACTTCTTGCATTACATGAAGTTTTTGATGATTTTGAGCTGGATGAGTCTGCCCTTGATATACTGGATGAAGACTATGAGGAAGATATGGATTCTGGTTGGATTGAAATCAGGGATGATTCAGAATTAGATTTTCATGGTACATCATTCCTGAAGGATTTTACAAATGATGCAATGGAGACATCAGAGACTGAGCTAGACATAAGTGCACAATTGGATCAACTTGTACTTGAAAAGATTTGACACTCGCTATTGTATAAATTAGTTGTATATAACAGTAAAATATGGGCCTTTTATTGCAGGCCCAGCAGAAAAGGTCCGGTTGGTGCAGCTTTGGCTGGACCAACTTTTGGGCTAAGTCACTCTTTTTTAAAAAAAAAGCAATATCGCTCCATAAAACATTTAGATTTTTACAGTAAACTCTGGTTCATTTTTAAGTAAATTCCAGTCTGAAAATGCACCAAATTGCATCTGGGAGAACCTATATTTCAAAATTTTCTGGGGTATGCCCCCCCCGGACTCACTAGTTTAGCTCGAACCGGACCAACTATGCACAGTTTCCGCCAGACCTGTATTGGCAAACAGCACAAATCATCTTGGTATGAAATGCAAGACTTTGATAAATACCCAACGCAAGGATACAATATATTCTTAAAATACGGTTTCATAAAAAACAATCAATCCACTTTTGGCAGTCCATGATAAATCGTGCACTTGATCAATTTTGAGTATTTATGACTTCATCTTTGCAAAAAGTCTCAAATTAGGTTCTTGGATTCCTTGCATGTCTTCAGTTTTTTAAGCTTAAGCAAGTTCCTGAAAATATTAAAGTTTTCAAACCGTTGAAAATGATTAAATACACGGACCACGACCAGGTTTCTAAGACTCGACATGAACAGACTATGAGAAAAATTGTTGTCGTGGTAATTTAGGATTCAGATATTGATTAATTGTAATATGCTGCATGAGCACTCTGGTTCTATTTTGGCAGAAATGTAAATAAAACATGTTTTCCATTGCAATTGAATTGTATTTATGCTTTGGTGCAGGTTTCATGCCGGATTCAAGAGGGCTAAAAAGACGAGGAAGTGTCATCAGCCAGGCAAGCATGGTGTTGAATTAATGATTAAGGGAATGACTCGGCGTGGTGCTTTATTACAATTTTACTACAGCCAGTTGTCAAACATTTAAGCTTGTGGACCAGTTGACAAATGTTAAGAAATTGACTTGCAGCTCCGAAAAACTAAACAGAAATTGCCCAAAAATCTCAGGACATAATTGAAGTGCTTTGTTAAGGATTAAGTCATAAAATCTTCAAAATTAGTCCAGTGTATGATCCATCATGGACTGCCAAAAATGGAGAATTTATTTTGGCACACCTGATACTATATCAATGTTTGTATTGACTGATAATCCCTTATCACTGATGTCACTCTTCTCATAGTTGCCCTATTGAGCTATCGAGCAACTTTACCAAGGAGAACTTTCCTCTTGTGTTCTTTGATCCATTTAAATACTGATGAAAGGTCAAGGTCTTGAATGATGCTTGGTTTCATTCGTGGATACCCCTTGAGTTTTCTCCCTGGCTTTTCTTGAAGGGCATGACACTGCATTAGATTGTGCACAATCTTGTGGCGGTCATTCTTCGCTGCTTTTGCAATATGCTTGCCAGATCGTTGCATTAGCTGGCAGGATTTATCCCATATTTCAATCAATGACTTATTCACGACTAACGCTTTGCAATATCGGTCAAGAATCTTCTTATCTGAAACATTTGGTCCTAGCATACGAAATATATTTTTGAGCAAGTTATTGTAATGCTCTAAGGCAAGGTCTAATGGGATGTTGCCACCACATCCATCGCGATTCTTGTAGAACTGGTTCCAGCGAAGATCAAAAGCTGCTTTCTCTGACAGAAGACTGTAGTTTTGGCAGATCAAATAAAAGCTCTCAAGGGCATACTTGCTGCTACCAGCACCATCAGCTTTGAGATACAAAAGCATAAACTTCCAGCATTGAAGCACTCTATCTCCATCACCCATGCTAACTGCATCAAAGAAATTGAATATCACCATTCCAAGCTCCATAAAGGATGTCTGGTAGTTGTACAAGTCGTCTGTCTTCATGCTCTTCTTGGTGGTGATCTCATAAACTAGGCCATGTGTTGCTTCATGGTCAAGACGGCTTTTTCCATCATATTTAAAGGTTTTTGGACATCCCTGGTACCGACAATTGAACCTTTTATCTGTTGCTGCTTCTTTTCTGTCAGATGCTTGACGTGTCTTTTCAAGTAGAATTTCTGTGCTTTCCTTATGAAGAATGGACTGGTGTCTCATTGGCAGCATTTTGGAAGATTGTTTTCTCCAAGTGCACGCTGTTTTCCGTCTGTGTGGATCTCTCCTTCACCTCCACATGTAAATCGGTCGTTTAATCGGATCGGATTTTAAATTTCTGTTTAGTAACTGAGCTTTGGAATTCATTTGTTGCTAGGACTTGTTTGCAGCACTGGCTATTTCCTATATTGCACGGTTGACAAAGGCCTATTTTTGAGGGAGGTTTTGATGCTTTTTGGAGCTTTACTTTATCGTTAATAATGATGTTGCCACCGATGAAATCTTTGATGTTTTTAGGTCTTATGTATGCGGTGATAGGTGCGTCATTAAACATGTTTTTTCAGATCGGGTTTTATTTGGAGTATATTCCATCTAGATTTGATTATTTTGGAGACGGGAGGTGCTGAATGGTTGAAAGTAGTTACAAAAGGTATGCGGTTTGAAGGGGATTTTTCTGTCAGTTTCAATGTATCGTTGCGTGTTTTACTGCTAGCTCTAGTAAATTCGTCGTCTAATGTTTTCTCGTTATATCCTCTGACCAAGAATGTTTTCTTCAATTCAGAGTTGTGTTTCTTAAACTCGGTCTCGTTGGAACAGATCCTTCGCAATCTTAAGGATTGGGAGTATGGAAGGCTATCTTTAAGGTGTTTGGGGTGGGCTTATTTGTAGTGTAAATAGTTGTGGGTGTCTGTAGGTTTGGTGTATAGGGTTGTTTGTAGTTTTGATATTACGGAGCGTCCTGGGTTATTTTTCTTATGTATTTTTTGGAGAAGATAGTATCGTGCTGGTTTGACATCTACTGGTGTTAGTATTTCTAATGTTTCTTTATCAATTAGGTCGTTACTGAGCATTTCTTTTAAAGAATTAGTAATGAGGTTTTTAAAATCCTCAAAGGGATCATGGTTTAATTCTTGGTAGAATTCTGTGTTTTTTAGATGGTTATTAACCTCATTGAGGTATTCTTCAATACCCCAAATAACCGTTGCTCCACCCTTATCGGCTCTTGTGATTATTATGTCATCTCTTTTAGACAGGTGTGCCAGTGCTTTCTGTTCTTCCTTAGTTAGATTGTAGCGTTTGTGTACTGTAGTATTGTGTTCCTTGGTGTCCGTTTTTACTGCCAGTTCAAACGTTTCTATAGTCGTGTCAATGTTATTAGGTGTGAATGATTTATTTTTTTCTTTCAACTTTTGTAGTATGGTGGGGTTGTATTCTGAAATTCCAAAATGGGCTCTAAGTTTTATTCTTCGAAAAAATGATTCTAAATCCTGTGCGAGGGCATTTTTATCATACGTTTTTGGAGTGGGGCAGAAATTAAGGCCTTTTGTAAGTAGTTTAAATACATGAAATGAAAATTTGTGTTTACTTAGGTTTATTGTTTTTCCAAATGGGTCTTCTTGATATCTGCAAGTCTTATAAAGTTGTCTTTTAAGGCGTCGAAAGCCAGCATCGTGCTTTGAAGTAATTCTTGGATGCCCCCTTCCACTCCATGTGGTTGGGGGCTCTTCTCCTTTTTTGGAGGCTCTTGATACGATGTTGGAGTTACGTCATCTTGTATGGTTATTTGGGCTGTTCTTCTAGTTGGCTTTAATATTTCAGCATAGCTGCGGGGCTTTTGAGTCGTATTATCAGTTGAACCAGGGGTACTTGCAGGATGTTGGTAATGTTTCCTGGTGAGAATTCTTACTTTGGGAAGCGTGCGTGACCCATCGGGTTCCTTTGTTTCTTCTGTTTGTCTTGGGCGTGTTTCAATTTGTCTTGGTCGTATTTCATTTTGTCTTGGTTGTGTTTCATTTTGTCTTTGTTGTTTCTTCGCATATTGGCTGTTGTGTTCTGTTTTATTTTCCTTTGCTTGTTTGCTTTTCCATCTGAGGTTTCGATATTTTATCATCTTGATTTTCTGAAGTTCTTGGGTCTTCTTTTGAATGTTGGTGTTAATGGCAGAATTGATTTCTTCTAATTCGTCGCTCTCGGTTTGTTTCACAATTTTCTTGATTATTTTATCTGCTTCCTTTGTTGTTTCTTCTATTGTAGATTGACAAAATTTTAGAGAATCTTGCATGAGTACAATGGAGAATTGCTCTATTTATGTATACCAGTTATTGAGAAAGTTTTCGTCGTGATTTCCAATGGAAGGATCGAGTTGAAATCGGAAATTGCTCGGGATAAGTCTGTCTTTGATACACATTTGTAGGAAATCTTTGTGTGATTCGTAGCGGGTTGTCTTGTCTTTCAACCTGTTGAGTTTTATCGCGAGGTATTCAGTATCTTCTTGGGTAACGGAGTCAATGGAAATTATAGTTTCAGTGCTTGAGCTGCTTGAAGCCATTAGCGATGCAGTAGACTCTGAATCTGAGTTTTCTTCTCTTGAAACACGTGTTCCCTTTCCACGTCTTGATGCCATGATATAATATAAGAATGAACATAAAATAAAGACGACAAGGAATACTAATTATAATATTTCTATATCTCAACTAGTTTCGACAATCGTGTCATCGTCAGGAGAATAATAGATTTATTTTATGGATTACAGTGATATTTAAATTAGGTTTTAAGGCTTGATTGATTTTACGTCTTCTGACGTAAGATAAAAATGGCTCGTCACAGGGATATGAGAGTGATTAAACAAAAATGAACTGAAACTGTGATGAACCCGTTGTAAATAAAGTTACGTTAAACTTATGTTGTGAGGATTATTCAATCTAATGTTTAGACCATTGGGTGGCAAAGTTTTCAATTTCATCATCCACATGTCTTCGTGTTTTTCAAGTGTTCCAGTCGCCTTGCCTTGGACAATTTTTTCGATTTTTTCGATAATAGTAAATCGTGCGTCTTGTGTGAAGTTGTGGTCGGGTTGTAATTAGTGTCGTTCAACGTTCAAGAGTTTATTTCTGTCTGTTGTTTTTATTCTGTGTCTGTAGTTGTTTAGTCTTATGTTAAATGGCCATTCTGATTTTCCTAGGTTATATATATATATATAACCTAGCTAGGAGCCTGAGAGCACAGTGGTGGACTGGAGCATGATTCGATTGCACCCAGGTTCACCGTGATAAATATATTGACAGCTAAAAACGGACATGTGGCGAGCATGGACCAACGACTGCCAAATCATGCCAAATTACGGACCCCTACCGCTGTAGCTAACAATCTAGGAGAGGATAGGTGGGTAGGGGAAGCCAGCAAGCCCAGAATCTTACAGAGAACGGAGTTAGGAGTTCGAACATAATCCTGGTAGCGAGTGCTAGACCAACCCTCCAATACCTTGATGAGCCAGTCCGGCACTTGAGCAGCAGGAGCAGTTGTGGCAGCTCCAATGCGGAAACTGTGCGATGAGTAGCTTGTGCTGGAATAGATGGCTGGGCAGAGAAGGATATCGAGATAGGAGGAGAGCTGGTGTCTTGTGAGATAAGAACCATCTTAGAAGTGAAAGACAGGTCCATTGAACCGGGATAGTTTGCGCAGTGGTTTCGTAATGCTCGCAGAGGGCAGATACTTTTTCCAGAGTTTGCCAAATGAATGTCTATGCCATTGCGGAAAGGGTCAGCTTTAGAGACTTTTAGATGAATTGTGACGGCGGTGTTTGAAAATGTCAAATCTGAGGTCAGCAGCGTATATTCCTGATTATAGGTGTTTTGATGAGAACAGTAGAATTCAGAGAAACGTAGAAACGCAAAGAAGGCAGTGGTAAATGCCACCCAAAGCATGAGTTGATCTTTGTTGCACATGGAAGACAAAGCGAGTTGCATTTTCAGGCATTTCAGTATGTTAAGTGCGATTGGTTGATGAAGAGGAGCAGATTTTTGGCCTTTTGTGCATCTAATGCCACGAAGGAGGAGGCAAAGGAGGTGCATGGTGTCGAAGTTGTCTGGGAAACCAAGTTTAATATGGCGGAAATGAAGTGCGGCGAGGTAGGTTTGGATTGTTTGAAAGCTCAAGTTTCTTGCTAGAAAGGAGGCGAACAGGCAAAGTCTTTTTTCTTTCAGAGGGTACGGGGTGAACTTGAATTGCTGGCAGAAGGTAATAAATTTTTCTTGACTGTGAGGGTAAGTTCGGCGTGAAGACTGAGACAGGGCCATTAACTTGAAAAAGGACATATCTGCAGTTAGATCTCCCATGCATTCGGTGGTGGTTTGTACAAAGGGTGTCTGCTTCGGGAACAAGGCGGCGAAATTCTTCTAGCTGAAAACGAGAGAGATGGTCCGCAATTGAGTTATCAACACCACGAATATGTTGTATGTTAATATTAAATTGCAAGGTAGCAGCAAGGTAAAACACCTTGTGTATTAAGGACATTATTCGTGGACAATGGGATGTGCCGGTTTCCCAAATATCTACAATAGCTTTGTTGTGGCAGTGGAATAGGAGGCATTTTCCAGAGACAGAATCACCCCAGATGAGACATGCAAGATATATTGGATAAAGGTCTTTCCATTGAATTGATCTGGATGATAGAGGTGCTGACCAGGGTTCTGATATCCATTTGCCGTTGTAAAATATTCCAAAACCGGTCTGAGAAGCCTCGGTAAACAGGTGAAGGGAAGGAGCCAGTGATGTTGTAGAGTCAAGTATCTTATGGCGGCCATTCCAGGATGGGAGGTAAGCCATCCACCACTGAATGTCAAGACGTGCTCATTCGTTCAGGGAGATGTGGTGGCTGAGTTTGGATACGCTAGTAGACAGGTCAATTAGGCGCCGAAGAAATGTGCCGCCAGATGGTACCACTTTGGATGCGAATGCAAGTTTGCCAATGAGAGATAGAAGTTCCCGCTTGGTACATTTTTCTTGGAAAACCATGCGTGGACCAGGTTGAGAAGTTCTGTGAATTTATCAGAAGGAAGATGTAGTTCGAGGTTGACAGTCTATTTCGATTCCGAGATACATGATGCAGCTGGTAGGACCAACGATTTTTTCTGGGGCAAGAGGGACTCCGAGGTGCGAAAATATAAAAATGACTTGTTTTAATTGCTCCTGGCAGAGGTGTGAGTATGGAGGAGCAGCCAGGAAAAAATCACCCAGGTAATGGATGACGTTATGTAGACTATATTTTTTTTTTAATATCCATAGAATAGCGTCGGAGGGTAAATCTGTTTACCAAAGAGCGAAGACCAAAGGGCAGACAAAGATCTACAAAGTAGTAGTCAAGGAATTTTATTCCTTGGAGATTCCAATCAGCTACTTGAACAGGGCATATCCGAAAGGCGCTCTTGATGTCTACCTTTGCCATTAAGGAATGTCTGCCAAGGCGTGAGATCATCGCGGCAGCTTTGTCAAAGCTAGTGAATTGGACAGTATAGTCTTGTGACGATATGAAATCATTTATGGAATATCCATGGGGGGAGGAAAGGTCGGTGATCATGCGGAAGGCAGTCTTGTTGTTTTTAGGAACGGCTCTAATGGGAGAGGTGTGGAAGATTGGAAAAGGTAGGGAGGAGAAAGTGCCTACCATGTGCTCTGCAGTTCTGTTATGATGCAGTTGGTCAGAGTGTGAGGGTGCGAGTCAGCAGAGCTAAGGTTGGAGGCACTATAGGCAAATTGAGGGCCATTGCAACCAATATCAAAACCAATTCTTTAAATTAAAGATTGAATTAGATACAAATTGCTGGTCGGGATGAGGCTCTAGTTCCGAAGTAAATGCAGGTATGTTGATTGGAGTTGAGGTTGTAGTTGGTAGAGGTCTAAAATTGTTAGCAAGGAAGTGAGCAAGTTGATCCAGGGTATTGCTTTCCGCAGCCTGGACCATTGCATTTGTGGGGGCGAAAGCACTTGGCGTTTCGACGAAAAGGACGACAAAAAGGACGAAATATTACCTTCGGGTTGCTGCTCAGATTCAATATTGGTAGGCAATGGCTGGGCTTGGCTGGTATTTCTTGGTGCTTGGTGAGGGAGCTTGGGAGGCACTGATTCCTGTTCAAGGAGGACTGAAGGTGGGGAGAGAGGGCATGTAGTATTGGCAAGCCACGTAGTCAATGCAGATGAGATTTCTTGCCTAACAATTGATCTAAGATCTGCAAGGCTAAGGGCGACAATGTTAGTTTTAGCAGGCCTGTCGCTGTTAGGCCTAGCTTCTGTAGGGTAGGGAATATCGCTTTCTTCTTCTCCTTGAATTATTGAGAAAGAAGAGCCAGGAGCTGCTGAAGAGGAATTAAAATGGTTGAAGAGACGTTGGGCCAGGGCAGCTTTCGATCCCATTAAGTTGAGGCTGTTTTCAGCAGCTCGTGACAGCAAAGTCTCACGAGGTAAGGCTTTTTAATAAGCTAGGCCCATCTCAGAATAGGGTGTACGACTTGATGCAATGCCTCTTTGTGCTTTGGAAGGTTTTCTACCCGACTTTCTCATATTAACACTTGGTTAAGATAATCCGTTAGGCAATATAATTATGCAAATAATCCTTGAGTGAAGAATATATCCGGTGGCAAGTGAACGATGCGGATCAACCGAGTGGTAAATAATTGAGGCTTTCACGTGTGGAAGGGTGGCAGCTTTCCCAGGGAACTTTGCGGCCCGCACATTGAATCGCATTTACACAGTAAATGCACAATTAAGGTTTTTCAACAGTTCTGCACTGATCATATCAAGGCCACGCGCTTTCCCATTTTTCAAATCATGAATCAAGGCTCTGACTTCCTGAATTGTGATTGGGCAATTTATTTCACTGTCAACATGACGCAGTGTTTCCATGTCAAACAACGGTTCTTGTGAGTTAAGTTCCTGATCGTTTACAGGTTCATCAGAATTGTTTTGTAATAAGCCACTAAAATAATCAAAAAGCTCAAGCTCAATATTATCAAAATCTAAATCGGTTTTTTCCTTCTTTTGCTTAACTTTTTCCGAAATAATTTAGGTGACTTGGAATTTAGGGACCAAAGTTTAATTTTTTCTGTGTCAAGAAACGACTGACATTAACTTTGATAAGTTTTTATATTCTCTACTTTGTTGGAAATAGACTGGACGTAATTCTCCTGGTCAGGAGCTGGAATTTTGGAAAATTCTTAAACTTTCTTGATACATCTTTCTAGCTTTATCTAGACTCTGTCTCTTATTTTTGCATTCATTATCAAACCATCTATTTTTGCTATGAGACAGATTATTGCTTTTGGTCGTGGAGAACATTTCTTGATTGAAAACATTTTTCTGAGATGTTGATGAGTTTACATCTTAATGAGTCAACAATTGAATGTAAAAGCATTTCCTCGTCATTCAGAAGACCAGAACCAATCGTCGGAAGAGTTTCCATTGTTTTACAGTCCCAAATCTCCATGCCTGGTATTCGACAACACTACAGAAGAGCATGACCAATCGTCGGAAGAGTTTCCATTGTTTTACAGTCCCAAATCTCCATGCCTGGTATTCGACAACACTACAGAAGAGCATGACCAATCGTCAAAGGAGTTTCCATTGCTTTTCAGTCCGGAATCTCAATGCCCCGTTTTCGATAACACTACAGAAGACCGGGACCAACTTTCAGAAGAGTTTCCATTGCTCTACAGACCGGCCTCTCAACGACCAGATGTCATTCTTATACTGGACAGCGACGAAGAGATGGACCTCAGTGAAGATTCCAAGCTCTTCAGCTGTTCTCTCGTACTCCTTAGAAAACTGTCAATTTTGGTGCTATTAATCAAATATTTAATTTCAGTTATCGTAGTGTCATTGACATTTGTTCTTAAATCTATTTTTAAGACTATAGATGCTAGAAAGAAGAAAATTTTTGGATTGGGCAACTGGCGTCATGTCTCTGTTCCTAATTTCAAAGTCAGTTGAAATTCCAATTTCAAGAGCACTATGATCCAACATATCGTAAATTTTGTGAACCTTAAAAGAATGAACAAAACTAAAACACTATAGTTTTAATAGAAAATAATCTACCACACTACTTCCATGGCTTAATGAAGAAGTAAAACCAGACGAATTTTTTATCAATCCTGCCATTTAATATACGGTATCCTGTGCTTTTGCAAGACTCTTACATGGCAGAGCCATTATTGTTTAAAGGGCTTTTGCCTGCTGTAATCCGCTTATCTAATACTATATTGGGAATATGTTGGTCGTCAGTGTGAAGATAATCATCCAATTCTTCATTTTCAATACACTTTATGACTTCATTAGTTCTACAACTAAATCCGTAAGAAGCAAGGTAACTCATTATTTTCAAAAATGGCACATTCTACCTGCAGAGTTTCGAAATCCAATGACATACCAGTTTTTGTTAGGTTTGAGGATCTTGGCACAATATACAAGAACGCAATGTACGAATCCTTTGTTGAAATTATGACTTACTTATCGACCTTATTCCAGTAATGATAGAAATGTCTTTAGTGAGAGACTTACGCACTAATAGAGACATGCTGCCAGACGCCCTTTTGCCACAATGGTTACGAAATCTAAGCTCATGGAATTCATCAAAATTATCATCAATATTCAAGTTGATTTTATCCTAGTTTATCGAAAAAGATGGTTTAGAAACCTATTGTTGTATCTTTTTGTGCATGTTTTTCGAAATTGAGAGAGCACAGTCTTTTGTTTTGCCATTGTTTTAGCCAACAGGGCCACGGTTGAGCGAATAGACCAAAACGCTTCTTTTGCTTCCCTAGCCAGAAATACTCGTTGTTAAGAAAAGATTTTATGATATTCAGCATCATATTTATGTAGGCAATATTTACATGTAAAATCTGAATAGTAAAGAGAGAGGATAAGACATGCGTTGTGCACGTTTAAGTACTGCTCAACATCAACTATGAAACAAAGACGTACAACAATAGGTTTCTAAACCATCTTTTTCGATAAACTATGATTTTATCTTTGAAGTCTCTCCAAGTCCAAGAGAAGAAATGGCATGATTTCTTTTTAAGAATTGTTCAAGAAAATCGTGATATAAATTTTCCAATTTTTAATCTTGGAATCTTTCAAACCATTTACATTCAAAACACAAGAGTGGAATGTTTCCAGGATCGTGTTTGAAATATTTTTTTCGTTATGCTAAACTCTGCCAACACGCTACATTGATTTAATCACAAGATAGTGGTAGTCTGCATAGCTACGAAATTCATAAGGACGGGTATTTAAAAATAAAATTGTACTTAATACTCCCATTGATAGTCAAAACAAACTCTAAATTAAGGTCACTGCCACTAGAATTTGGGAAATCAAACATATTTTGAATACCTGGGGCTAAATCCTCAACAATACGAATCTCTTTTGCTTCTTTTCTTTTTCTTCTCACTATATCCTTTGACTTGTGAGATAGGAATTTCACTAAAATGGGTCTTTGCTTCCCCTGGTGATCTTCAAACACGATGTACGATATCTATATCTTTTCTATCGATATCAATGTTCAAAAACTAGAGGTTTTCAACGCAAACATTGACGCACACTCCCCTTTTTTCCTTGATGTTGAATATTCTGATGTAACTTCTCCTGCTGTATTGTTCTTGACAAGCAGCAGCGAATTCCAGGTCCTTATCGAGCAAAATTTATTGTTCACTTCTTCTTTTGAATTTGCAATCTCCTTTTTCAAATCCAATTTGTTTTACATCCATAACCTCAACATTTTCCTTTTAAGCATGTAGCCCTTCCTCAAACGTATCAAGGCATGAGTTGACTTTGTTCACTGTTTTCTGAACCCCCACTACACCCTCTTGCAATTCCTTTAAAATGGCATAAAAATTATCTTTCTAAACTACTGGTGAAGATGTCGCACCAGGGTTGAGCTGTACAATTATGCGTGGCCATTTCAACATTTGACCAGGAAGCAATAGGCTGAGACAAAATAATGAGACATTGAATAAAATATCAGCAAAACATCATTCTGAGAAAACACAAGATTACAAGATTACGCCATTTTGACACGAACTGAGATGAGTACGGCCGGAAGAGTTTTCGGCCTCGTTATGGTATAAAATACACATAGCCTCGTAATGAGGTTACAACTCAAAACAATAGGATAGTGGGTTTGTATTTCAACAAATGTCACCAGTTAATTGCAGCTAATTGCATTTTTGCACCCGGGAGATTGACTTCCGCAATATCCAGTCTTTGATATTTTCCGAAAAAAATTCAAAAAACCCCTTTCCAGACCTTGATCAAGCAAAAACGTTTCTTTTATGAACTGAGACAGACTCACATCATAGCTACAAACGAAGTCAGCAGCCACGAAGAAACATAATAAAAAATCGAAACTCAGAGAACACATGTCCTACCAGCTCCATGATACTATTTTAAACTATACTTTTACAAGCGATCAAACTACCTGCTGGGATGCCATAAACGCCAGCGTTTCTTAAAGTCAGGCACTCACTTGACGATTATCACAATTATAACAATACCATTTATGTTGATTCATTAGTGCTGTTATGGTTGTATGAACTTACTTTTATTCATCAACATCTTTGATTTAATCTTCTTGTTCTTTCTGTATCTGCCTATTTACATGTTTGTAATTTCTTTCTTTTTGAGGCCTAATATTTACTTTTATCTCTGATTTTTCTATAGCCTCTTTTTCATGATATACTTATCGAAATCGAGACCTATTGTATTCCGACATCTTGCTTCTCATTAGTACACGTTTCTGAAAGTTCTAAACGTGTTTTGCAGTTAATCTGTATTCTCACATGTTTTAAATGGTGTCAGGTGTGTCTGTACTTCAAAATTTAAAAGTTTAATATAAGCTAAGTTCTAAAACCATAAATGGAGCGACCCAAACCTCCTTGCCCTATGTTTTTTGAAGGCAACGTGGCGAAGACTTGGAGGAAAGTTTTTGACTTCTACCTCGTCTCAACTGAATCTGATACTAAGTCAGATAAGATTAAAACCTCCATTTTACTCACTTGTATAGGGGAGTTCTTTGGAGGGTAGAACAACTCGTGCCTCTTGATCACCTTGAACCAAACTCAGCAATTTTGGGAATTCCATTTCTATGTTAATTTAAAGCGTTTTGATAAGCAGAGAATAAACACTAATAGGACAACGATGTAAAATTCAAATCAGTGTATTTATGCTGGTGGTGCTGAAATCTGAAGCACACTGGAAGCAACACATATTAAGTTTAGTAAAAGTAGAAATACAATGTTTCTAGTTTAACGCAAAAATTTCATGTTTTTCGAATCCTTCAGACTGACGCTGGCCGCAAAAAATCCCATAAAGGACAGGAGGAAACATGGACCCCACTCAAAGCGCCAGCCTGTTGCCTCTGGGGAGTGAGATTTAGAGTCCCATCCTTTCTGTCACCGATAACAAGTCCTTTTCGCTAAACTTTATATATCTGTGCTTGGATACTGGATACTTCCAGCCTGCATGTCTGTCCAAGAGGTCACTATTAACGCTTCGTAGGCCTGGGTTCGAGGCTCCTCCAGATTTAATACTGTGCAATCCAAATTTACTGATATTGTTGACAAATGGGCTCAAACGCTGTTTGAATTCTTGCCTTAACGTGGAGTAAGAAATTCCTTTGGACTTATGAAACTCTTTGGCGTGTTTTTTATTGACTATTCTTCTTAATACTGGTGCAACTGAATCTTTATCGTCTGGAAGCAAATTCAAAAGCTTTTGAGTTATTAAAACGGGGCAAGTTTCTTTTCCGGATCTGCTAATGCTACTGAAATGTCCTTCCCGGTGCTGATCGTTTTTTCTCTTTTGGATAAGAATAACCATTTTCTGATCCGAAACGTCTACGTCCTTGTATCTAACGCTCAAAAGTTTGTCTGCTCTAAGGAACCCTGCGTGACCAACCAACAGCGCAAATAAAAATCGTAGCTCTACCAAAGAGGGCTCTGAATTAAGATAAAATGCTACTATTGACTTCACTATATCGATCGATAACGGTTCTTTTGGGCTTACTGGCTTGCCTAAAATTCTCTTAGCTGCGTTAACAATTGATTGCACCATAATATGCTCAGTAGGAGTCTCTGTTAACGCCATCCTGTGCCCCCATCTAATACTATAAACTGCTGAAATAATTATTGAGGCTAACTTAAAGTTTTGTTTGGCGTCATTAATCAAATCTTGTAAGTATAACGATACGTGAAGGGGATTTGCTGGAATTTCTGAAAATCCTAGTCTCTGTAGCGACCATCTTCTCCAACGATCCCAACCGGCAGGATATGTCCTGATGGTGCTTTCCGCTTTTGATAATAACATGGTATCTGGTAGATCTCTTGCCGATTTCTGAAGAAATTTGGGCTTAACTGTTAAAGGCCTTCCACTCCCTGGATACCAATATATCTAGGAGAAACAATAAATTAATCACTATTCTTTTTCTCAGAAAATAAATAAAAATAACACTGCTTGCTTTATTTCCTCCCTCACATTCACGTATCCACGGCAATGCGTGGAATAGCAAATATTGCCCCTTATAATTCACTTATATTTTCTCATCTACGACAATGCGCGGAACGGCAAAATTGCCAGCAAAATTTTAGTTTCGATCTTTCATCCATGACAATGCATAGAACAGCAAAATTGCCCGCTATAGTCAAATCTTGTTTCCTCATCTACAGCAATGCGCTGAACGGCTAAAATTGCCAACAAAATTTAACTTTTAGCACTTTAACAACAATACGCAATTGAGTACCAACAAAAAATCTATAATTCATGACAGCTAAAAAATATTTTCAAGCTGAAACTTGCTTAAAACCCTGAGTTCTTCGCGCTCAGTGCTAATAAATATATACCAATATTAAGATTTTCTGTCTTCGCTATGGATAGAAAGTACTAACGTACTCACTCTTAGAACTTGATTCCCAAAGCCAACATGTTAAAAGTAGGGCATCCGTGAAAAGCAGACTTGTTCTATAGACTTTTAATTGCCCAGGTCCCGGAATGATCATGTTTGGAATGTTACTCAAAATTTCATGATCTTCGATAAAATTGGCAAATGATTAGGGAAATGGTCGAATAATTGGCCAAAATGTCGCTGATTTCCATTCCGGAATAATCAAAGTGCCGCTAGCTTTGCATTTGTAGAAATGACGAATGGCAGGAATTATCAAAGCTACTGGGGGACAAACCCAGTTATTTTCACTAGACCAGTTTTGAGCTAGGGCATCAACTGCCTCGCTAGCCTGCGCGCAGACTCAACTGGTTTGGAAGAAGCAAGTTTAGTTGAATTCGAAAAAAATTCAGTTGTATTAAAATTTTGGATGTTTGGCCTCCAGTAAAGTCTGCCAATTAGCGGCAGAAAACGTGTTTGCTGATGTCAGCATCCACCCATTTGTGTCTGCGTGGACGCACACGCCTCGCAGCGATAGGTGCAAAAATAATCATGTGCACCGAAGCACTGCCGAAGCATGCAACGGCGATGTGTTGTGTGTAATATATTAGCTGTAGAAAAACACGATTTCAATCTTATTAAAGGAAAAAATAATTTGGAAGATGAAATTGCGGATTTATTTATTGCATTACTCCCTGGAAATTTCGTTGGATTTAATCAGAATAACACAAGAGATAAAATAGTAGGCCTAGGCCTATTGTCTTCTCAGAAATATATTTGCAAGCAATGTTTGAGGCTTCTCAAAAAGACACAGAATTTGAAAGCCAATCTCAAGAATGCGGAAAGAGAATTTATAACTCGTATCATAAACTTGATGTCCAATATCCAGCCAGGTAGAACAAATGATAGGCCTAACGAAAGTAATGACGAGACAGCATCAGGTGAAAAAGTTAACGAATTCCTTGCTCTCCCTGCCCTTCCTGCTCCTGCTTCGACTTCCACTCCTTTGAAAAGAACAACTGATTTTTCCCATTCCGAGAATGACTTTGCAGCAAGTCTTTGCAGCCCTCCAATTTGCAAGCCAAGAAAAGTCATTTTAATCGAATCCAACAAAAAGAGTAGCAAAGGAAAGGAAGTTTTAAGGTATTCAAGCTCTTCGTCTGCCCCCGAAGAAAAAGTAAAGACGTCAGTCCACGTCAAAGTAAAATGGCCAAGTGGTTCAAAAGAAAGAATCTTGCCACACGATCTCACTTCTATTGGTACTATGTTGTGTAGAGGCACTTAAAAGCAGATTGCAAATGCTGCAATGAAAAATCCATCTGTGCGCTCAGAGGTTGTAAAGTTGTTCATCAAAGAAATTGACAAAGAATGCACAAACCTCTGCCGAAAAGGCTCATCAAAGAATTCAATCCAAGTAAGCCTTCTTCAAAAAACATTGCCCGTAGATATGCTCAATTCTAGTTTTCAAAAATTATGCCAAGAATTGAAAGACAGAGCACCATTGTTGCTCAATGTCCTGAATGTTGCATCTATTCGACCAAGGAAAGTTTTGCAAAGGGAAGATGCTATCTACTCTTCACGCATGGCAGCAGCCATCTGCTTAAAAAACAGATCATCGAAAATGACAGCTGTTCAACTTCTGGTGACAATGATAATTCAACATTCTGGAATGATGGTATGTACCACCTGCACATTAATGTTATTATATATTATATTATTTAATCTAAGCAGGAAATTAATGTGTATGATAATTATTTACTTCATTTATGAATTTTTTATTTGAAAATGCATAGCATGCTAAACAAGAAACAAAAAGCTGAAGTTAATTTACTCTCGAGTCCGGAATAAACGTAACCCCTGCTTATTAATGCAAAAAAATCCACCCAGGATATCCTTATTCCAGACCCCCCGTTTATCATTTTTGAGGCTTAAGATACTTGAGAAGTCATGTTTTTGATTTTGTTTGTAAATTGGAAGCAACTTTTGGAACCAAACCATACCCACTTTCTTCCAAACATTTCTTCAAAACTGCACATGGCCCTTAGGGTATTGGGAAAATAAAGTCATAATTAGGGTACAGGGATTTGGGAAATTTTCCACCCACCCCGTTTATTCCAAACCCCCCGTTTATTGGGATTTGGGAGAGTTTCCACCCACCCCATTTATTCCAGACCCCCCCCGTCAATTCCGGACTCGAGAGTATCTTTTTTGGACACATCTTTATGTCTTACATTTCTTTTCATTTCAGTATGGGTATGATCATTTCTACAATACAAAGGCAGCTGGAGAAAAGTGCACCTTATATACTGACAGAAACACAATCAACAGGAGAAACGTTGTGTGCGATGTTTCAAAAAATGTAGATGCATGCAAAAAGTTTTTACTGATGGAATTAACAGCCAGAATTGTTGCCTGCTATTTACAAGTCCTTGGTATCAATGATGTGAATGACCAACCTGCAGAAGAAAAGCGTGGAGCTAGCATCTTGCAAAGTGGAAAGAGCACAAGAAAAAAATATCTTGACGACCTTTCATCAAAGGTTGTTGACGTGTACCTGGTGCAGAAAGATCAAATGGAGATGAGAATGAAGAAGCAAAAGTATGTTGATTGGCTAAAGTGCACAAACGAAAAAAACAGCAGATGGGAAGTACCAGTGTAGGCAGAATGGTTGTACCTCTACCTTTCAATACGATGGAAAAAAACGGCTTGATCATGAAATGAACCATGGTTTACACAAAATTGCACCGAAGGCTATGAATGCTTTTTCAGATGATAGCACTTTTTGTTATCAATTGTCCTTCATGGATTATGCCATGATTGTCCAAAATTTTTATGATGCGATTTCAGAGGGTGATGGTCTACGCATTATAAGATGCTGGAAGTTTATGCTGCCACACCTGAAGAATGATGGTCAAAAAAGTAGAAAATATGCCCTTGAAGGCCTGTATCTAATAGCGCAAATCGAAGCACTTTTGTCCCCAGCTGAAGCTCATAGTATTGTCTGGAATAGATTCCACAAAGGAAAAGAAAGCTATGGTGGCAACATACCACTAGATCTCATGCTTGACCATTATAACAATGTCATGAAGAGTGTCATACGAGTTCTTGGACCAAATAACACCAACCATAGAGCCGTTGAACGCTATGCCAAAGCATTAACAATCAGCAAGCAACTGCTTAATAATTTCGACCAATCTTGCAAAAGCATTGGCAGATCTGGAAAGCATACTATCGCTTCAGCGGACAAAGATCTACAAACAATTATTAAAGAGCTGGTAAAAAACAATGCATTGAAGTATACAAAGAATCGCCAATACAAATCCCTTGTTTGCACCCAGACATCCTGAATTGAAGATCTAGATGTCCATCAGATGTATGCTTGGATAGAGGCTCATAAGAAAAACTTGAGCATGAAAAGAAGTAAAGGATGAATATTTTTGGTGAGTGGAGTTCTTTCGTTTAACATACAGTGAAATCCTTTTTTTAAAGAAACTGCATCTGATTTGGTAAATAAAATCACCCAATTAAAAGAGCCATTTCAAGCTGATTCATACTTGTATAATTTTAAAAGGTACATGTAACTCTACTTTCTTCAGAAAGCTACATAAAACTTGGACTTGACGCAAGTCTTTGTTTTCGCCCAGGCCACAAGAAAAGAAAACTTTAACTCTGGGTACACCAAGGGCACAAACAAGGGCAAGACAGAAATGTCAGCGAAAACAAATTTCATTGCCTCTAGCTTTTGCCTTTCCTGCTTGCTCACGCTGCATCCTCACTTGTGTTCAAGTATTCTATACTTTTTAGTTTGTAGGTGACATTTTTAAAGCTGCAAAACCTACTGCTTTCCGAAGAGAGAGCTTCAAGAAATGTGCAAACTGAAAAAATGTGATAGAAGAACACACCCTAAAATAATTTAAAAAGTTAAGGGCTTTCAAAGAAATGGAATTTTTATGCTGCTCCCGAGTTAGTCAAAACAGCATTTGCTGATTTTTTATGAGGCAATCAGTTTTCTGAATTTTATTCAGTTGTTGGGAAAAGTTCTAAAACACGTGAAAATGTATTTTGTGAAAATCAGTCATTCCACTCTGTAGCTGAAGGGATTTTGCAAAGTAAGTTTTACCCATAATTCACTGAAATTTGACCTGTTCAATTGAATAGCATTTGAAATGATTATTATACTGGCCAGAACAGCCAAAGAACAGAACAGTTAGCATCGCAATAGCAAGTCAAACAGCCAAAGAACTGAAGCTGTCTATGAACACAATGTTAATTTCAATTACGAATGTTTTTGTTGTTGAATAAATCAAATAGTTGCACGGATGTTTTGCTCATTTTGTAAATTCAGTTATCTATATCCATATCTTCGATGAAATGATTTTCTTCACTTTCAAAAGAAGCACAACCAGATAGACTTAAGTATCCTGTCAGAGAATAATTTATGCTTTGATCTGAATGGAGTAGTGTATCACATGTTGTTTGAATAGAGCTGGTCATAAGACTTGGCTGTGCAAGTGCATCAAATTCTGAGTCTTCCAATATATCTTGCCATTCGTCATTCTCCTCATCTTGTAAAGACAAACCACTATTGTTTAATGACAAACCATCAATGTCATTAAAAACATCATTCAATATTGTCAAAACTTTACAGGCATGCTTGTTTCTCCAAATTTCAACGTGTTGCTTCAAAGTAACATACGAAAGTATGACTTCCAAGCTCTTAACAACTTGATTAACATGATATTCTGTAAATTCTGTGTAAAATTTACATGGGGATACTACGGAACCTTGAATTTCATCTTTGTATTGATTCAATTTCTCAATCACAAGTTCCTTATTTTCCTCACTGACAATGCGTCTCCTGAAATTGATTCCTTCACCATTATCTTTATTTAAGAAATTGAGCTTGTCTTCTTTGCATTCTTCGAAGATGCATTCTTTGGCACATTTTTCCATGCAAACATCACAGCACTGGCATTGTGATATTTCCTCGGCATGGGAATATTTACCAGGAAAGATTGAAAGGAGATTCTTACGCCTGCAGTCATCAGCTCTAATATATTGCTTGATATCAATATCACAATGGGTCTGAAGAAACCAATTATAAAGCAAGTGACAGTAACAATTCTCATTGTCTCTTCCTCCTCTACCACATTCCTGCAGATAGCTCTCAATACATTTTGAAGGACCAAAATGAACTCCATGGCAGTTAACTCCCATGCCAAAAGCTATGGTACACACAACTACTTTTATATTTCCTAGATTGTTTGTTATATCATTGAGAATGTGCTGCTTTACTCTTTCAGGTGTACCTGCATGATACATATCAACTCTTCTGTTATCTGGCGACTTTTTTCCAGTTGCATATATTTTATCTCCCAAGCTATATTCAAACATTCGCCAAATGGCAGCTGCTTGTATCCTTGTTTGTGCAAATATCAGTGTTTTCACAGCACGTTCCCCATTGCTTTTCAATTCCAACAAGATTGACCGGAAAACTTCTTCCAATGCCATATCATTTCCAATGTACTCTACATTGAACTTCAAATTTTGCCTCATTGGAGATTTTTCTAAAACAAACGTTTTCAATGGAATCATTCCAAGCACTTCAAATATGATGCTCTTTGTTGAGCGTGTTGCTGTTGCAGTAAATGCAGCAAACTGCACATCTTTCGGGAGTAAAGATTTTATCTCTCCTAGATAACTAAACCAAATTCTGAAGGGATCTTTCTTTGAACTGGATGTGCCCCTGTTGAGAGAAAATAAGTTCATTTTATTTTCATGCGAATAAATGTGAAAGTCTCAATGCAAATTATACTATTGGAAGGTATTGCAGTCATAAAATCTCTACACAAATTTTTTATAAGAAAACCCTCTATAAGTAACTGACCCAAGATGCCAAAAAATTATGAAACTGTAGTACTACTTTCTGCCAAACAAGTTACTGCTAAAATTGATTGAATAGACAAATAGATAAATTGAAAGACAACACAAAGTAGCTGCAGATAAATCCTTTTGACTGAAACATTTGCTAGACGTTTAGATCATTGTTTGTTCTGCTGTTGTTTATCAACATTGAATTGCGATGTTTTTTCTGGAACCTAAAATTTAAGAAACTTTAAGAAACTTTTAGTACTAAAATGCCAATAATAAAAATACTGATTACTACTTTGGAGCTCAGTTTCTTATAAAAAATGTGTGTATTTGATTAAATTCATAAATATGTGTCACAAAAGACTGCACCGCTTCATGGAAAATGTTTAACTTGTTAACAGAATTTATAAAAGTTTTCCACTCAGTCGTGTAATTTTAGCACAAATATGCGACACTAAATACAATTTATTTTGTATTCATATTCAAGGTGTATTGTTTAGAGTTTAAAATGTTAGTTTATCATATTTTATTTTAAGCGGTCCAAGCAAGAAACTGTAAGCTCTGCTTTTTCTTGGAACGTATACTCCGATCCGAATGACGTAATTTGAGTGGTTTTCACTGCAGTTTATTAGAACATGTGGTAAATCTCTTGAGCCCGCTCTGGAGAAACAATTCTTTGCATTTAATGTTGCATTTCCTGCATTGAAGTGTGCCAAAAAAGCATGCTACCATTAAAAGAATAAAGTCTTAAAGAGTTACCACTGGAGAAGAAATGCAGTGAAAACAAAGAAGCAACAACTTCAAATACTTTGATAGGACATTATTTTTATACCTTGGTCGTAATGATGGTTTTTGCAAATAAAATATATTTGATTTGACTTGTCTTGATTAGATTTTGATTGAACCTTGTTGATCTTATAAGTTAGGCCTATACAAAAGTCATATATCATACTTTCGTTATTAATGCTACCAAAAACCTAACAATATTGGTTAACAAAGGTTAAATTACCATTGCTTGATGCAGTGTGCCTCATCAACAACTACTCCAACACAATAATCAGCAAATGAACTTGAGGTCAGCATTTTCCTCCATTTTGAATTTGATAAGATGGACTCAGGAGAGGCATAAATAATGCTATAAAGACTGTCTTCTTCAATGTCGCGTAAGATTGAGTCTTCCTGCCCTTTATATATTGCAGCTGCACTAACTGCAGTTTTCTCTGTCAGGCTCCTTACTTGGTCCTCCATGAGAGATTTCAACGGTGTTATTACCAGTAATTTTGATGTCCTGTTGGCTAGGCCAGAAATTTCGTCTGCAATTATCGGAATTGCTTGAAAGCATACACTTTTGCCATGGCCAGTTGGGGCACTGTAATAAATGTCGTGGCGATCTTTAAAGAAACTTCGAAGGGCCTTCTTTTGGTCGTCATTAAAAGACTGTATAGAAAGGATGCTGCAAGCTATCCGAAGCGCGTGTTTAAAACTTTCCTCGCTCCATGCGTCACAGAACGGCCTTCGCTCAGGTTTCGCCATTTTGATTTTTTAGAAAGAAACAAACAATGGAAAATATCTGACCAATCAAACGAGGTTCCCAAATCTTGACACGCTTTCTGCCCCTAATTAGCAGACTCTACTGGAGGCCAAACATCCAAAATTTTAATACAACTAAATTTTGTTCGAATTCAACTCAACTCGCTTCTTCCAAACCAGCTGAGTCTGCGCGCAGGCTACTGCCTCGCAGCCTGGAGATGTGAATCTGGAATTAAATCTGTTTAACTGATTGTTATAATGAGAAGAAAATCTGTCGATTGAGTGTGGACCCCAACGCTTGTACAAATAATCAACAAGATATGGGTGTAGTTTCCAATCGTCTTTATCTAGATATCTGCTCTGTATATCTGCTTGTCCATTTTCCGTTCTTGGAATCTACTTAGGGCATAGTTGTATGTCTCCTTGTAAAGACAACAGAAATATGTCTATTGCAATATCGTTGAGTAAAGCTATAGAACTACCTTTTTGTATGATCCTACAAGCGTTTTCATTATCAGAAAAATTTTTGACTTTACTGTGACAAAGAATTGGTGCATAACACTGAACAACATTGTGAGTAGCTTTTAATTCTCTTAATGTTGAGCTTTGACCCTGCTCCTTTTGCAGCCACATACCCCTAACTGGGGCAATGCTTGACTTATCGATATAGCCTCCAAATCCGCAACCACTAGCATCTGTGTAAATAACAAAATCAAATGATAATTTTGGACGAATGCTGTATCCATTAAAAGCAGTAATATTGTATCTCCAGAATTTCAATTCTTCTTTCAAGTGCCCCGAAATGAGAAATGTATCGTTCCAAAAAGTTCTATTGGCTATAGTAAAATGCATATTTCTCGTAAAGAGCCTTACTACTGGACCAACGGCCAGAAATAAAGACTGTGAAAAGCCGGCCATCTTAGCAATGAATCTAAAAGAACAGCGCCCTGCTTCAATACCGTTATCCAACATGGCATATATCTTTGCAGTCTTATCTTCAGGTATACTGAATTCGAACTTTATCATGTTAATAGCGAGACCCAGCCATACTCCAACTTGGCGAGGTTCCCAATGGCACTTTTCACTTTTCACTTTTTTTTTTAGTGGCACTTTTCGCTAAAAATAAATCCTGCCCTAGCTTCTGGTACACTCTCTTGCGAAGTGGCCAAAGTCTGAGCATTAATAAAAAAGAAAAAATTAAGAATGAATTAAACAATCGGCAAGAAAAATTTAATAACTCAAACATAAACTTTTGCGTAAAAATGACCGTCTTCGGCGCCCTTCCAGTGTGTTTACAGCAACCAAACTGAATTAAACTCGTTGAACACAGCAATATGTAGCTCAGTATAATAATTCCCTCGACAAAAGTATTTTCTAAAAAATCTCGCAAGAATGTGTAGTGTAAAAGCCATAGAAATCAAATAATTGCTAATTCTTTGGAAAACACAATTATTTAGTAATTCTGCCCAATGCTTCCATAGCAGTCCTTTGACTAATATAACTCCAGTTGTTGAGTAAATATGGAAAGCAACTATCATACTATTGCTTTGTGCACTGTACAAGTGAAGCTGGTTTTCTGTATATTTCCCATCAGTATTTATTTCGTTTCTCCAATTGCATAAAAAGTCCGAGCTTTCGCAATACACTGAATCAAATTTTGCAACCAGTCGATAGGTTTTAGAGAAACTAGGCCACATGGTTTTGTTGAATACAACTTGTGTCTATTTCATCTGTCTTTAGCGCCTTTTTTTGCCTGATTGTTTTGAAAGATCAACTTGGATGTCGTGCCTTTCAATTTCTTCATTAATAGTTTTTTTCATAAACGTTTTTTCATTTTTGTTCCATTCCAGGCACCTGAAATTTAGATCTCAATTGCACGTGCAAGTGTCCGCCATTTTGATCGCCATTTCATTTTTTGACAGAACTTAGAACTTGTATCTGCTGAATGTGAATTCGAGAATTTGCGTGACTCACTCATAAAGGATATGATCATTGGTGGAGTTTTTGACCGTGCCCTAAGGGAAAGGATGCTGAGAGAGGTGAAAATCAATCTCAAGAAAGCCATAAAACTTGGTCAAGCTGCCGAACCAACAAAATAAAATGCGAAACAGCTTACTACTCAAGTTGACCGCTCACTCAACAAAATCAGCCATTGTAGAAGGAAGGGAAGGAAGCAATCAGTAGCTGGAGACGCCTCTAGTGAAGCAGAGGAAAACAGTTCAAAGGTAGACAATCACAAATGATAAAACAATGCAAGTTCTGTGCAGGCAGCCATGCATGTTGAAAATGTCCATATTATGGTAAAAATAGGAACAATGTCATCGTAATAATCAGTATTCTAAATGCTGCACCAAAAAAGTTCATGAAATCGAAGAAGAAAGTCCTAATGAATCTTTTGAATCTTTAACTGATACAGAAATTTACATTGGTTCAGTAAGGGTAACTGAAGAAGATTCTGCAACTGTTTCTGATTTTCCGCAGCAACTCAAGATAGACTCTGTCGATAATGCAAGTCCAAGACCTATTGCATTTCCACATCTTGTTTTTCATTAGTACACGTTTCTAAAAGTTCTAAAATTGTTGTCTGCAGTTTAACTGTATTCTCACATGTTTTACATGTGCGTACTCGAAAAATGATCCAATTATTTTTTCAATACATAGAAGATCCCCTTTTTCAGATAATAAACTACGGTATCCAACATATAGTAAAGAATATTGTCGAATGATAAGTTTTTTTCTTGATGGGTGTGGTCAGGGGCGTGACTTAATAATTACTTCACATCGTTTTCCTTAAGTTTTGCCCTGTGGTTTTGTACTTTTTCTCAGTCAAGTTCAAAATATTCTCATTTCTATATAATTCTAATTAAAGGTTTCTTAATGAAACCTTTCTTACCTAAAAGAAATATTATTTCCGATACTTGAAAACAGTTGATATTGTCGAATGACATAGCAAAATGGGATTTTGACACTTACCCTCGAAGTTGGTTAATAAGCACGTAGAATATTTTCAAAGTGGCTTAAAATTTCTGAAAAAATAAAACAGTATAGACACTTCCCTTGACTGTCGAAATTGATAGTGACCCTGTAAGGAAACCTTCATAACACCTAAACACACTCCTTTTTATAAGATCGATTTTATAAGAACAGAAGCCTGGAGTTTCGC
Organism: Pelagia noctiluca; assembly: GCA_963924455.1. Taxonomy (NCBI): domain Eukaryota; kingdom Metazoa; phylum Cnidaria; class Scyphozoa; order Semaeostomeae; family Pelagiidae; genus Pelagia; species Pelagia noctiluca. The sequence continues at coordinate 12,669,928 of OZ004321.1, read as the reverse complement.
CATAAGAATGAACCGAGGCTGACAATTTTCAATATAAGAATTTGATGAAATAAGAAGGAGACTGAAAAATAATTACAAAAAAGCAGATGGGAGGCACACAGACATATCAGATGATTCAAGAGAGTCAAAATGTAGAACAATTGACACAACTGATAGCAGAGACTGGCTTCCTAAAACGTCAAGATTAAGATCAACGCAAGAACAATTTCAGAATATCTAAGCCTCAAAATAGAGGACAATTAAAGAACAGCTAGCTTCCGACCAATTTTACTGGCTCTAATAAAAAAAGCGCTTAGTTGCTTCATTCATTTCATGAAGCCCTGGAGTTACTTATTGACTTCTTGTTCACATTTTTTCTTCAACAAGCAACTGGATTTTCGTTCCGAGTTTTTAATGTATTTTATTTGCAATGTTTTGTTAGACTAAAAGATATTATCGAAGCTATATAAATCATTAGTCAGTACGAAAAGCTTACACAATTTAGTTTCTCCATTTTTCGGAAGCTTCTAAGCCATTGTTTAGGAGTTGACACATTAATGACACATAATTTGTTGCCTCTTTGTTGACTTCTTCTAGGAATGCATCACCACCTTGTTAGTGGTCTTTTCTAGATGTGCGTGTTGCTCTTATGTTAGCATTTATCTGTCTTAAGATTTCGGATGGTGCCAGGTAAAGAAATTTTAAGTCAGTATAGAGAATCTCCCAATAACAATGGGTGATTTCTACCAAGAAAAAGAAGTTAGAGCTTTAAAATTTCTCCTGATATAGCCTCGGAATCATTGGCTCTTGAACCACTATGGAGGTGCATCAGAGAGTGCATGTATTTAAAAGCTATTTCAAGGTAGTAAAGGTAGTTTTCCATCTTTACCTTGTCGATGGAAGACTAAAATCAAAGCAAGCAGTGTTGGTGCTCTCCTGCCTCAGCTCTTGTGTTAGTGAAATGTATTTCAAGAATGCGCCATAGTTTTTGATGGTCGCTTCCGATTTTCATGTTTTTCAGGTTATTCTCGGATCTAGAACTCAAGGTCTTCACAATCTCTCAATTTGAAGAAGGTACAGGGATATGCCAGTAAAACTCGCACTCTGCATTTAGGATGCTGATATTAGTGGAAAAGCAATTTTGTTTAAAGTTATCTTCGCCATAAAGGCTCTGTGTACAATTACCGCATCTGAAAACGCTTTTCAGAAGCTTTATATCAATGTTGTAAATTGCACAATCATTTTCCACATACAGCCATTTCCTATTCTCTTCTTCTCTATAATTGGCAATTCCAGCCTTCCTACCCAAGTTTTCCAAAAAAAGTTGTAATTTTTTTCAAACCCACTCGGATTAATCAGGTCTAGCTCCCAAACTTTGATATGAACTGTATTGTCCTTGTTTTCCTGTTAAGTCAGATCTGCATTTCAGGTATCGATGGAGAATCTGTGTGTCTTAAGGCTTCCCTAACAGCTCTTACACACGTGATGTGACAGTCGTTGCAGACCTTCTCATTTTCACAGCTTTTCTTGCAATGTTAAAGATTATTGACCACATTGCTTAGAAGATTGTTTTGTAGCTGTGACGTATTTTTTTCAAAAAAGCTTATACTAACTTCCAATGGCATATTTCTAGTTTCCTAAACAAACGTTTCTATGCAATCTGCTATCCTTTTCAACAAGCCGATGAATTTCTGGTCGTCTGGCTTAAACAACCGATTTTTCGGTTTCAGGTTGTTGCTGGTTTAGAGGGTTACATCCGAACTGATAACCATGCAGGCGTGACTGGTTATTACTTACATTGCTACCTTGTTTCGGTCATTTTTAGGCTATACCTTTTTCCGACTACTTGTTGTTTGTCTTCTTTTGATTGTTCAAACAACGAATTCGTCAGATAGGAATAAGTTCCTGCTGATTTTGTTCCACAGTTAAGGTTGACCAAAAGTTTACTGCTAGATAGCGAGTAAGCTAGAAGGTTTCCCGTAAAAGAGATTGGTAAAAGTAAGCATTTGTTTTGTTTTCTCATGTACATGCTCAATGCAGCGGCTTATTGCAGGAGCAGCTTGTTTGTCCAATGGATCTAGGTCAAGTAGAGTATCAAAAAATGTATAAAGCAAATGTATGAATTCTGATTGAATCTGGCTTCTCTTGGATCAAAATACACCTTGGAAAACTCACATCAGGCTTGGTATTGATCTGTCAGACAAACAATTCCTATTTCTCCTCTACATCTTGGTCAACTATACTATCCTAATCGACTCCTACTTTACACAAACCTTGAAAGTGTTTTCTAGCCACAATAGTTGCTGGGCCGACAAGTTCCAACAGGTCATATGTTGTAGACAAACTGCTTAGCAAAGCTCTCTTCGTCGTAGCTGCTTTTTTCTCTTGAATTATTCCTGATAAACCGATTGACATAATTCCGTTTTCTTCATTCCATTTAATACGAAGAATTTTACCTTGGTAACATGCCTTGTATATACTTTGATTCACGAATATTTCTTCTTCAACCTGGTCTACTTCTTCTTTAGTGATGTTTAAGACTGACTCCTCATTCGCTTTCCATTTATGAAACATGAATCCTCCTTTACTCATAACTTTAGTCAATTTATTTTTAAGCTTCTTCAAAATTTCTGACTCAACTCGGTAACAAACAGACTATTCAAAACTAGCTATACCAACTCTTGATACTCTGCTTTAAATGACTCTAAGTGTGGCGTTCAGCAAAAACGGGCTGGGTCCAGCCCTGAAGATAACTCATGTGAACCTGATTTCTTCAACCCTTCCCTTCACTTGGATCCTCCATCCACAACAATCGCAAACTATCTCTGTCCTGTTCAAAGACTTCAATTTGATGAAACGGTTTCTTTATATCACCAACAAGATTGACATGATACATTCGAAATCTGATATATTTGAAAATTTACAATAGTGGTAGAAGCCTTACCGCTCAAACAGTTTTTCAAATATGAAATTTTTGGAATTCTGAGCATGTTGGGTTTTCATGTACATTTTTTTTAAATTGCCCCAAATTTTCAACCATTCCTTAGAGTCCTCTTTTAAATGCCTTAATTCAAGCTTTGGAACCTGTACGAATTCAAAAGTTTGCCTTGAAGTTGAGGTGTGTTCATAATTTTTTGAAGCATTTGGTGTAGATCTACTATTATTGACCACATTTTGTCCTTGAATTTCTGAATTTGCTACTAAATTAAATTGATGATTTAATTGCACGTTCACATCCTGCCAATTTGCAGGTGGGAAATCCACAAATAACCTTCCAGGAGACATGTTCTGATTGAATTCAATACTTGGGCTTAGATCCCTATGTTTTTCCCTGTGCTCCTGCCCCTATTGAACTTGATATACTAGCATTATTTTCATACACCGTAACTCTTTTAGTTAAAGTTTCCTTGCAATCTGGACTTTACCATTAAATAATCTACTTTGAGTAATATCTTGAATAAAATATTTTTCTAATTTGAAGTCTTACAATTTTGCCTGAATTTATTAGAATTCACTAACTTTAATTAAGTTATTCATCCTTTGTAACGGTTCATAAAGAGCTTCTAATTGCAGGCTTTGCTCTTCTTTCAAGATTTCAAGCTCCTCAACTTCGATAGTGAAATCTTCTGCTCCTTCAGAGTTTTTTCTACTCCTTGAGAGTCTTCACTTTTTGGCCTAGTTGCCATAACAAAGTCGACAACAAAAAACTGTGAAAATACACAAAACTTTGCCAATTTTTTACCTGACACCCAAGAGGGTCCCGCCGGTGGTGCCAGTTGTCTTGGATGAATTCGCCTTTCCCCTTTTTTGCGATGCGCGCATTGCATTCTGGGAATAGGTGTATCAAGCGCGAGCTTAGCAAAGCGCCATACTTTGTTTTCTTCTTGATAGTCCTTGCCAACATGGAAAGTGAAATCGCTTATCAAGAAGAAACCATTGAAAATCAGTCTATTCAAAATGCAGAACCTGTGCCTAGTTTTCTTAAAAACTCTAGCAAGGGCCAGGGGATTGAAAAAGAACAAGAAATGAGCGCGGAAGATGTCGAGAATGATTCCCTGCCAGGAGCAGCCTTCAATGGGCCTAGCCAAGCTGAAGCGAATCAAATGGGAGTTGTAAACTCCAAGCAAAGAGGTGGTTATACTTGCTGTGTTCCACTCTGTTACAACAATTCAAAGCGTGAAAAGCATTTAAAATTCTACCGTTTTCCGAATGGCTCAAGCCTGGAGAAGAAAGCACTCCGTAATAAGTGGATAAATATGATCAGCTGCAAGAATTTCGTTCCCAATGAGAACCATAGAGTTTGTTCTGCTCATTTCAGAGGTGGCGAAAAGACCTATCTTGAAAATGTTCCGTTGATAGTCCCAAAAGCAACAAGGCCAACAATATCAACACCAAGAACAACCGTAAGGTCAAGAAATAGACCAACAGTAGACAATCTGTTGCAGCAGCAACAAAAACTCAAGAGGGTCAGAGTTGATGCATCAGCAGCAGACTTATTGCTGATGCCAAAAGATGAAGTCACTACTCTCAAAGAAGAAATAAATGCAATTAAAGCTTCTTATGAAGAAACCATTTTAAAAATGAACCTTGAGGCAGAGTCAAAAAATCTAGAAATTGAAAACCTGATGACAAGAATGACAAAGACCAACTTATCTGTTGAGAGTATGAAGAATGACTCAACAAAGTTTCATTTCTATACTGGCTTGGAAGATTACACAGTGTTTAAAATCTTATTTGACTCATTTGGGAGCATTTCCAACAACCTCATTTATTATGACTCAAATACAAATGCTGCAAAATTGGATGAGAACAGGACCAAACGAGGCCCAAAACGCTCCTTGCATCCTGAGCAGGAACTTTTTTTGGTTCTTGTACGTTTGCGTTGTGGATTACTTGAAAAAGATCTTGCATATAGAGCTGGCATTTCAGTTTCCCACTTCTCAAGAATTTTTATTACATGGATTGATTTTCTCCATACTCGTTTCCGAGCATTTCCAATTTGGCCTTCAAAAGAAACAGTTCTTGAAACAATGCCACCATGTTTTCTAGAGACATATCCAAGTACGCGAGTCATCATTGATGCAACAGAAATTTTCATGGAAATGCCAAGCTCACTACGATCGCAGAGTGAAACTTATTCCTCTTATAAGCATCACAATACAGCTAAAGGCTTGATTGGCATTGCCCCTTGTGGGGCAATCAGCTTTGTGTCTAACCTTTATGCCGGGAGATGCAGTGACAAAGCTATTACAAAGGACTCAGGAATATATGATTTGCTAGAGCCTGGTGATGCAGTGATGGCAGACAAAGGATTTACCATTGAAGATGATCTCCCAGAAGGCACATCACTAAATATTCCACCTTTTTTACGTGACAATGCAAATTTAACACTTGCAGAAGAAACAGAAACAAGACGCATTGCTGCTGTTAGAGTACATGTCGAAAGAGCAATAAGAAGAATAAAAACATTTCGGATTTTGAAAACAGTTTTTCCTATTAGCATGTCCGCAGATCTAAATAAAATATGGATAATTTGTGCATATTTGACTAATCTTCTACCACCACTTATTGCTTTGAAAGAGTAAAATTTATCCTATTATTAGGAAATATGCATTTTCACTGTATACACAATATATACTCTAGGAAAAAAGAAGTTAATTCTGGTAGCATCTTATTTTTCCAAAGTATTCTGTCTCTTTGTATCCTTTGAACTGTCATATCCTTTGTTGTATAAACAATAAAGTCTATCCAAGGTATCTCAGCAATATTCATTATTCCTTGACACTGGTAGAAGTATGCATGTGTTGGCTTCAGGGAGGGTCCAGTAGGCTTCATTTCCATAAAAAAGCTCTTGTCTTTGCAGGCTTCTGAAATTTCCATATCAAGTTTGCTGTAGGGACACTTGACTTCGACAGCACCAGAACATTTGTTGTCTGCAATAACCAATCCATCTGGACTAGCAGCAAGCCATGGCCATTTTGGATTGATAATAAGGCCAGATTCTATTACTATCATTGCATGCTCCTCTTGATATTTTTTTATTGCTACTGACTCCTTGTCTGTACCCCACTTCAAAGATGCAGTGACCAACTTCTTGCCAGTGCCTGTTTTTGTTATTGTTTCTATTATTGACTTTGGAAATATCTTCTTCCGCCTGTTGATAATACGCCCAAAGAGAGAGGAAGTGAGACGTTTTGAACGCTCAAAATGCCACAAAGAGCTCTTGCTTTGGCTTCTTGTCTCCTCTTCTACAATCCTTGCCCTTGCAACTGAAACACCAACCTTCAAAGCTGTGTCATCTAAACAGCTGCCAAGAAGTGCAAAGTCAATTTCTGAACTCATTTCACCAAATACATCGGGCCTTATTCTGGAACTTTCTTGCATTTCAGGTTGGTCAATATTGTTTCCTTCTGTGTCAAAAAAGTGACATGGTTTGTAATTATTCCCTTTCAAAGTCTGCACAAAGATCTTTGCTTTACCAGTTGCTGCAAAAGCATCAGCCATACTTCTTATATTTTCTGCTGAAATCTTTGCAAAATCTGGGGTTGCACAGAAACCATCTCTTCTTCCTTTTACCAGTGGTCTTTTTCTTCCATTTTGTCTGTCTTTTTGAAAATTAGCTTTCTCAAATTCAAGTTCATCGAACCTTATCGCAACATTTGAGGATAGTTTTCTGCTTGGCACACTCCATTTTTGAAGAACCTGGGTGTAAGTAACATCTTCAGGAACATATTTTAGATTAAGGTTTGAATAGTCCAGGATGGTGTAGAGCAAAGCAGCCACATGCTTGCAGCAACCTCCTTGGCCTGCTTTACAGTTGCACTTAGCATAAACAACTTTTCCAGTGTTCTGATTAAGATGGCAGTACACAGTATATTTAGTGCTTTTCATAGAGGCAGACACAAACGACTTGACAAGAAGTAATACGAAACCACTGTGGCTAATGTTTGGCTTTACTCTAACCTTTGAGACGAATCCTTCTTTCCATAATTTGTACCCATGCATTTTGTTTCTGTGGGCATTTGGCTTCAGCTTATCAGGCATTGTTTGCGATTCATGAATAAGTTTATCATCTAGGTAACCTTCATTGAAGTGAGGAAGCTTGTCTAACGAAAGCGTCCACCCTTTCAGGTCGGTTTCTTGATGTATGTTGATCTGAACGCTGCTAGTGCTAGGCCCATTGAAGGCTGCTCCTGGCAGGGAATCATTCTCGACATCTTCCGGGCTCATTTCTTGTTCTTTTTCAATCCCCTGGCCCTTGCTAGAGTTTTTAAGAAAACTAGGCACAGGTTCTGCATTTTGAATAGACTGATTTTCAATGGTTTCTTCTTGATAAGCGATTTCACTTTCCATGTTGGCAAGGACTATCAAGAAGAAAACAAAGTACGGCGCTTTGCTAAGCTCGCGCTTGATACACCTATTCCCAGAATGCAATGCGCGCATCGCGAAAAAGGGGAAAGGCGAATTATTTTTACACTATTTGGAGGTCGAACACGACAAGATCCAGACAGCAAATTTCACAGCATAATTTATCTATTACAAAATCCCCTGATCAAAAGCTTGTTAAGTAGTAGAAAGCCAGGACCATACTGATCTCCGGAATTCAGTTAATCAGTTCTGCATTTGTTCAATATTCATGAAAGTTCTTTTGATAATAGACTAGAAAATTGGTTTGATTGGATTAAATGGTTTTATATTTTTCACCCCCAAACTTGCCCAAGCCCTTTTGTGCGCAAAGGAGGCTGCTGCTGTTGAAATGGTATTCTCTGTTCCATGTTGGTTAGTTTTCACTACAGTTTAGAACATGTGACCAATCCCTTGAGTCAAGTTTGGAGCAATAACTCTTTGTAATTAGTATTGCATTTTGATGCAACCAAATATGTCGAAGAAAAAGCATGTTAGCATCAAAAGATTCAAGTCCCAAAAGGCAAGCAATGGAGCAGAACAGTAGTGAAAACAAACTAACCTGGAACAGAGAATATTTGAAACCTAAACATGCACCACTAGGCGGCCAAAATACCTAAGGTGTTTTCTACTGCCCTCCTGTACCTTGACAATCTTTCTAGTTAAGGGTTTCTTCTACTTTGCAAAGATATATTTCCTTTACTACTAATATTACAGCACTACCTATGGTGCCCCATTCTTCTCATATTAATTCTCTGGACTAAAGCAAGACATGAAATGAAATAGAGTAAAAAAAATCACCAAAAGAATGAAAGAAAAGTTGGAGAAAGAAACTGAAAAAATTGATGCAAAAGAAAAACAAAAGCAAAATAAAAACAAAAACACACAAAATAAAAAGTAATTGAAATTAAAAAAATATGCAAAAATATTTGTAAATGAAAAAAAAATAAAAAAAATAAAATTTGAAATATAGAAAGTATATTGTATTTTGCATGTTACCGACGTGGCCTAACCTTCTCATAGCAATAGCGGGCAATAGGAGAAATGGACAAAGCGGACCATTATTCTCATTGCCTGCCATCATCTTGCACAACGGTCGTTGCCGAGAGGCTAAGGATTTCTTGCCCTTTTTTCCACTTTTCAACATTTCCTCCTCCCAGAGATTTCATGTCTACTAGTGAACAAGAATGCCACGGAAAAGAAGGAATCAATTTTGGAACAATTTAGAGAACAAGATGAGAGAAAAGAAAACTCGTGTGGATGCAATTGCACAGCAGAACAAGGCAGGCCTAGCACCAGATCGTAGTCCAACAAATTTCAGCCGAACTGGACAACGAACAAACCTTTAGGCCCGTCCAGCCAAGGGAATTTGTTGAATTCGATTATTCGGAATTGAAGCTGCAAAATCTAAAAGCAGCATGTGCCAAGCATTTCAATTTGCCTGCAAGTTCCTGTGATGTCCTGGTTTCTAATGAAGGGCCGTCATGTACAAATATCAACCAAATTCCCCATCGAAAGGACAAGGTTAGTGGAAGAATTATTGATTTTTTTTCTGAGCTCCATGCATGCCGCAGGGAAGCAGCATAGCATGCCGCCCACCACGAGGCCCCTATAATACAGTGTACAACACTGTTGCTCACGTTGATAAGGTCAGGAGGGCGGTAAATTGCCCACTTTGATAAGGTCAGGAGGGCGATAGCCCCTCCAAAAATTTTTTTGCAGACAGCCTCCAGAGTCTCAATGGATGTTACTGTATTGGTCTGACCACAATTTCTAAATCTTTGGTTTCAGGATGCTTGATTATGGTTAATTTGTAAACAATATTCAGGATTAAGGTAAACGTCCACATTGAGAAGATAAATGGTACATTAAGTCAAAGGTTAAGTAATTTTGGTTTCATCCAGCTTAGGCCTACACATTAGCACCCTCCTAAGACCCTGGTACAGTCTCAGTCAGATGTGGACTTTATGAATGGTAGAAGAAAAAGAAACAATTTTGTCGCTTTGCTCAGTACAGTAAGAACAAAATCTAGAATCACACACACTTAAGTTTAATTGTTTATTGTTCATCTTAGTTCATATTGTTCAAAGTTCTTCCTCAGAGCTGGATTCATTTTCTGTTTCCGACTCGGTGTCAGTTTGAAAATCAGCGCCCTAATCGTCAATTTGAGAGCTTTGAGTGAGTTCAACACAGGATTTCTTGCTTGGAGGCTCTGCTACTATCGTCTTCCGTCTTTTTTTCAAATAGATGTCGACGGCTCTTTCGATTATTTCGTTTCTTTCTTGGGCTGTCCAATTTTTGTCATTGCTGCTGATAATGAGGATTTGTTCCATCCGTTTGTGCTTAATTGAAAGACGCTTGTCCGTCAAAATGTTGGTCAATGTGCTGAATGCACGTTCAACGGTCGAGTTTGAACCACTGATAGAGATAAGGATCTCGACCAGGACACACACATTTGGAAATTCAGACCTTTTGAATCCTTTCCAGATCTTTTTCCAAAGCTCCTCTGAATCTACGTGTTTCATCCAAATCTTAACGTAATTTCTTAAGCTTTTCCACTTGGGAATAACCTTATCTTCATTAAAGCAAGCAATGGCAAGGGTTGATTTGAAATGGGCTTTAAATGTTTTAATATCCTCATTTCCATAGTCGTACCTATCTGTCCAGTTTTTGGGGTCAAACACCCGCATCACGTCGTATATTCCGTCTTAAGATCTTTAAAACTATCTTCAAGTAATTTTATAATGTCATCGATTACTTCTATCTTGGCATTGCTTGCTTTTGACCTACTGTTCATTTCCTTGTAGCGCATCCCTTTGAATTCATGCTTTATGAGCTCACGATTCACAGGTGCTTTCGTTGCGTTGCCTGCCTTCAAGTAGGTCCCAAACAGACGATGAATCTCAGGTTCTTCGTCGTTGACTTCAAATCAGGCAAGGTTGCTGTCCAGACATCATTGGTTCCAACGGAATCCTTGCATTGTTCAAGCTCAATGATCGTCAGGTCTACACATGGTTTCACGTCGTATTCAAGCAGACCATCACCTTCAAAAACTTTAGAGGCAGGCTTCATCTTTTCAAGGACATTGAGGTATGTGCAAACCAAGCACAACATCCGATACAATTGGAAAATGTTTAACTTTCCCTTTACTTTTGCATGCATTCTCTTGAGAGTTGAGTCACTCAGGCAATTTTCTTAGGCTGTAATAAACGCAGGCCACATGTCTAGAAGCCTCTTGAAGGCGGTCACCCTGTGACCAATGAAACGCTTTCCTGTCAGCCTTGGTAAAACATAGCTTTCAATTCCCAGAGCTGACGCAGCAGAGAGAACTGAGCTTTTCAGCTTTCTGGAACTTTTCAGCACCTTAAAATTTTGTTGATAAACTCGCCCACTACTTCAAATCCAGACCCCTTGAATGCACCTTTCACTGCAAGCTCCACCCTATGATTTGCACAGTGGACTTTGAGAAGCCATTCTCTTTCTTTGCCAATATGTGTTAGTAAGGCCGACAGATGACCAAAGTTTACATTGGCTCCATCAGAAGTGCAAGACACTAACTTTGTGAGATAATCATCAATTGGAACATTTCCAGACGGGCCAAATATGCTGTTAATGGCGGTTTCGAGGGTTGTTGCATTGGTTCCTCCCCAATCTGACATCTCCAAAAGTGATACGAGAAAGTACACTGGAATACCTATAAAGACAGAACAGAAGCTGGTAACTGTTACAGTAGTAGCTCTCCTAACGTTTTAGCTCTACCATCTTTGTTATGTAACTAGGTTACCGCTTTTAGTTGTTGTTGTTGTTTGGCCTAATCGAAGGTCGCTTGAGCCTACATTTATATGTTTCATTTTGAGCTTTACATCCAGTGTTATTTCTGAGATCCTCTTCTCCAATAACATAACATGGTGTCAGGTATGTTCTTCAGTGCTTAAATTAGTTTTTTTCATAAGTATTTCTGGCAAAATGGAATGTCCCAAGCCTCCAAAAGCATTAAACTTAGACTCCTCACAAAATTTGGCTGAAACGTGCCTGTTATTGTGTTATTATCTTCTAAAGATAGCTCTAGCGATTCAATATTAGTCATTTTTCCATCAAGCTTCCCATCAGTCACCTTTCCTGGAACTTTCAGATTAAATTTTTTCTTTGATGCTTTTTCAGATGCAGAATTAGATTTACTGAGCCACTTCTGACATTCTGCTTCATTCATCTCAAATAACGATTTGATTTCTGTTGATGGGCAATTGTTCAGTGCATCATCAAGCAACTCTAGAAGATATTTGTCCTGAGATCTCTCCCAAAGCTCTTGTTTCTTTTCATAATGTTCAATGAACAGCTCTTCTACCTTTGATTTAAGGATATCCCTTTGTGGTTCACAAGAGTTTTCCCTAGTATCCAACATTTCCTTGATTTCATCGTTCACCTCTGGAAGAAGCATGCCCCTGACAGTAAAGTTCCACATGGCTGGACCCATGCGATTGAATAACCTTGCATGTTTTCTCTTCCCCCGATACATATTGACATTATCCTTTAACAATATCAAAGGAGTTTTGGAATCTTTTATCTTTTGAGTGACTCTTTCTGCTTTATGGATCCTTCTATCATCTAAGAAATTTAAGAAGCTCTTCCAGCTTACTGTTAGTCCCAGGTGATTTAGCATATGAACAAACCTTTCTCCTGCCCCATATGATGCACAGAGCACTGTGAACATTAATTTGAAATCATTAGACAGCTTTTGGCTTCGAAAGCTAGCTAATATGGCCAGAGCATGGGCAGCACTTTTCACTCTTGTATGTCCTTTAACAGATGCCGAAGCATCTTTACTTCTCAAAAGTAGGGTCTCCACGATATCAAAAACTAGGGGGCATTTGGCTCTTAACTTATCTAGCAAAGAAGACAATTTTTCCTTCATATCTAAATCATTCAGATCACTTTTAGGATCACCAAAGCCAAAGTGTAGAAGCAATTCAAATTCTTTTATTTCTTTCTCTAAGATATCCCTTTCATTAATATTCAGTTTGCCCCTTTCCTTGAATCAGATCTTCAATTTCCTGTTCATATATCCTTGCAAGGTCACTTTGGTAGTCCTTTAGTTGTCTCAGTACAATACACTGCCTCTGAAAGAGTAACTTCATCATAGATTTGTCATTTTCCGAAATTGAGGAGTCACTGGATGTTAATTGGTTCTTAATATAACTATTTATGGTCACCAGTTCCACTTCTAGCTGAGTTAGTTTCTCTTTAATTCCATCAACTGCCTTAATTTTATGTTTGGTTTTATCTGGATGTCTTGATTCATCTTCAATAAATGTCAGATGCACCAGTTTTTTCAACCCTCTGAATCCCTTCTCTACAACTCCTTTCACTGTAATTCTGGTAAAAACTGCACCTGGAAATGCTTGCTTTACAGCATACGTGGCCTTCTTTTTACCAACTTCATCTAGCCTAAGGGCCTGTAGTATTTCACTTTGCTTTACAAAGGAATCTTTGTCTACTACAAAAAACTTTTTAGTGTTTCTACTCGAGCAAGACTTTCCTCCTTTTCAGCAAAACTACTTCTTCTCTTTTTTGTACCTACAATCAATGTTTTCCAAAATGAAATATCAACAATGTAACACTAGTAACTGAGGAAAATGGAAAGAAATTACTGTAGCAGGGCAGCTGCTTTCTTAGAATAACATGCCAAGAAAGCTTGACTATGAATTTTCAATGATTTTACTCACACATTCAATGATTACACAATTTAACCAAAAAGGTACTAAAATCAAATTGTATATAATGTTGTGATCAGCATTGGTATTACAAATAACAAACCTAGATTTGATTTTTTTCCATCTTCATTTTCATCTGTTCCTGGAGGTTTTGGATTATCAAAGCACAAGGCTTGTCGAAACTTTGATATTTCCTTAGGAGTTGCTCGTTGGTCTTGCTTCTCTCTGTCTGGTTGACAAGTTGGTGTCAGAGCATCGTGACAGTCTCTTAGTTGAATGTGATGCATGCGTTTTTTCATCTCTCTCTTTGTAGGAAGGGGATGCAAAGAAGATGAAAAGTTAATATGGATTCCAGAATGGAAAATTTGACATGTGCAAGGGGATTGGTCCCTCCTGTACATTTTTGATGAATAATGTTCATCTGCATATTATAATCACTTGGTCAATTGTTTTCATTATTTGATCATATGATATAATCTACTATACACAAATACACAACTGCATGCATGTTTTGCATTGATATAGCTATTATTAGTTGACATTGACCCATTCTATCTGTGACATTTTATTCCCTTTTTCACAAAATCCCCTGAGCACTTTCCAAACTTTTCTATCTGGTATGCATTGCTCAAGTGAAAAGCAATATCCAAAAGTTTGTTTATATTGCCAAGCCAGTATTAAGAGTTTGTAATTGCCCAGTTCCTAATGTCCTATAAGGAACCTTACAAAAATGAGTTTCACATGTTTTAGAATACCACCCCCCCAAATAGAACGTCCAAAAAACCCACACCCTACCATCATGACTGACATTTAATTAGAGTTGTTGTGCTGCTGTTATTTGGGCCTAAGCCTTTGCAGTTGATGAGATGGGAAGCGCAAACTGAGGTAGACTGAAGAAAATGGCTTCCCAAGAATCTCTCGAATGGAGTTGATGGATCTGTCTGACTGAGGAATCATTAGTTTGTTATGTTTTTATTGCTGCAAACGCACCCGCCCAGCCATTTCAGTACCTCCCCCTCTTCTTGACTTTCCATCATGCACAAAGAAACAGCAACAAAATCACTATATCATTTAATCAGATAAAAGTCGAAGAGTAGTCTAGCTCCCTTTAAAACTGTGACTGTAAAATTCCTACCTGCTCTTATAGTCAGTTCTTGGAATGAATCATTAAAATCTATCTCCGGCTCTGCCATTTTGCTTGTTTCTTTGACCGCTTGTTGCTATGTTGTTGGTGTTGTTTAAATGTTGATTCGCGCAAATTCATGTCAATTCACGCAGGTTTTTTGGCAGAGGCGCGCTGCGCGCTTTTTTTGCGCCTTCGGCGTTTCCAGTTCTGAAAGCTCCAAGCTCGGATTTTCTAACAAACAGCCTCTGCGATGGAGAGTGCCAAAAGGATACAATAAAATGCCCATTGAAAACAAAATTATCTATGAATTTTTTACCCCCTGGATAATTTTATCATTAAGCTTTTTGCTTAAAAACTATTTTTGTCATGAAGTTTGATCCTGCAATTATTGAAGACTATAACGAAATCGAGGCTAATGAAGCACTGTAGTTTAATTGAATGCATGCGGTCACTGCTGGGAAAATTCTATCAGCAAATCTTGGAAATTGATGAATGAATACCTTCTCCAAAAGTTTGTAATATCCATTTACCTTTTATCTTCCAATATTAAATTTTTATTATTGTTTAATTTTATTGTATTTCTTATTTCAAAAATATTTTTGAATTTTTTTATGAACTTCTAAACCATGTGGTAGCATATCTGATACAATGGGCATTTCGGGTACTCTTTGGACTCTAATAGACGTACGTCCCCCCCCCCGCTTATCAATTTTTTGAAAATCTTTCTACCCAGGACATTCTTATTCCACCCAGGACATTCTTATTCCAACACAGCTAATTCATCTGGCAACGAGCTCCAAACAATACAAAAGCAACACAACAAAATTCTGTGAACCCAAAAACTTTTCAATACATAAAATAGAATTTTTGATATGCAGCATTATATGGAATGTCCAACGTTGTTAAAAATCACGTGTACCAATACAAAGATCTATCATGTGCATAAATGTTTTGAGTGAAAAGTGATCAAGCATTTCAAGTGAGAATTTCCACATCATGTTCCACACTTGACAAATATGGTAATATGTGTTCGTACACGTGATTGTTAAAAAGCGTCACTGAAATTTCTCTTTGTGTGAAGTGTGATCATGGTCTAGAGTTTGCAAGCAAAAATACAAACACATTCTTAAAAGTTACCAATAAAACTAACTACAGGGTATGTGGCCAAAGCTGTTCGAATGTTCTACTCTGATTTACTTGATATCTGTAACGGCAATCCAGCATTTGAGAGAGCTATGAAGATCTTCCCGTTCATACCGAGATATAGATATCTTACAAAATCCTTATTTGTGCCCACCCAAGAAGGCAAGATTGTCTGGCCTCGATATAAAGATTAAGAGCCACTTTACATGAGAAAACTCATCCGCGATGAGTTCATCACGCGACGAGATTTTTACTGATTCGTTATTTTTCGTCACATTTACATGGAAATCTCATCCTGTGTGGGCCGCGTGTGTTTGGAGGACTGGGCAATTTGCACATGCGTGTTGTGACTCAGTGTTGTACTCCAAGCTATTTTTGTACTCATGATTCAAGCTTTTACGCAATATCAGGCTTTACAAAGAGAGATTTGTCAAGCAATCGAAGATGAGAATCGTGCAGCTAGGAGATACAGGCAACCAACTTTGACCAAGATTTGTAGCAAGAAAGCAAAGGAGGCGATGGAAAAATCCAGGACGAACGGAAATGTGGTGGAGCAGACTGTTGCTTGAGGAAGAGTGGATTTCTAATTTCAGGATGTCAAGAAATGATTTTATGGCCCTTGAAGAAAAACTAAGACCATACATTAAGCCAAAACAAAATTCGTTTCGTGGGGATACCATACCCTCTATAAAAAAACTTGGCATGACTTTGTACTTTCTGAAGGACCAGGGCTCTCTAAGAATGACTAGTACAGTACATCCTCGATTATCCAAACAGGTTAAACTCAAATCTTTGTTGGGCCGTTCGGATACTCAAAAAATTCGGATAATTGAGGAAGAACATTTTACCTACTAAACTTGCTATAAAGGTTATTATCACTGCCTGAACAGTCACAGGATGCTCAAACTGAATGCAAATTGAAAAGCTTGGCGAACGGAAAGACCAACAGGAAAACTAAGGCAACAGTTTTTTTGTAAATTTCAACAACGATTTGTAATAACGTGTTGTCGAAGCTCCTTGATAAATAAATGTGTTATTTTTGTGCTTCTGTTGGATATGACTTTTATCTTGGGCAACAGTTTGACCAGACAACGGACATTTTGATTGGTTTCTTAAAAACTAGTTTGCAAAAAAAAATTTTAATGAAAACTTTTGGCGTTCGGATAATCGAGGTTTGGATACTCGAGGATGTACTGTACCACAATCGGGGTTGCTCCATGCACGTTATCTATCATAGAACGCAAGGTATGTCAAGCCATCGGACAGGTTTTTGGGCCAGAATTGATCATGTTTCCAACATCAAAGGAAGGCCTTGAAAATCTGACTACACGTTTCAAAGCCAAGTTTGGATTTCCCATGGTTGTTGGGTGTATTGACGGTACACATATTCGCATTCGTCAGCCTTCTGAAAATGCTCATGACTATTTCTGCTACAAAATAAAATACTCAATAAATGTGCAGGCTGTATGTGACTACGAAGGTAAATTCCTTGATGTGGATTGCTCATGGCCTGGAAGTGTTCATGACGCCAAGGTTTTTGCTAATAGTGCTATCAATAAACTTTTCCAGGAAAAAAAGGTTGCCAACATAGAAAGAAAGCTGAATGAGGGAGATATTTATGTCCCCCCTGTCTTGATCGGGGATCCAGCCTACTCCTTGTTGCCAAGTGTTTTGAAAGAGTATTCTACTTGCAACACAGATGAGGAAGTGATGTTTAATCGCATGTTAAGGTCAAAAACGCAACCAAATAGAGTGTGCATTTGGTCGACTCAAGGCACGTTGGAGAATACTCAATCGACCCCTGGACATCGCAACTGAACATGTTCCATCAGTAATCTACGCCTGTTTAGTTTTTTACAATTTTTGTGAATCTAGAAAGGCTAGTCTGAATTATGAAGAAGTCAACACACAAATGAATAATGACAGGTCTTTCCAAGGTTGCAGCCATCATAGCGATAGAGTATACTCTTACAATTCAAAAAAAGGAACATCAGTGAGAAAAAGTTTTACTAAATACTGTGGAAAGTTTTTGTAATACAGTAAATTTTGCATATAATACCCACAACTTCTAGAATCTTTTCCATAACATTTTGAACAAATTGTTCTGAAAAGTTGAAAAGGGGGTTAGTTTCCTATTGGCTTAAGTACGTTACCATATTGTGAAGTCTAGATAGCTGTAATGTATTAACGCAATGTGCTGCTATATTTGGCACTTTGTTTAGCCTGTCTACAGGCTTGACTGGTTTGAGTTTTTGAGAAATTGAGCTGAGTGAAAATTTTGAAATTTTCTCCCCAGTAGAAATCTTCTCTACTGGAGAGAAAACTTCAAATCTTATACTCAGCTCACACAAACCAGTTGAGTCTGTACACAGGCTACACTTGGTGCTGCTAAGAGTAACTACTAACTAGGAACATAGGGTCACAGATAGGGGTTATAGGGTGCAGTGGTGTGCATCTGTAAACCAGCTGCTTTGGTGCTAGAAATTCTGGATGACGTGGGTTCTAAACCACTGTCGGACTTAAAATCGGGCGTTGTCTATTGGGCAGTTGTTTTCAAAATTATGAACTTCTATTGCACAAATGGGAGCATTAAACATACTAGGACCTCATGTACTAGTATATGTAGTGATGTAGCGCATGCCTCTCTGCCCCTGCTGGAAATAAAGCCTTTTGCAGGCTAGCACATTAAACATAAACTCACTCACCCACTTGACTAAAAACAATTTAAAAAATGTGTTACTTATATGCAAGATTTACTGTATCTGGGCTTTGTTTTATATAGTTTTAAAACGTGTTAAACTTTAACCAAAAAATGAAGAGTCTTGATCTCATAATGTACTGAAAAGTTTAGTGATGGTAATAACTAGTTTAAATGTACTGTCCATTCAGTATTTAATTGTTCTTTATTTTCGAAAAACTTTCGTTTGCATTTGTTTCGTTCATCATGCTCCCAAATGACCTCTCTCTACTTGTATTGGCAGGAAACTGTTGCCGCTGTTGATGCTCGTACCTCGGATATACATGAGTATGTGCCATAGGAAGATTATTTGCTGATAATGATAGCGCAATCATCATCAAACCATTTCCAACCTGCTGCCCTAGTGAATTTATAACCTGAGCCATCATTTCCATTGATTTTTCCATGGATTTTGAAGATTCCTTTAGTGTGGCAGCATTTTCCTTTTTGTTTCAAGTTCTTCTTTTGCCACTTGAAGCATCACCTGGTCACGCTGTAGTGCAGAGAGAGGCTTCTCCAACTTTGCACGCTTGTTGTCAGTCAGCATCTTTTTAGTTTTGACTAGGGACGGGTTGCGTTCAGCTGTTTCTTTTTCAAGGTCAAAGATTTCCTCTTCACTTTCTGCACCACCATTCACAGCCTCTTCATCATCTCCATCATTCAAAACCTCTTCGCTAGGTATTGAAGCAGTAGCCCCCTGAATCCTCTGGACTGATGGGCAATCACCCCAAATCATCGAAAGAAGGTCCCAATGTTGTACTATGAGCTTGCCACCAGAGCAAGTACCTTCAACCACTGCTTTTTTGAAATTGCAACGAATTTGTTTCACTTTGTCTTTGATTCTTAAGTAGCCCACTTTCGCGTATCTTCTGTCCTCTGCTGATGAAGGTTCAGACGGGCCAAAGTCACCAGTAGGGTACAGCGAGGCCATCATCACTCTAATATCTTCATATAATTTGACAAAATCTGCCTCCATGTCTTTTCCTTCAAAGTCTTTCTTTACTTTGTTGTCATGAAGACAGCTAATTAGGGTTTCTACCATTTCATCATTCCACCTCCACCTTGATGCTCTCACTTGTGGATGGTCAACTTGCTTATCTGTTGACCCACTGTCAGACATGGCCATGGGTGTTTGAGGTCTTCTAGCTATGGATGAAGGAGAATCCTCAGAATCGTTATGACTTTCATCTGAAATTGCACTTGAATCAATAGTTGTCAACTCCAACTCAGTCTCGCTGCTTTCTCATAGTGTAGAAGCATTTGCTGCATGTCGCATAACCAATTGTGATGACGGTAGCTTCCTGCAAATAAAAATAAAAATCAGTCGCAAGACAGGGGGAATCAAGGGGTGTATCACTATTCACTGTCTCAAGGTGTAAAATATCTTTTACTCTAACCCCACGTATAAGCGCATGCACCTTGTCCTTATCCGAAAAATGGGAATTTTTATAAAAATTGAACATAAAAAGTGGTTGGGTTATAGTATCCAGATAAAAGCTCATGCCCTTTTAAGTGGTTGGGTGCGCTTATGCGAGGTAATAGATTTTCTGGAGAGTTTTTTAGGGAGTGATTTGCCTTTCCTCGGACAGAAGCTTCAGGAAAAGAATGGAAAAGGCCGAAATCTTTGATTTCTTCTAATGTTTATGCATCTTCTTCTGTATGACAAAGTAACTCAAGTCGTGTTACTTTACGAAATTGAATGTAAAAAAAGAAAAAGTTAGCATCCTTCACTTTTTAGGCCTAGGCCCTGAGGTGTCTTTTTAGGCCTAGACGCTAATTAATAAAAGGCCTCAAAGCAAAGCAGCATTGGTTTGAAAAAATAACAGTAGGTACTCATCGCAGGTTTGAATAAAAAATTAGAATACAAAATACAAGCTTACCTCTTTCTAATTCCTATTGTTTTAGAACTCATTTCTTCATAACCCAGTAGATTGGGTGAGGCAACCTGATATGAAAATTTCTCCTGTTTACACCATGCCGTTTTCATTTCATAGTGGATTGGGGTTCTGTTCACACGAGAACGTTGTGCTGGGAAGGGATTGGCCTCTGTTTTACTCCCTCTGCGTAGTCATGTCTCATTCCGGTTTCCTGGTGGCCTAAATTTCGGCGCAAAATCAGAAAAACATTCTTGAAGGAAAACTCATCGCATCAGTGAATTATTACTTGTTTACCAACTGCCATGGGCAAAGGTTGCCGAAGATCTATTTGTGTAGACTGACCAAAATATTGAACTGTTGCTTGAATCAGTAAAGGCATACGCCGAAGAGTGTTTATTTGAAGGGAAGCGAAGTACCTGGACATATGGCTCAACAAATGTAGATTCAGCGTTATGTCATTATAAGATCCGTAACACTAATAACAGTCGTAAGAATCACTTTCATAGTTGTATTTATGGCCTCCATCTTCGTTTTTGAGGTTGAAAAGTGCTCTACACGAAAACGGTATGAAGCATATCAGATTAGTGCGTTTTCGTCTAAACAGGAGGCCAATCTGATATGGAATGAAAACGGTATCGTGTAAACAGAAGGCCAATCCGATATGAAACCAATCCGATATGAAATGAAAACCGTATCGTGTAAACGGGGCCTAAAACAGTAACAACGAAACGGAGCAGTGTTTTATGCACCATTTCGTTTTGTTTGAGAATCATGGAGAACTTGGAAATCGAGCAAATGATTTTTTTCAACAATGACAGTTTGTTGAACGACAACAACATTATGCTCTTGCTGCTAGTGCAAAGGGGGAGAAGAAACCTGCGTCACGATCAGCCTTACTTGCAGTATGGGGCATTTAGTTTGGAAAGGTTGGATGAAAACGACTGCCTGCTCGAATTTCAGTTCAAAGAAGAAGACATCTACTCCCTGGTCCATGTTTTCCAATTACCGGATGTAGTTAGGTGTGACAATGGTGTTGTTGTTGATTGTGTAGAGGCACTTTGTAATTTTTGAAGAGGTTTGCTTACCAAGTAGGTATACAGATCTTATCCCAAGATTAGCTAGACCTATATCACAACTGTGTATGGCTTGGAACCTTGTAACTGACATGATTTACGATATTTTAAACCATCTACTGACAGACCTCATCAATCAACCATGGTTGTCCCAACAAAATCTGCAGCTATTTGCCACTGCCATACATGCTAATGGAGCTGCATTGGACAACTGCTGGGGCTTTTTTGATGGTACAGTAAAAACCCGCGTATAAGAACCTAGATTTTTTCAGTGAGCCTAAACAGGTTCTTATATGAATGGAACTTAAGTGAAATTAGACTATCAAGGTTCTTAAACAGGTTATTATTTTTATATTGATAAATCATTGAAACACTAGCAGTTTAGGTACATTTATCAATAGTACCAAAGAACAGGGTTACTTGGTCCACATGGGTGGCTTTGGTCCTACATATAACATGTGTTTTCAGGCTCAAAAGGAATGGTATCCGAAGAGTTTTTAAATGCCCCCATTTCAGTTTGGAATACTGCTCCCTTTTTCAATTCTTTAGCCTCAAAACAAATGTTATATCTAGGGCCAATTTTGCCCCTGAGGGCCAAAGCAACCCCATTGTATGGTACTAGTAGTGTTTAGTGTCAACTCAACAAAACAATTATGTATACAAAATAAACTCAAGTTCCACAAGTTCTCTTGTGAAAACTAAAAACTATATGGCTCTAGCCCCTGAGGTCTGATTTTGTCATCATCAGAGCCATCGGCTGTCATTAGACAGCCAGTCTTCATAAACAATTTCTTTATAAACATCTTCTGTACGGAAAGCTTTCTCCGTGCTTCTCCAGTCCACTGCGTCATTAGAACTCTTCTTTTATTTGCACTTATACTGTCATGCCACATGTCCAAATTCTCTTCCTTCTCCAGCCATTTCTCCATCGCCTCGCCAATCTTGACCTTCATTTGCTTGCCAAACCCGGCATCTATTGGCTGGACCTTATCTGTGTGATTTTCTGGGGGGAGATAAATGATGGCATTGATCTTATTCCTGCACATTTCATGGAATGCCTTTTCTTGTTGAAACCCAACATTGTCAGCAAATATTACATTCTCTCTGGAGGTCTTTCCAATTGCTGGTATCAATGTCTTACTTAGCCACTCCTTGTTTAAATGGCTGTCCATCCAAGCACAACTTTGAAAATACACATCTACACCTTGGTCATATTCGGCTTTTTCAGCTGTTGACACATTCCCTTTACCTCTGAACACAATTGCGGGCTTCACATGTTGATCTCCATCTCAACGTATACATAACTGCAGTGTAGCCTGCCTTTTATCGAGACCAGAAGAGGGCTGGGAAACCCAAACTTGCTTGTTACCTTTTACATCATAGGTTTTGTCTTGCTCTACCACAAAGGGTAGAGGAACTTGATCAATATTATATCGGCATTCTGGTGTCCATCGTCCATACTTAACATCAGGAGTCAAATTAACTCGTCTTCTTTTTGACTTTACAGCTTCTCAAAGGTTGTGGTGGAATTTCTGGATGGTTTGTCTTCCATCATAAGCTGAAAGTTTTTTCTTATTCGTTCTTCTTCTGAAGGAAATACCATGTTGTCTTTTAAACCTCTGAAACCAATTATTGCTTCCCTTAAATTTCAAAGCTTCTTCTTGACCATAGCATTCCTCAATTTTTTATTTCATTTTTTTCTGCAGCAATAATTTTGATACTTTGCAACCTTTTGCTCTCCTTAACTTAAATGCTATAATAACTCCTGCAGCTGCTAAGGGATATTTCTCACTCTTCTTTGCTTTTTCACCTACAAGCTTTCTCCTTTGCCTAGCTGCCTTTACACCTCCAGCATTTTCCTTTCGCTTGTTGTGCTCAAATTCAGCTTTGATTTTATCTCGAGACTTGTTCCATTTTACTACCTATGATTTGCTAACTCCTCGCTCTTCTGCAACCTTCTCCCACTTCTTTTTAACTTTAAATTCAGTAAAAATGTCTAGACGCTCGAGAGTATTTGCTTTGAATTCAACAGTGTATGATTTTCGCAGGCTCCTTCCTTTCCTGTGCTCAGATTTTTCCATCACACTCCCTCTTGATGACTCCACCATACTTAGGTCATCAAGGACTAGTGTGCTACTTTGATTGTTAGACCTCTCTTCTTGGCTTTCAGAATAGCTCAAGGTGGAAAATGGCCTAGATTTCAGGTGTTTACTGCTGCCATGTTTCCATCGGATGTGTGCATCAAGGTACTTTGTCGTTGTGAAGGATTCTTTACAAATGTCACATTCGATCGGCCTGTTCGATAATTTTACAAACTTTGGCAATAAACTAGTGACATCAAAAATCTCTCCCATCTTCGTCTCTACGGATTTCTTGATCCCACAGTCAAAAAGAGTACGATTCTTAATTGTTCTTGTTCAACAAAACCATGAAGCATGGAAAAGTGAGACGGGTCTGGAAGAAAATTAGCCTGAAATGACAGCTCCGCTACGCCACATGCAACTAAATTACAAATTATTATCAGCTTCTGATTGGATCTTTACAGCTTCGTTTTCACACTAATCTATTCCTTCTCAATCCACTGAGAGCGAGGCTACAAAGCAACCAATCAAACGCTGGTTGTAATTTGAGATTTAGTCGCTTTTGCTCCAGCACGCCAAAATTCGCCATCTTCCATCTTGGGTTGGGTGTCATTTCGAGAAGGCATCAGAATCAGGAAAGGACGTGAAAATTCAAGTTAAATTCACAAGACAAGTTCTGCAATATGTTTGAAATGTATGTAGAGGCAACTGTGCGTGGCTATCATGCATAACTTCATAATACATCTGTTCGAATTGGTGAAATATTTGCTTGTGAAATTGAGCTTGACAATCCTCATGACAAATATGCTGTGGCAGTCAAGAAGCAAAATGGAATGCTGGTTGGTCATGTACCAAAAGAATTATCGAGACCCTTTAATAAGTTTCTGAGAGAATATGGAGATCTCGAAGCAGAGTGTATTGGACATAGAATGAATGCTGGGAAAGGAAATGGTGTTGAAATTCCTGTGGACTTCAGATTTGTGGCTGCTGATGAGTTCGATTTAGGAAGGCTCCAAAGAAAATTATCAAAGATGGACCTTGCTGATGATATAAGCATTAGTAAAATTCAACAGAAAACAGAATAACTCAGCAATACTAACAAATTATATAATTATTTGATATACATATAGCAGTAAAAATGCAGATCCTGTTGGTACAGTTTCTCAAGAAGGCTCAAATTATACATCATGTGTGACATACTGTAAAGGGCATTTATTTGAATGGAAGACACAGTAGCTAGACACACATGGTAGCAGCAGTTTGGCTAATCTTTATAAATTCAACTCCGCTGATAAGAACCTTAATTTCAAAATTAGCCTCAATAGGTTCTTATAGAGCGGGGGCTAGATTTGAAATTTTAGCCTAACAGGTTCCTAAAACCCAGGTTCTTATACGCGGGTTTTTACTGTATGTCAGGCCTATTAGCAGGCAAAAAGAAACTAACAAGTTGTGTACAATGATCACAAACGAGTGCATGCTCTAAAATTTCAATATGTGGTTACACTAAATGGGCTGCCAACTTTTATGGACCTGTTGAGGGCAGAAGGCATGACAGTGCTATGATTGCCATGTCAGATCTCCTCCCTTAACTGGAGCAGCACTCGTTTTCACCTAATGGGTAGGCACTCTGTATTTATGATTACCCTGCTTATCCTCTAAGAGTCTACCTAAAGTCTCTTAGAAGATCTCCTCTAACACCCGAACAGCAACTTTTCAATGAATCCATGAGTCGGGTTTGGGTTTCAGGCGAATGGGTCTTCGATGACGTCGTTCATTACTTAAAATTCATAGACTTATAAAAACCTGAAAATAGGGTTAAGGTCTGTCGGTTAAATGTAATCTGTTTGTTTTTTAATAAAGAATGCCTCAGGTCAACAACATCATCATACTTTTACATGCAATCTCCTGCTCTGATTGAATACTTCCAATGAAGATGTCAATCCAAACAACAGCTTTTCTCAAAGCTACCAAGAATACCAGCAAAAAATTCTGAAACTGTTGACAAAACGCAGGGAAACAACATGGGAGGGGTGGTATATGTGTACTTAACTAAAGCAGAAAACCTTCTAGAAACTATTAACAAATTTGAAACTGTCTTTGGATGGTAAAAAACTTCAAAATAGTTAGAACATCTATAGAACATCTATACAGCTATTCTGAGATGACTAAAATGCAAAAATTTGATTAAGCCCATCCTTCTGAAATAGCCTTCTCCCATATAAATTAACCCAACTACTAATCAGCATATTGCTTATATCTGCTTTGTCAGAAAGTTTTAAAAGTAAAAAAAGTTTCATTTGGCTCTTTTTTCAATTTTGAAACCCCCCTCTCTAATAAGTGCCCCGATTTTGACATAAAAATTTGAAAAGCCTCCCCTTCCCTGGGCTTAATCAAATTATCTAAATGTGGAAACTTAGGAACATTTTAACTATCTAATCAAAAAAAAAACTTTTTAAAAAGACTAACTTTTCTGCTAAACTTTTCTACTTCTTTAAACTGTCCACCAAAGAAAGGATTGCCTGGTTTTGCTGTTGCACTTAAGCAAATATAGGTTCTTCTTGGCACTGTTGCTGTGAAAAAATTTGCAAAAGTGTCTCATCCTTCTCTTCTCTTACCTCTTGCTCTCTTTCTTTCAAATTCTGCTCTCTTCTTCTCATCTCAAGCTCTTCCTCCTGCCTTTTCTCTTTCAGCACTAGCTCTCTCCACGCAATTCCAACTCCTCCCTCCTCAGCTCTATCTCCTGCTTACTCTTATCCATCAAAAACCCCACTGCTTCTCCTTCACTATCTCTCTTTCTCTTCAGACTTACACATCCAGTATTGTATCTTGCTCTTGTTGCAGCATATCTCTCCATTGATCTTTTTCTCACATCCTCTGCTGTCTCTCTGTCCTTCTCTGCCTGCCTTCTCTTTTCACTATCTCCTTTCAAAATGTCTCCCTGCGCTCCCTCACTCCTCTCTATCACACTTTCTAACGCCTCGTCTAGTTCTTTTTTTCAGGATTTATCCCACTCCCTCTGTCTTCTGCTGCCATCCTTCTCTTGAAAACTTTGGCTATTTTTTGTAGCCTATCGGTCACTGCTCTTTGGTCGACTGACAACCTGGTGTTTTCTTGAGCATTGAGGACATTGGCCACTTTATCCCAAAACTGTCCTCTTTCTCGGATGCCCGACTTGAACTGGTATGGCTCCTCCACTAGCACTTCTCTGCAAAGCAGTATATCATGTTGGTCAGACCATGTCATTTTAGGCCTAAGTAAAGGAACCCATGGAGAGATTTAGAGAAATGAAACACAAATGCACAATACCAGATAAATTTGCTTTATGTAAAAATTACTAACATTACAGATCATAGGATGACCTATGAAAGCTCTAAAATAAAAAAGCATATAGAAAAACACTCTACTTTAAAAACTGTTAAGGTCCTTGCCTTAAAAACTATTTGTTTCTAAACATAAGACAGGTTCATCGTTGTGAATTCCTGGCCTACAGACCAACACATTCCAAACACAAATTTAAGTTATGAATAATATCACCAGACGCTTCATGTTCATTCAGGAAAAGACGATTTTAATATTTTTTCCCAATACTATATATTCGGCCGTACAAACAAACGACCATCTTCAGAGTGAAGTTAACATACAATAATACAAGTTAAAAGCTAGAAATATTAACGAAATAATAGAATGCTAGCGACGATAATTAAAAGAACGATAAATCCGAAAAAAGAACGTCAATTAAAAAGTTGCAGAGGAGTCGATTTCTCTTGGCAATTGAGCACCGGTTTTTCCTTTTTAATCGTCAAAGATTATGCTATAGTCCGAATAAAATAACTACTTAATTTTTTGTGTTTATTTATTATTTTGAAATCTTCCATTGCTGGTGCCTTGTGACCTGTTTCCAAATGAAAACGCATGAAAACGTGCGACTTAGAATCTCTCCCGCATTGATCTTTTATTCGTTCTGAGAAGCCTCTTGCTGTTTCACCTATGTAGGTTGCTCCAAGGTCTTCTTCTTCGGATTTGTACTTGTAAACGATGTCGTGTTCATGTTCTTTCGCTTGTTTATCTTTAACATTGAAACACGTACTTAACTTCGTACCGGTGTAAACAATCTTTGTCACGTGATTATTCTCTACTTTCTCAATAACTTTAACCAAGGACTTAATCAATTTTCCACCCTTGTCTCCGTGGTATGGAACTACAAGTGTGGTTTCCATGTTCGTGTTACCGTTTGGCAAGATATTTTCTCGTAATGGACCCTCTTCACTTCGTCGCTCGTGCAGAATCTTAAGATTTTCTTGATTGAAAATCCAATGTGGATATCTATTGATTTCAGTGAAAACATGTCGAAGGTGTGCGATCTCTTTGTCCAAATAATCATTACTTGAACAGTTGCTGTAGGCGCGTAACAGGAGTGTACGTAGTGTTCCCCTTTTCCATTTAAGTGGAGCAAACGACTTCCAGTTAAGATAGATATCAGTATCCGTCTTTTTACGAAAAACTGTCCATTCAACAGGACCATCAGCACTTCTAATCAGTAAAACGTCTAGAAAAGAAATTCTGCTTTCTTTCTCCAGTTCGTAGGTAAACTTAATGTTCTCATGAAAACTTTCTAGCTTCTCGACCACAGGATTTACACTGTTTTCCTCTATCCAAGACTGCTGTGTGGTTGGTACCAATTTCTAGCTCATGCAATCTTTAGCTCTAATAAAATGGCAAAAAACGTAGTTAATGAAGCGAATTTAGCTGAAGACCATTGCCCTAGTTTTTTTTCAAAACTCTTACCCAGGCTCTGGTGACACAGAAGATGCAGAGATTGCTGAAGAGTTGCCAAGAAGTGCCGAGGACGTTGATGGGCCTAACTCAACCTCGAGAAGAAGTGGTGGATTTGTTTTAGCAACAGCAAAAAGAACAGAAATCTTTCATTTTATGCCTTCCCTAATGGGAAGAGTAAAGAAAAACAGCTACTGAGGAAGAGATTGACCAACTGTATCTCCAGGAAGGATTTCAAACCAACCATTGGGCACAGGGTTTGCTCTGAACACTTTCCGGGTGGAAAGAAAACATACATGAACAATGTGCCCACAGTCAGTCCGAAGACTGCAAATGCAAAGCCACTGGTCGAAAGATCAACACACAGAGCAGGGAATCGAGGTACTGTTGAGTCAATCTGAGACAGAAATCCAAGATCAGATGGAAGGAGAAGAAATTCTTCAAGGATTGTTGATGAATGCAGAATCTGAACTTATGGAAGCTGCCACAGTGCATGAAGAAGGAAACAAAGAAAATATGAGCCAAGCTGAGAGGATAGAGCAACTGGAAAATGAAAATGCAAAACTAAGAGCTGAAAATGAGTAACTAAAAGGTGAAAATTCTCTGCTGCATGACAAACTTACAAAACAAAATAGCTGCAATGCATTTTCAGTGAAAAACTTCAAAGAGGATGACAAGCTTTTCAAATTCTACACTGGACTGCCAGATTATGAAACTTTCAAGGCTATATTCAGATCTTTTGAACCTACCGTCAACAAACTTGTGTATCGTGACTCAGGCACGAACCCAGGGAAGCTTGTAACACCAGAATACAACTAACGTGGACCAAAGAG
This sequence comes from Pelagia noctiluca, assembly GCA_963924455.1. Lineage (NCBI taxonomy): Eukaryota > Metazoa > Cnidaria > Scyphozoa > Semaeostomeae > Pelagiidae > Pelagia > Pelagia noctiluca. Next base: position 12,641,191 of record OZ004321.1, on the reverse strand, counting down.
CACCTTAACACCAGAACAAGAGTTTTTTCTAGAATTGGTGAGGCTAAGGGTAGGCCTGCTTGAAGAAGATCTAGCAAACAGGGCCTCTTTATCAGTGCAAGATGTGTCCAGATTATGCATCACCTGGTTTGACTTTTTGCATAGCATTTTGCGTATGCTTCTAGTCTGGCCAACAAAGGCATGCATTGATGAATCAATGCCTAAATGTTTCAGACAGACATATCCAACAACGAGAGTGGTTATTGACTGCACAGAAATTTTTATTGAAAAGGCTTGTTCAGTCAGATCGCAGAGTGTGACATATTCCAACAACAAGCACCATAACACTGCCAAGGGGCTTGTTGGCAGGGCAGTGTCATTTGTCTCTGACTTATATACTGGCAGGACAAGTGACAAGCAGGCACCATCAGACTGTGGAATTTCGAACATGTTGGAGAGTGGAGACTCAATATTGGCGGATAAAGGCTTTGACATTGAGAGCAGCTTGCCCAATGGTGTGTCACTTAACATACCTGCATTTCTCAGGGGGAAAGATAACCTTGACATTGAAGAGGAGCAAGAAACAAGGAAAATTGCCTCAGTGCGAATTCATGTCGAAAAAGCCATAGCTCGGATTAAAACTTATAGGATTTTAAGCACAGTGTTTCCATTAACTATGGCTGCAGAACTGAACAAAATTTGGATCATTTGTGCATATTTGACCAATTTCTTACCTCCTTCCATTGTTGATGATAAATAATGATTCTGTGTGAGAATAGAAATCAAAGACTGGTTTTTGCTTGGGATCTTTTCACCAAAGATTCTCCTTGTTGCAGAAGTTTTAGAGTGAATTTGTACAGGACTCTCATCTTCTTGGCCTTTAAACTAGCGCAACTTTTGCATTCAGGCTGACCACAGGACAGCAGGTCCAACCCTTGAGTTTTTTCTAATATCAAGTTTGAATTGTCATAAAAATTTCTTTGCACATTACATATGCAAGTTTGGATAATGTAAATCAGAATGGGAACAAAACCATTTGCTTCAACTATTTTTGTACCACAACTGACTTTCAACAGTGGTTGAAACCTTTGGGGTGAGGGGTTTTGATTGTCACATCCAATCATGACTAGAACAAAGATCTTTGGTTTGAAAACAATAGTGATAAACAATGCTTACTGATTGATACAACAGACCTTTTAGCTATTCTAAAGAAGAATATGGATCAAATGATATTTTAAACATTTGATAAAATTTTCGAATGTGAGCAACAGAGATAAAACCTCTAGTGCCACTCAATCAAGCCTTTCTTATAAAAATGTGCAAAAATATCACCTGATTCAGACTCTTCTACAGAGTAGCAAAAAGGTCTATTGCTTCACCCCCTCCCCCAAATATTTGCAAAGTGACTTCCACTGACTTTAGAATTAAAATGCCTGTTTCAATCAATAAACTTTGGTTCTCAAACATTGAAAAAAATAACTTTATACTGACGTCTTAACTGTGTTGAGCAATACAAACATCAGATTACATTACATTTTGGTAGAATGTACTTAAAAGAGAATTCTGTTAGTTTTGGTACCATTCTATTATCCCAGAGAGATGTATCTCTATGAATTCTCTCAACATGCAAGTCCAGCTCTGTGTAAACAATGAAGTCAATCCATGGCAAACTCAAGATGTTCATTGCACCTTGGCACTGGTAATAATAAGCATGGTTTCTTTAGACTTGAGGCGTGCCATCTATTGATTGCAAGAAAAATGACTTATCCTCATCTACAGCTTTGCTAAGTAGCATGTCTCGCGTTGCATATGGACATTTTACTTCAATGCATCCAACTGGTACCCCCCCCCCCTCCTCTTGAAACTATGCCATCTGGACTGCAGCCAAGCCATGGAAACTTTGTGCTCACAACAAGGCCACAACTTTCAACTTCTAAACTTTCTTCACTATCAAATGTGGAATCGGTATATTTCTGTACTGCAACAGCTTCATTTGTGATTCCCTATTGTAAGGATGCTGGAAGATTGCTAGTTCTTTTGCTTCCTGAGCTAGTTATGTTATCATTTTCACAATAGAAATAGGCTCAATATTCTTTCTCCGTTTAATTACTCTTCCGAAATTCGATGCAGTGATTCTCTTTGAGCGCTCATCGTACTTGCTTGCTTCTTCAGCTTGCCTGGTTGTCTTTTTGCAGAGTGCAGAGTGCAGAGTGCAATTGCATCTTCAACAGAAATGCCCACCAATTTCTGCACTTTTCTGCCAGTTTCTTTATCTGGTAAATCTTCTGCACTAAACACTGCATTTCCAACATTTTTGAATACCACTTCAATTAGATCTTGTCCATCAGAAGTTGATGGAGCCAATGATGATGCAACTGTTGTCGTTCTTGATCGTTCTTTCTTCCTGCATGAGGTTTCAAACTGAGTTGATGGCTCAAATTCATTCGATGCAAGTGCTTTGCAGAACAGCTCAGCTTTTCCTAATTGCCTCAAGTCTTCAGCCAAAGTTTGCGATGCCTCACTTGACATTCTATATGCAAATGGTGGTGTTACACAGTAGTCTTCTCGTGTCGCACTAACAATGGGTCTCTTGCGGGTTTTGTTTTGTTCTGCCTTCTCAAATGTCACCTCATTAAATTTTACTGCCTTGGATAAAGTCATCTTTGCAGCTGATGGTACATGCCATTTTTGTGCAACCTGTGTGCATGTCATTGTATCTGGAATTTTGTTCAACTCCATGTTAGTGTAGTCAAGCAGGGAGTAGAGCAGGGCTGCTACGTGCTTACAGCAACCCCCTTGACCTTGCTAGAAAGGAGGCGAACAGGCAAAGTCTTTTTTCTTTCAGAGGGTACGGGGTGAACTTGAATTGCTGGCAGAAGGTAATAAATTTTTCTTGACTGTGAGGGTAAGTTCGGCGTGAAGACTGAGACAGGGCCATTAACTTGAAAAAGGACATATCTGCAGTTAGATCTCCCATGCATTCGGTGGTGGTTTGTACAAAGGGTGTCTGCTTCGGGAACAAGGCGGCGAAATTCTTCTAGCTGAAAACGAGAGAGATGGTCCGCAATTGAGTTATCAACACCACGAATATGTTGTATGTTAATATTAAATTGCAAGGTAGCAGCAAGGTAAAACACCTTGTGTATTAAGGACATTATTCGTGGACAATGGGATGTGCCGGTTTCCCAAATATCTACAATAGCTTTGTTGTGGCAGTGGAATAGGAGGCATTTTCCAGAGACAGAATCACCCCAGATGAGACATGCAAGATATATTGGATAAAGGTCTTTCCATTGAATTGATCTGGATGATAGAGGTGCTGACCAGGGTTCTGATATCCATTTGCCGTTGTAAAATATTCCAAAACCGGTCTGAGAAGCCTCGGTAAACAGGTGAAGGGAAGGAGCCAGTGATGTTGTAGAGTCAAGTATCTTATGGCGGCCATTCCAGGATGGGAGGTAAGCCATCCACCACTGAATGTCAAGACGTGCTCATTCGTTCAGGGAGATGTGGTGGCTGAGTTTGGATACGCTAGTAGACAGGTCAATTAGGCGCCGAAGAAATGTGCCGCCAGATGGTACCACTTTGGATGCGAATGCAAGTTTGCCAATGAGAGATAGAAGTTCCCGCTTGGTACATTTTTCTTGGAAAACCATGCGTGGACCAGGTTGAGAAGTTCTGTGAATTTATCAGAAGGAAGATGTAGTTCGAGGTTGACAGTCTATTTCGATTCCGAGATACATGATGCAGCTGGTAGGACCAACGATTTTTTCTGGGGCAAGAGGGACTCCGAGGTGCGAAAATATAAAAATGACTTGTTTTAATTGCTCCTGGCAGAGGTGTGAGTATGGAGGAGCAGCCAGGAAAAAATCACCCAGGTAATGGATGACGTTATGTAGACTATATTTTTTTTTTAATATCCATAGAATAGCGTCGGAGGGTAAATCTGTTTACCAAAGAGCGAAGACCAAAGGGCAGACAAAGATCTACAAAGTAGTAGTCAAGGAATTTTATTCCTTGGAGATTCCAATCAGCTACTTGAACAGGGCATATCCGAAAGGCGCTCTTGATGTCTACCTTTGCCATTAAGGAATGTCTGCCAAGGCGTGAGATCATCGCGGCAGCTTTGTCAAAGCTAGTGAATTGGACAGTATAGTCTTGTGACGATATGAAATCATTTATGGAATATCCATGGGGGGAGGAAAGGTCGGTGATCATGCGGAAGGCAGTCTTGTTGTTTTTAGGAACGGCTCTAATGGGAGAGGTGTGGAAGATTGGAAAAGGTAGGGAGGAGAAAGTGCCTACCATGTGCTCTGCAGTTCTGTTATGATGCAGTTGGTCAGAGTGTGAGGGTGCGAGTCAGCAGAGCTAAGGTTGGAGGCACTATAGGCAAATTGAGGGCCATTGCAACCAATATCAAAACCAATTCTTTAAATTAAAGATTGAATTAGATACAAATTGCTGGTCGGGATGAGGCTCTAGTTCCGAAGTAAATGCAGGTATGTTGATTGGAGTTGAGGTTGTAGTTGGTAGAGGTCTAAAATTGTTAGCAAGGAAGTGAGCAAGTTGATCCAGGGTATTGCTTTCCGCAGCCTGGACCATTGCATTTGTGGGGGCGAAAGCACTTGGCGTTTCGACGAAAAGGACGACAAAAAGGACGAAATATTACCTTCGGGTTGCTGCTCAGATTCAATATTGGTAGGCAATGGCTGGGCTTGGCTGGTATTTCTTGGTGCTTGGTGAGGGAGCTTGGGAGGCACTGATTCCTGTTCAAGGAGGACTGAAGGTGGGGAGAGAGGGCATGTAGTATTGGCAAGCCACGTAGTCAATGCAGATGAGATTTCTTGCCTAACAATTGATCTAAGATCTGCAAGGCTAAGGGCGACAATGTTAGTTTTAGCAGGCCTGTCGCTGTTAGGCCTAGCTTCTGTAGGGTAGGGAATATCGCTTTCTTCTTCTCCTTGAATTATTGAGAAAGAAGAGCCAGGAGCTGCTGAAGAGGAATTAAAATGGTTGAAGAGACGTTGGGCCAGGGCAGCTTTCGATCCCATTAAGTTGAGGCTGTTTTCAGCAGCTCGTGACAGCAAAGTCTCACGAGGTAAGGCTTTTTAATAAGCTAGGCCCATCTCAGAATAGGGTGTACGACTTGATGCAATGCCTCTTTGTGCTTTGGAAGGTTTTCTACCCGACTTTCTCATATTAACACTTGGTTCAGATAATCCGTTAGGCAATATAATTATGCAAATAATCCTTGAGTGAAGAATATATCCGGTGGCAAGTGAACGATGCGGATCAACCGAGTGGTAAATAATTGAGGCTTTCACGTGTGGAAGGGTGGCAGCTTTCCCAGGGAACTTTGCGGCCCGCACATTGAATCGCATTTACACAGTAAATGCACAATTAAGGTTTTTCAACAGTTCTGCACTGATCATATCAAGGCCACGCGCTTTCCCATTTTTCAAATCATGAATCAAGGCTCTGACTTCCTGAATTGTGATTGGGCAATTTATTTCACTGTCAACATGACGCAGTGTTTCCATGTCAAACAACGGTTCTTGTGAGTTAAGTTCCTGATCGTTTACAGGTTCATCAGAATTGTTTTGTAATAAGCCACTAAAATAATCAAAAAGCTCAAGCTCAATATTATCAAAATCTAAATCGGTTTTTTCCTTCTTTTGCTTAACTTTTTCCGAAATAATTTAGGTGACTTGGAATTTAGGGACCAAAGTTTAATTTTTTCTGTGTCAAGAAACGACTGACATTAACTTTGATAAGTTTTTATATTCTCTACTTTGTTGGAAATAGACTGGACGTAATTCTCCTGGTCAGGAGCTGGAATTTTGGAAAATTCTTAAACTTTCTTGATACATCTTTCTAGCTTTATCTAGACTCTGTCTCTTATTTTTGCATTCATTATCAAACCATCTATTTTTGCTATGAGACAGATTATTGCTTTTGGTCGTGGAGAACATTTCTTGATTGAAAACATTTTTCTGAGATGTTGATGAGTTTACATCTTAATGAGTCAACAATTGAATGTAAAAGCATTTCCTCGTCATTCAGAAGACCAGAACCAATCGTCGGAAGAGTTTCCATTGTTTTACAGTCCCAAATCTCCATGCCTGGTATTCGACAACACTACAGAAGAGCATGACCAATCGTCGGAAGAGTTTCCATTGTTTTACAGTCCCAAATCTCCATGCCTGGTATTCGACAACACTACAGAAGAGCATGACCAATCGTCAAAGGAGTTTCCATTGCTTTTCAGTCCGGAATCTCAATGCCCCGTTTTCGATAACACTACAGAAGACCGGGACCAACTTTCAGAAGAGTTTCCATTGCTCTACAGACCGGCCTCTCAACGACCAGATGTCATTCTTATACTGGACAGCGACGAAGAGATGGACCTCAGTGAAGATTCCAAGCTCTTCAGCTGTTCTCTCGTACTCCTTAGAAAACTGTCAATTTTGGTGCTATTAATCAAATATTTAATTTCAGTTATCGTAGTGTCATTGACATTTGTTCTTAAATCTATTTTTAAGACTATAGATGCTAGAAAGAAGAAAATTTTTGGATTGGGCAACTGGCGTCATGTCTCTGTTCCTAATTTCAAAGTCAGTTGAAATTCCAATTTCAAGAGCACTATGATCCAACATATCGTAAATTTTGTGAACCTTAAAAGAATGAACAAAACTAAAACACTATAGTTTTAATAGAAAATAATCTACCACACTACTTCCATGGCTTAATGAAGAAGTAAAACCAGACGAATTTTTTATCAATCCTGCCATTTAATATACGGTATCCTGTGCTTTTGCAAGACTCTTACATGGCAGAGCCATTATTGTTTAAAGGGCTTTTGCCTGCTGTAATCCGCTTATCTAATACTATATTGGGAATATGTTGGTCGTCAGTGTGAAGATAATCATCCAATTCTTCATTTTCAATACACTTTATGACTTCATTAGTTCTACAACTAAATCCGTAAGAAGCAAGGTAACTCATTATTTTCAAAAATGGCACATTCTACCTGCAGAGTTTCGAAATCCAATGACATACCAGTTTTTGTTAGGTTTGAGGATCTTGGCACAATATACAAGAACGCAATGTACGAATCCTTTGTTGAAATTATGACTTACTTATCGACCTTATTCCAGTAATGATAGAAATGTCTTTAGTGAGAGACTTACGCACTAATAGAGACATGCTGCCAGACGCCCTTTTGCCACAATGGTTACGAAATCTAAGCTCATGGAATTCATCAAAATTATCATCAATATTCAAGTTGATTTTATCCTAGTTTATCGAAAAAGATGGTTTAGAAACCTATTGTTGTATCTTTTTGTGCATGTTTTTCGAAATTGAGAGAGCACAGTCTTTTGTTTTGCCATTGTTTTAGCCAACAGGGCCACGGTTGAGCGAATAGACCAAAACGCTTCTTTTGCTTCCCTAGCCAGAAATACTCGTTGTTAAGAAAAGATTTTATGATATTCAGCATCATATTTATGTAGGCAATATTTACATGTAAAATCTGAATAGTAAAGAGAGAGGATAAGACATGCGTTGTGCACGTTTAAGTACTGCTCAACATCAACTATGAAACAAAGACGTACAACAATAGGTTTCTAAACCATCTTTTTCGATAAACTATGATTTTATCTTTGAAGTCTCTCCAAGTCCAAGAGAAGAAATGGCATGATTTCTTTTTAAGAATTGTTCAAGAAAATCGTGATATAAATTTTCCAATTTTTAATCTTGGAATCTTTCAAACCATTTACATTCAAAACACAAGAGTGGAATGTTTCCAGGATCGTGTTTGAAATATTTTTTTCGTTATGCTAAACTCTGCCAACACGCTACATTGATTTAATCACAAGATAGTGGTAGTCTGCATAGCTACGAAATTCATAAGGACGGGTATTTAAAAAAAAATTGTACTTAATACTCCCATTGATAGTCAAAACAAACTCTAAATTAAGGTCACTGCCACTAGAATTTGGGAAATCAAACATATTTTGAATACCTGGGGCTAAATCCTCAACAATACGAATCTCTTTTGCTTCTTTTCTTTTTCTTCTCACTATATCCTTTGACTTGTGAGATAGGAATTTCACTAAAATGGGTCTTTGCTTCCCCTGGTGATCTTCAAACACGATGTACGATATCTATATCTTTTCTATCGATATCAATGTTCAAAAACTAGAGGTTTTCAACGCAAACATTGACGCACACTCCCCTTTTTTCCTTGATGTTGAATATTCTGATGTAACTTCTCCTGCTGTATTGTTCTTGACAAGCAGCAGCGAATTCCAGGTCCTTATCGAGCAAAATTTATTGTTCACTTCTTCTTTTGAATTTGCAATCTCCTTTTTCAAATCCAATTTGTTTTACATCCATAACCTCAACATTTTCCTTTTAAGCATGTAGCCCTTCCTCAAACGTATCAAGGCATGAGTTGACTTTGTTCACTGTTTTCTGAACCCCCACTACACCCTCTTGCAATTCCTTTAAAATGGCATAAAAATTATCTTTCTAAACTACTGGTGAAGATGTCGCACCAGGGTTGAGCTGTAAAATTATGCGTGGCCATTTCAACATTTGACCAGGAAGCAATAGGCTGAGACAAAATAATGAGACATTGAATAAAATATCAGCAAAACATCATTCTGAGAAAACACAAGATTACAAGATTACGCCATTTTGACACGAACTGAGATGAGTACGGCCGGAAGAGTTTTCGGCCTCGTTATGGTATAAAATACACATAGCCTCGTAATGAGGTTACAACTCAAAACAATAGGATAGTGGGTTTGTATTTCAACAAATGTCACCAGTTAATTGCAGCTAATTGCATTTTTGCACCCGGGAGATTGACTTCCGCAATATCCAGTCTTTGATATTTTCCGAAAAAAATTCAAAAAACCCCTTTCCAGACCTTGATCAAGCAAAAACGTTTCTTTTATGAACTGAGACAGACTCACATCATAGCTACAAACGAAGTCAGCAGCCACGAAGAAACATAATAAAAAATCGAAACTCAGAGAACACATGTCCTACCAGCTCCATGATACTATTTTAAACTATACTTTTACAAGCGATCAAACTACCTGCTGGGATGCCATAAACGCCAGCGTTTCTTAAAGTCAGGCACTCACTTGACGATTATCACAATTATAACAATACCATTTATGTTGATTCATTAGTGCTGTTATGGTTGTATGAACTTACTTTTATTCATCAACATCTTTGATTTAATCTTCTTGTTCTTTCTGTATCTGCCTATTTACATGTTTGTAATTTCTTTCTTTTTGAGGCCTAATATTTACTTTTATCTCTGATTTTTCTATAGCCTCTTTTTCATGATATACTTATCGAAATCGAGACCTATTGTATTCCGACATCTTGCTTCTCATTAGTACACGTTTCTGAAAGTTCTAAACGTGTTTTGCAGTTAATCTGTATTCTCACATGTTTTAAATGGTGTCAGGTGTGTCTGTACTTCAAAATTTAAAAGTTTAATATAAGCTAAGTTCTAAAACCATAAATGGAGCGACCCAAACCTCCTTGCCCTATGTTTTTTGAAGGCAACGTGGCGAAGACTTGGAGGAAAGTTTTTGACTTCTACCTCGTCTCAACTGAATCTGATACTAAGTCAGATAAGATTAAAACCTCCATTTTACTCACTTGTATAGGGGAGTTCTTTGGAGGGTAGAACAACTCGTGCCTCTTGATCACCTTGAACCAAACTCAGCAATTTTGGGAATTCCATTTCTATGTTAATTTAAAGCGTTTTGATAAGCAGAGAATAAACACTAATAGGACAACGATGTAAAATTCAAATCAGTGTATTTATGCTGGTGGTGCTGAAATCTGAAGCACACTGGAAGCAACACATATTAAGTTTAGTAAAAGTAGAAATACAATGTTTCTAGTTTAACGCAAAAATTTCATGTTTTTCGAATCCTTCAGACTGACGCTGGCCGCAAAAAATCCCATAAAGGACAGGAGGAAACATGGACCCCACTCAAAGCGCTAGCCTGTTGCCTCTGGGGAGTGAGATTTAGAGTCCCATCCTTTCTGTCACCGATAACAAGTCCTTTTCGCTAAACTTTATATATCTGTGCTTGGATACTGGATACTTCCAGCCTGCATGTCTGTCCAAGAGGTCACTATTAACGCTTCGTAGGCCTGGGTTCGAGGCTCCTCCAGATTTAATACTGTGCAATCCAAATTTACTGATATTGTTGACAAATGGGCTCAAACGCTGTTTGAATTCTTGCCTTAACGTGGAGTAAGAAATTCCTTTGGACTTATGAAACTCTTTGGCGTGTTTTTTATTGACTATTCTTCTTAATACTGGTGCAACTGAATCTTTATCGTCTGGAAGCAAATTCAAAAGCTTTTGAGTTATTAAAACGGGGCAAGTTTCTTTTCCGGATCTGCTAATGCTACTGAAATGTCCTTCCCGGTGCTGATCGTTTTTTCTCTTTTGGATAAGAATAACCATTTTCTGATCCGAAACGTCTACGTCCTTGTATCTAACGCTCAAAAGTTTGTCTGCTCTAAGGAACCCTGCGTGACCAACCAACAGCGCAAATAAAAATCGTAGCTCTACCAAAGAGGGCTCTGAATTAAGATAAAATGCTACTATTGACTTCACTATATCGATCGATAACGGTTCTTTTGGGCTTACTGGCTTGCCTAAAATTCTCTTAGCTGCGTTAACAATTGATTGCACCATAATATGCTCAGTAGGAGTCTCTGTTAACGCCATCCTGTGCCCCCATCTAATACTATAAACTGCTGAAATAATTATTGAGGCTAACTTAAAGTTTTGTTTGGCGTCATTAATCAAATCTTGTAAGTATAACGATACGTGAAGGGGATTTGCTGGAATTTCTGAAAATCCTAGTCTCTGTAGCGACCATCTTCTCCAACGATCCCAACCGGCAGGATATGTCCTGATGGTGCTTTCCGCTTTTGATAATAACATGGTATCTGGTAGATCTCTTGCCGATTTCTGAAGAAATTTGGGCTTAACTGTTAAAGGCCTTCCACTCCCTGGATACCAATATATCTAGGAGAAACAATAAATTAATCACTATTCTTTTTCTCAGGAAATAAATAAAAATAACACTGCTTGCTTTATTTCCTCCCTCACATTCACGTATCCACGGCAATGCGTGGAATAGCAAATATTGCCCCTTATAATTCACTTATATTTTCTCATCTACGACAATGCGCGGAACGGCAAAATTGCCAGCAAAATTTTAGTTTCGATCTTTCATCCATGACAATGCATAGAACAGCAAAATTGCCCGCTATAGTCAAATCTTGTTTCCTCATCTACAGCAATGCGCTGAACGGCTAAAATTGCCAACAAAATTTAACTTTTAGCACTTTAACAACAATACGCAATTGAGTACCAACAAAAAATCTATAATTCATGACAGCTAAAAAATATTTTCAAGCTGAAACTTGCTTAAAACCCTGAGTTCTTCGCGCTCAGTGCTAATAAATATATACCAATATTAAGATTTTCTGTCTTCGCTATGGATAGAAAGTACTAACGTACTCACTCTTAGAACTTGATTCCCAAAGCCAACATGTTAAAAGTAGGGCATCCGTGAAAAGCAGACTTGTTCTATAGACTTTTAATTGCCCAGGTCCCGGAATGATCATGTTTGGAATGTTACTCAAAATTTCATGATCTTCGATAAAATTGGCAAATGATTAGGGAAATGGTCGAATAATTGGCCAAAATGTCGCTGATTTCCATTCCGGAATAATCAAAGTGCCGCTAGCTTTGCATTTGTAGAAATGACGAATGGCAGGAATTATCAAAGCTACTGGGGGACAAACCCAGTTATTTTCACTAGACCAGTTTTGAGCTAGGGCATCAACTGCCTCGCTAGCCTGCGCGCAGACTCAACTGGTTTGGAAGAAGCAAGTTTAGTTGAATTCGAAAAAAATTCAGTTGTATTAAAATTTTGGATGTTTGGCCTCCAGTAAAGTCTGCCAATTAGCGGCAGAAAACGTGTTTGCTGATGTCAGCATCCACCCATTTGTGTCTGCGTGGACGCACACGCCTCGCAGCGATAGGTGCAAAAATAATCATGTGCACCGAAGCACTGCCGAAGCATGCAACGGCGATGTGTTGTGTGTAATATATTAGCTGTAGAAAAACACGATTTCAATCTTATTAAAGGAAAAAATAATTTGGAAGATGAAATTGCGGATTTATTTATTGCATTACTCCCTGGAAATTTCGTTGGATTTAATCAGAATAACACAAGAGATAAAATAGTAGGCCTAGGCCTATTGTCTTCTCAGAAATATATTTGCAAGCAATGTTTGAGGCTTCTCAAAAAGACACAGAATTTGAAAGCCAATCTCAAGAATGCGGAAAGAGAATTTATAACTCGTATCATAAACTTGATGTCCAATATCCAGCCAGGTAGAACAAATGATAGGCCTAACGAAAGTAATGACGAGACAGCATCAGGTGAAAAAGTTAACGAATTCCTTGCTCTCCCTGCCCTTCCTGCTCCTGCTTCGACTTCCACTCCTTTGAAAAGAACAACTGATTTTTCCCATTCCGAGAATGACTTTGCAGCAAGTCTTTGCAGCCCTCCAATTTGCAAGCCAAGAAAAGTCATTTTAATCGAATCCAACAAAAAGAGTAGCAAAGGAAAGGAAGTTTTAAGGTATTCAAGCTCTTCGTCTGCCCCCGAAGAAAAAGTAAAGACGTCAGTCCACGTCAAAGTAAAATGGCCAAGTGGTTCAAAAGAAAGAATCTTGCCACACGATCTCACTTCTATTGGTACTATGTTGTGTAGAGGCACTTAAAAGCAGATTGCAAATGCTGCAATGAAAAATCCATCTGTGCGCTCAGAGGTTGTAAAGTTGTTCATCAAAGAAATTGACAAAGAATGCACAAACCTCTGCCGAAAAGGCTCATCAAAGAATTCAATCCAAGTAAGCCTTCTTCAAAAAACATTGCCCGTAGATATGCTCAATTCTAGTTTTCAAAAATTATGCCAAGAATTGAAAGACAGAGCACCATTGTTGCTCAATGTCCTGAATGTTGCATCTATTCGACCAAGGAAAGTTTTGCAAAGGGAAGATGCTATCTACTCTTCACGCATGGCAGCAGCCATCTGCTTAAAAAACAGATCATCGAAAATGACAGCTGTTCAACTTCTGGTGACAATGATAATTCAACATTCTGGAATGATGGTATGTACCACCTGCACATTAATGTTATTATATATTATATTATTTAATCTAAGCAGGAAATTAATGTGTATGATAATTATTTACTTCATTTATGAATTTTTTATTTGAAAATGCATAGCATGCTAAACAAGAAACAAAAAGCTGAAGTTAATTTACTCTCGAGTCCGGAATAAACGTAACCCCTGCTTATTAATGCAAAAAAATCCACCCAGGATATCCTTATTCCAGACCCCCCGTTTATCATTTTTGAGGCTTAAGATACTTGAGAAGTCATGTTTTTGATTTTGTTTGTAAATTGGAAGCAACTTTTGGAACCAAACCATACCCACTTTCTTCCAAACATTTCTTCAAAACTGCACATGGCCCTTAGGGTATTGGGAAAATAAAGTCATAATTAGGGTACAGGGATTTGGGAAATTTTCCACCCACCCCGTTTATTCCAAACCCCCCGTTTATTGGGATTTGGGAGAGTTTCCACCCACCCCATTTATTCCAGACCCCCCCCGTCAATTCCGGACTCGAGAGTATCTTTTTTGGACACATCTTTATGTCTTACATTTCTTTTCATTTCAGTATGGGTATGATCATTTCTACAATACAAAGGCAGCTGGAGAAAAGTGCACCTTATATACTGACAGAAACACAATCAACAGGAGAAACGTTGTGTGCGATGTTTCAAAAAATGTAGATGCATGCAAAAAGTTTTTACTGATGGAATTAACAGCCAGAATTGTTGCCTGCTATTTACAAGTCCTTGGTATCAATGATGTGAATGACCAACCTGCAGAAGAAAAGCGTGGAGCTAGCATCTTGCAAAGTGGAAAGAGCACAAGAAAAAAATATCTTGACGACCTTTCATCAAAGGTTGTTGACGTGTACCTGGTGCAGAAAGATCAAATGGAGATGAGAATGAAGAAGCAAAAGTATGTTGATTGGCTAAAGTGCACAAACGAAAAAAACAGCAGATGGGAAGTACCAGTGTAGGCAGAATGGTTGTACCTCTACCTTTCAATACGATGGAAAAAAACGGCTTGATCATGAAATGAACCATGGTTTACACAAAATTGCACCGAAGGCTATGAATGCTTTTTCAGATGATAGCACTTTTTGTTATCAATTGTCCTTCATGGATTATGCCATGATTGTCCAAAATTTTTATGATGCGATTTCAGAGGGTGATGGTCTACGCATTATAAGATGCTGGAAGTTTATGCTGCCACACCTGAAGAATGATGGTCAAAAAAGTAGAAAATATGCCCTTGAAGGCCTGTATCTAATAGCGCAAATCGAAGCACTTTTGTCCCCAGCTGAAGCTCATAGTATTGTCTGGAATAGATTCCACAAAGGAAAAGAAAGCTATGGTGGCAACATACCACTAGATCTCATGCTTGACCATTATAACAATGTCATGAAGAGTGTCATACGAGTTCTTGGACCAAATAACACCAACCATAGAGCCGTTGAACGCTATGCCAAAGCATTAACAATCAGCAAGCAACTGCTTAATAATTTCGACCAATCTTGCAAAAGCATTGGCAGATCTGGAAAGCATACTATCGCTTCAGCGGACAAAGATCTACAAACAATTATTAAAGAGCTGGTAAAAAACAATGCATTGAAGTATACAAAGAATCGCCAATACAAATCCCTTGTTTGCACCCAGACATCCTGAATTGAAGATCTAGATGTCCATCAGATGTATGCTTGGATAGAGGCTCATAAGAAAAACTTGAGCATGAAAAGAAGTAAAGGATGAATATTTTTGGTGAGTGGAGTTCTTTCGTTTAACATACAGTGAAATCCTTTTTTTAAAGAAACTGCATCTGATTTGGTAAATAAAATCACCCAATTAAAAGAGCCATTTCAAGCTGATTCATACTTGTATAATTTTAAAAGGTACATGTAACTCTACTTTCTTCAGAAAGCTACATAAAACTTGGACTTGACGCAAGTCTTTGTTTTCGCCCAGGCCACAAGAAAAGAAAACTTTAACTCTGGGTACACCAAGGGCACAAACAAGGGCAAGACAGAAATGTCAGCGAAAACAAATTTCATTGCCTCTAGCTTTTGCCTTTCCTGCTTGCTCACGCTGCATCCTCACTTGTGTTCAAGTATTCTATACTTTTTAGTTTGTAGGTGACATTTTTAAAGCTGCAAAACCTACTGCTTTCCGAAGAGAGAGCTTCAAGAAATGTGCAAACTGAAAAAATGTGATAGAAGAACACACCCTAAAATAATTTAAAAAGTTAAGGGCTTTCAAAGAAATGGAATTTTTATGCTGCTCCCGAGTTAGTCAAAACAGCATTTGCTGATTTTTTATGAGGCAATCAGTTTTCTGAATTTTATTCAGTTGTTGGGAAAAGTTCTAAAACACGTGAAAATGTATTTTGTGAAAATCAGTCATTCCACTCTGTAGCTGAAGGGATTTTGCAAAGTAAGTTTTACCCATAATTCACTGAAATTTGACCTGTTCAATTGAATAGCATTTGAAATGATTATTATACTGGCCAGAACAGCCAAAGAACAGAACAGTTAGCATCGCAATAGCAAGTCAAACAGCCAAAGAACTGAAGCTGTCTATGAACACAATGTTAATTTCAATTACGAATGTTTTTGTTGTTGAATAAATCAAATAGTTGCACGGATGTTTTGCTCATTTTGTAAATTCAGTTATCTATATCCATATCTTCGATGAAATGATTTTCTTCACTTTCAAAAGAAGCACAACCAGATAGACTTAAGTATCCTGTCAGAGAATAATTTATGCTTTGATCTGAATGGAGTAGTGTATCACATGTTGTTTGAATAGAGCTGGTCATAAGACTTGGCTGTGCAAGTGCATCAAATTCTGAGTCTTCCAATATATCTTGCCATTCGTCATTCTCCTCATCTTGTAAAGACAAACCACTATTGTTTAATGACAAACCATCAATGTCATTAAAAACATCATTCAATATTGTCAAAACTTTACAGGCATGCTTGTTTCTCCAAATTTCAACGTGTTGCTTCAAAGTAACATACGAAAGTATGACTTCCAAGCTCTTAACAACTTGATTAACATGATATTCTGTAAATTCTGTGTAAAATTTACATGGGGATACTACGGAACCTTGAATTTCATCTTTGTATTGATTCAATTTCTCAATCACAAGTTCCTTATTTTCCTCACTGACAATGCGTCTCCTGAAATTGATTCCTTCACCATTATCTTTATTTAAGAAATTGAGCTTGTCTTCTTTGCATTCTTCGAAGATGCATTCTTTGGCACATTTTTCCATGCAAACATCACAGCACTGGCATTGTGATATTTCCTCGGCATGGGAATATTTACCAGGAAAGATTGAAAGGAGATTCTTACGCCTGCAGTCATCAGCTCTAATATATTGCTTGATATCAATATCACAATGGGTCTGAAGAAACCAATTATAAAGCAAGTGACAGTAACAATTCTCATTGTCTCTTCCTCCTCTACCACATTCCTGCAGATAGCTCTCAATACATTTTGAAGGACCAAAATGAACTCCATGGCAGTTAACTCCCATGCCAAAAGCTATGGTACACACAACTACTTTTATATTTCCTAGATTGTTTGTTATATCATTGAGAATGTGCTGCTTTACTCTTTCAGGTGTACCTGCATGATACATATCAACTCTTCTGTTATCTGGCGACTTTTTTCCAGTTGCATATATTTTATCTCCCAAGCTATATTCAAACATTCGCCAAATGGCAGCTGCTTGTATCCTTGTTTGTGCAAATATCAGTGTTTTCACAGCACGTTCCCCATTGCTTTTCAATTCCAACAAGATTGACCGGAAAACTTCTTCCAATGCCATATCATTTCCAATGTACTCTACATTGAACTTCAAATTTTGCCTCATTGGAGATTTTTCTAAAACAAACGTTTTCAATGGAATCATTCCAAGCACTTCAAATATGATGCTCTTTGTTGAGCGTGTTGCTGTTGCAGTAAATGCAGCAAACTGCACATCTTTCGGGAGTAAAGATTTTATCTCTCCTAGATAACTAAACCAAATTCTGAAGGGATCTTTCTTTGAACTGGATGTGCCCCTGTTGAGAGAAAATAAGTTCATTTTATTTTCATGCGAATAAATGTGAAAGTCTCAATGCAAATTATACTATTGGAAGGTATTGCAGTCATAAAATCTCTACACAAATTTTTTATAAGAAAACCCTCTATAAGTAACTGACCCAAGATGCCAAAAAATTATGAAACTGTAGTACTACTTTCTGCCAAACAAGTTACTGCTAAAATTGATTGAATAGACAAATAGATAAATTGAAAGACAACACAAAGTAGCTGCAGATAAATCCTTTTGACTGAAACATTTGCTAGACGTTTAGATCATTGTTTGTTCTGCTGTTGTTTATCAACATTGAATTGCGATGTTTTTTCTGGAACCTAAAATTTAAGAAACTTTAAGAAACTTTTAGTACTAAAATGCCAATAATAAAAATACTGATTACTACTTTGGAGCTCAGTTTCTTATAAAAAATGTGTGTATTTGATTAAATTCATAAATATGTGTCACAAAAGACTGCACCGCTTCATGGAAAATGTTTAACTTGTTAACAGAATTTATAAAAGTTTTCCACTCAGTCGTGTAATTTTAGCACAAATATGCGACACTAAATACAATTTATTTTGTATTCATATTCAAGGTGTATTGTTTAGAGTTTAAAATGTTAGTTTATCATATTTTATTTTAAGCGGTCCAAGCAAGAAACTGTAAGCTCTGCTTTTTCTTGGAACGTATACTCCGATCCGAATGACGTAATTTGAGTGGTTTTCACTGCAGTTTATTAGAAAATGTGGTAAATCTCTTGAGCCCGCTCTGGAGAAACAATTCTTTGCATTTAATGTTGCATTTCCTGCATTGAAGTGTGCCAAAAAAGCATGCTACCATTAAAAGAATAAAGTCTTAAAGAGTTACCACTGGAGAAGAAATGCAGTGAAAACAAAGAAGCAACAACTTCAAATACTTTGATAGGACATTATTTTTATACCTTGGTCGTAATGATGGTTTTTGCAAATAAAATATATTTGATTTGACTTGTCTTGATTAGATTTTGATTGAACCTTGTTGATCTTATAAGTTAGGCCTATACAAAAGTCATATATCATACTTTCGTTATTAATGCTACCAAAAACCTAACAATATTGGTTAACAAAGGTTAAATTACCATTGCTTGATGCAGTGTGCCTCATCAACAACTACTCCAACACAATAATCAGCAAATGAACTTGAGGTCAGCATTTTCCTCCATTTTGAATTTGATAAGATGGACTCAGGAGAGGCATAAATAATGCTATAAAGACTGTCTTCTTCAATGTCGCGTAAGATTGAGTCTTCCTGCCCTTTATATATTGCAGCTGCACTAACTGCAGTTTTCTCTGTCAGGCTCCTTACTTGGTCCTCCATGAGAGATTTCAACGGTGTTATTACCAGTAATTTTGATGTCCTGTTGGCTAGGCCAGAAATTTCGTCTGCAATTATCGGAATTGCTTGAAAGCATACACTTTTGCCATGGCCAGTTGGGGCACTGTAATAAATGTCGTGGCGATCTTTAAAGAAACTTCGAAGGGCTTTCTTTTGGTCGTCATTAAAAGACTGTATAGAAAGGATGCTGCAAGCTATCCGAAGCGCGTGTTTAAAACTTTCCTCGCTCCATGCGTCACAGAACGGCCTTCGCTCAGGTTTCGCCATTTTGATTTTTTAGAAAGAAACAAACAATGGAAAATATCTGACCAATCAAACGAGGTTCCCAAATCTTGACACGCTTTCTGCCCCTAATTAGCAGACTCTACTGGAGGCCAAACATCCAAAATTTTAATACAACTAAATTTTGTTCGAATTCAACTCAACTCGCTTCTTCCAAACCAGCTGAGTCTGCGCGCAGGCTACTGCCTCGCAGCCTGGAGATGTGAATCTGGAATTAAATCTGTTTAACTGATTGTTATAATGAGAAGAAAATCTGTCGATTGAGTGTGGACCCCAACGCTTGTACAAATAATCAACAAGATATGGGTGTAGTTTCCAATCGTCTTTATCTAGATATCTGCTCTGTATATCTGCTTGTCCATTTTCCGTTCTTGGAATCTACTTAGGGCATAGTTGTATGTCTCCTTGTAAAGACAACAGAAATATGTCTATTGCAATATCGTTGAGTAAAGCTATAGAACTACCTTTTTGTATGATCCTACAAGCGTTTTCATTATCAGAAAAATTTTTGACTTTACTGTGACAAAGAATTGGTGCATAACACTGAACAACATTGTGAGTAGCTTTTAATTCTCTTAATGTTGAGCTTTGACCCTGCTCCTTTTGCAGCCACATACCCCTAACTGGGGCAATGCTTGACTTATCGATATAGCCTCCAAATCCGCAACCACTAGCATCTGTGTAAATAACAAAATCAAATGATAATTTTGGACGAATGCTGTATCCATTAAAAGCAGTAATATTGTATCTCCAGAATTTCAATTCTTCTTTCAAGTGCCCCGAAATGAGAAATGTATCGTTCCAAAAAGTTCTATTGGCTATAGTAAAATGCATATTTCTCGTAAAGAGCCTTACTACTGGACCAACGGCCAGAAATAAAGACTGTGAAAAGCCGGCCATCTTAGCAATGAATCTAAAAGAACAGCGCCCTGCTTCAATACCGTTATCCAACATGGCATATATCTTTGCAGTCTTATCTTCAGGTATACTGAATTCGAACTTTATCATGTTAATAGCGAGACCCAGCCATACTCCAACTTGGCGAGGTTCCCAATGGCACTTTTCACTTTTCACTTTTTTTTTTAGTGGCACTTTTCGCTAAAAATAAATCCTGCCCTAGCTTCTGGTACACTCTCTTGCGAAGTGGCCAAAGTCTGAGCATTAATAAAAAAGAAAAAATTAAGAATGAATTAAACAATCGGCAAGAAAAATTTAATAACTCAAACATAAACTTTTGCGTAAAAATGACCGTCTTCGGCGCCCTTCCAGTGTGTTTACAGCAACCAAACTGAATTAAACTCGTTGAACACAGCAATATGTAGCTCAGTATAATAATTCCCTCGACAAAAGTATTTTCTAAAAAATCTCGCAAGAATGTGTAGTGTAAAAGCCATAGAAATCAAATAATTGCTAATTCTTTGGAAAACACAATTATTTAGTAATTCTGCCCAATGCTTCCATAGCAGTCCTTTGACTAATATAACTCCAGTTGTTGAGTAAATATGGAAAGCAACTATCATACTATTGCTTTGTGCACTGTACAAGTGAAGCTGGTTTTCTGTATATTTCCCATCAGTATTTATTTCGTTTCTCCAATTGCATAAAAAGTCCGAGCTTTCGCAATACACTGAATCAAATTTTGCAACCAGTCGATAGGTTTTAGAGAAACTAGGCCACATGGTTTTGTTGAATACAACTTGTGTCTATTTCATCTGTCTTTAGCGCCTTTTTTTGCCTGATTGTTTTGAAAGATCAACTTGGATGTCGTGCCTTTCAATTTCTTCATTAATAGTTTTTTTCATAAACGTTTTTTCATTTTTGTTCCATTCCAGGCACCTGAAATTTAGATCTCAATTGCACGTGCAAGTGTCCGCCATTTTGATCGCCATTTCATTTTTTGACAGAACTTAGAACTTGTATCTGCTGAATGTGAATTCGAGAATTTGCGTGACTCACTCATAAAGGATATGATCATTGGTGGAGTTTTTGACCGTGCCCTAAGGGAAAGGATGCTGAGAGAGGTGAAAATCAATCTCAAGAAAGCCATAAAACTTGGTCAAGCTGCCGAACCAACAAAATAAAATGCGAAACAGCTTACTACTCAAGTTGACCGCTCACTCAACAAAATCAGCCATTGTAGAAGGAAGGGAAGGAAGCAATCAGTAGCTGGAGACGCCTCTAGTGAAGCAGAGGAAAACAGTTCAAAGGTAGACAATCACAAATGATAAAACAATGCAAGTTCTGTGCAGGCAGCCATGCATGTTGAAAATGTCCATATTATGGTAAAAATAGGAACAATGTCATCGTAATAATCAGTATTCTAAATGCTGCACCAAAAAAGTTCATGAAATCGAAGAAGAAAGTCCTAATGAATCTTTTGAATCTTTAACTGATACAGAAATTTACATTGGTTCAGTAAGGGTAACTGAAGAAGATTCTGCAACTGTTTCTGATTTTCCGCAGCAACTCAAGATAGACTCTGTCGATAATGCAAGTCCAAGACCTATTGCATTTCCACATCTTGTTTTTCATTAGTACACGTTTCTAAAAGTTCTAAAATTGTTGTCTGCAGTTTAACTGTATTCTCACATGTTTTACATGTGCGTACTCGAAAAATGATCCAATTATTTTTTCAATACATAGAAGATCCCCTTTTTCAGATAATAAACTACGGTATCCAACATATAGTAAAGAATATTGTCGAATGATAAGTTTTTTTCTTGATGGGTGTGGTCAGGGGCGTGACTTAATAATTACTTCACATCGTTTTCCTTAAGTTTTGCCCTGTGGTTTTGTACTTTTTCTCAGTCAAGTTCAAAATATTCTCATTTCTATATAATTCTAATTAAAGGTTTCTTAATGAAACCTTTCTTACCTAAAAGAAATATTATTTCCGATACTTGAAAACAGTTGATATTGTCGAATGACATAGCAAAATGGGATTTTGACACTTACCCTCGAAGTTGGTTAATAAGCACGTAGAATATTTTCAAAGTGGCTTAAAATTTCTGAAAAAATAAAACAGTATAGACACTTCCCTTGACTGTCGAAATTGATAGTGACCCTGTAAGGAAACCTTCATAACACCTAAACACACTCCTTTTTATAAGATCGATTTTATAAGAACAGAAGCCTGGAGTTTCGCCATAAGAATGAACCGAGGCTGACAATTTTCAATATAAGAATTTGATGAAATAAGAAGGAGACTGAAAAATAATTACAAAAAAGCAGATGGGAGGCACACAGACATATCAGATGATTCAAGAGAGTCAAAATGTAGAACAATTGACACAACTGATAGCAGAGACTGGCTTCCTAAAACGTCAAGATTAAGATCAACGCAAGAACAATTTCAGAATATCTAAGCCTCAAAATAGAGGACAATTAAAGAACAGCTAGCTTCCGACCAATTTTACTGGCTCTAATAAAAAAAGCGCTTAGTTGCTTCATTCATTTCATGAAGCCCTGGAGTTACTTATTGACTTCTTGTTCACATTTTTTCTTCAACAAGCAACTGGATTTTCGTTCCGAGTTTTTAATGTATTTTATTTGCAATGTTTTGTTAGACTAAAAGATATTATCGAAGCTATATAAATCATTAGTCAGTACGAAAAGCTTACACAATTTAGTTTCTCCATTTTTCGGAAGCTTCTAAGCCATTGTTTAGGAGTTGACACATTAATGACACATAATTTGTTGCCTCTTTGTTGACTTCTTCTAGGAATGCATCACCACCTTGTTAGTGGTCTTTTCTAGATGTGCGTGTTGCTCTTATGTTAGCATTTATCTGTCTTAAGATTTCGGATGGTGCCAGGTAAAGAAATTTTAAGTCAGTATAGAGAATCTCCCAATAACAATGGGTGATTTCTACCAAGAAAAAGAAGTTAGAGCTTTAAAATTTCTCCTGATATAGCCTCGGAATCATTGGCTCTTGAACCACTATGGAGGTGCATCAGAGAGTGCATGTATTTAAAAGCTATTTCAAGGTAGTAAAGGTAGTTTTCCATCTTTACCTTGTCGATGGAAGACTAAAATCAAAGCAAGCAGTGTTGGTGCTCTCCTGCCTCAGCTCTTGTGTTAGTGAAATGTATTTCAAGAATGCGCCATAGTTTTTGATGGTCGCTTCCGATTTTCATGTTTTTCAGGTTATTCTCGGATCTAGAACTCAAGGTCTTCACAATCTCTCAATTTGAAGAAGGTACAGGGATATGCCAGTAAAACTCGCACTCTGCATTTAGGATGCTGATATTAGTGGAAAAGCAATTTTGTTTAAAGTTATCTTCGCCATAAAGGCTCTGTGTACAATTACCGCATCTGAAAACGCTTTTCAGAAGCTTTATATCAATGTTGTAAATTGCACAATCATTTTCCACATACAGCCATTTCCTATTCTCTTCTTCTCTATAATTGGCAATTCCAGCCTTCCTACCCAAGTTTTCCAAAAAAAGTTGTAATTTTTTTCAAACCCACTCGGATTAATCAGGTCTAGCTCCCAAACTTTGATATGAACTGTATTGTCCTTGTTTTCCTGTTAAGTCAGATCTGCATTTCAGGTATCGATGGAGAATCTGTGTGTCTTAAGGCTTCCCTAACAGCTCTTACACACGTGATGTGACAGTCGTTGCAGACCTTCTCATTTTCACAGCTTTTCTTGCAATGTTAAAGATTATTGACCACATTGCTTAGAAGATTGTTTTGTAGCTGTGACGTATTTTTTTCAAAAAAGCTTATACTAACTTCCAATGGCATATTTCTAGTTTCCTAAACAAACGTTTCTATGCAATCTGCTATCCTTTTCAACAAGCCGATGAATTTCTGGTCGTCTGGCTTAAACAACCGATTTTTCGGTTTCAGGTTGTTGCTGGTTTAGAGGGTTACATCCGAACTGATAACCATGCAGGCGTGACTGGTTATTACTTACATTGCTACCTTGTTTCGGTCATTTTTAGGCTATACCTTTTTCCGACTACTTGTTGTTTGTCTTCTTTTGATTGTTCAAACAACGAATTCGTCAGATAGGAATAAGTTCCTGCTGATTTTGTTCCACAGTTAAGGTTGACCAAAAGTTTACTGCTAGATAGCGAGTAAGCTAGAAGGTTTCCCGTAAAAGAGATTGGTAAAAGTAAGCATTTGTTTTGTTTTCTCATGTACATGCTCAATGCAGCGGCTTATTGCAGGAGCAGCTTGTTTGTCCAATGGATCTAGGTCAAGTAGAGTATCAAAAAATGTATAAAGCAAATGTATGAATTCTGATTGAATCTGGCTTCTCTTGGATCAAAATACACCTTGGAAAACTCACATCAGGCTTGGTATTGATCTGTCAGACAAACAATTCCTATTTCTCCTCTACATCTTGGTCAACTATACTATCCTAATCGACTCCTACTTTACACAAACCTTGAAAGTGTTTTCTAGCCACAATAGTTGCTGGGCCGACAAGTTCCAACAGGTCATATGTTGTAGACAAACTGCTTAGCAAAGCTCTCTTCGTCGTAGCTGCTTTTTTCTCTTGAATTATTCCTGATAAACCGATTGACATAATTCCGTTTTCTTCATTCCATTTAATACGAAGAATTTTACCTTGGTAACATGCCTTGTATATACTTTGATTCACGAATATTTCTTCTTCAACCTGGTCTACTTCTTCTTTAGTGATGTTTAAGACTGACTCCTCATTCGCTTTCCATTTATGAAACATGAATCCTCCTTTACTCATAACTTTAGTCAATTTATTTTTAAGCTTCTTCAAAATTTCTGACTCAACTCGGTAACAAACAGACTATTCAAAACTAGCTATACCAACTCTTGATACTCTGCTTTAAATGACTCTAAGTGTGGCGTTCAGCAAAAACGGGCTGGGTCCAGCCCTGAAGATAACTCATGTGAACCTGATTTCTTCAACCCTTCCCTTCACTTGGATCCTCCATCCACAACAATCGCAAACTATCTCTGTCCTGTTCAAAGACTTCAATTTGATGAAACGGTTTCTTTATATCACCAACAAGATTGACATGATACATTCGAAATCTGATATATTTGAAAATTTACAATAGTGGTAGAAGCCTTACCGCTCAAACAGTTTTTCAAATATGAAATTTTTGGAATTCTGAGCATGTTGGGTTTTCATGTACATTTTTTTTAAATTGCCCCAAATTTTCAACCATTCCTTAGAGTCCTCTTTTAAATGCCTTAATTCAAGCTTTGGAACCTGTACGAATTCAAAAGTTTGCCTTGAAGTTGAGGTGTGTTCATAATTTTTTGAAGCATTTGGTGTAGATCTACTATTATTGACCACATTTTGTCCTTGAATTTCTGAATTTGCTACTAAATTAAATTGATGATTTAATTGCACGTTCACATCCTGCCAATTTGCAGGTGGGAAATCCACAAATAACCTTCCAGGAGACATGTTCTGATTGAATTCAATACTTGGGCTTAGATCCCTATGTTTTTCCCTGTGCTCCTGCCCCTATTGAACTTGATATACTAGCATTATTTTCATACACCGTAACTCTTTTAGTTAAAGTTTCCTTGCAATCTGGACTTTACCATTAAATAATCTACTTTGAGTAATATCTTGAATAAAATATTTTTCTAATTTGAAGTCTTACAATTTTGCCTGAATTTATTAGAATTCACTAACTTTAATTAAGTTATTCATCCTTTGTAACGGTTCATAAAGAGCTTCTAATTGCAGGCTTTGCTCTTCTTTCAAGATTTCAAGCTCCTCAACTTCGATAGTGAAATCTTCTGCTCCTTCAGAGTTTTTTCTACTCCTTGAGAGTCTTCACTTTTTGGCCTAGTTGCCATAACAAAGTCGACAACAAAAAACTGTGAAAATACACAAAACTTTGCCAATTTTTTACCTGACACCCAAGAGGGTCCCGCCGGTGGTGCCAGTTGTCTTGGATGAATTCGCCTTTCCCCTTTTTCGCGATGCGCGCATTGCATTCTGGGAATAGGTGTATCAAGCGCGAGCTTAGCAAAGCGCCATACTTTGTTTTCTTCTTGATAGTCCTTGCCAACATGGAAAGTGAAATCGCTTATCAAGAAGAAACCATTGAAAATCAGTCTATTCAAAATGCAGAACCTGTGCCTAGTTTTCTTAAAAACTCTAGCAAGGGCCAGGGGATTGAAAAAGAACAAGAAATGAGCCCGGAAGATGTCGAGAATGATTCCCTGCCAGGAGCAGCCTTCAATGGGCCTAGCCAAGCTGAAGCGAATCAAATGGGAGTTGTAAACTCCAAGCAAAGAGGTGGTTATACTTGCTGTGTTCCACTCTGTTACAACAATTCAAAGCGTGAAAAGCATTTAAAATTCTACCGTTTTCCGAATGGCTCGAGCCTGGAGAAGAAAGCACTCCGTAATAAGTGGATAAATATGATCAGCTGCAAGAATTTCGTTCCCAATGAGAACCATAGAGTTTGTTCTGCTCATTTCAGAGGTGGCGAAAAGACCTATCTTGAAAATGTTCCGTTGATAGTCCCAAAAGCAACAAGGCCAACAATATCAACACCAAGAACAACCGTAAGGTCAAGAAATAGACCAACAGTAGACAATCTGTTGCAGCAGCAACAAAAACTCAAGAGGGTCAGAGTTGATGCATCAGCAGCAGACTTATTGCTGATGCCAAAAGATGAAGTCACTACTCTCAAAGAAGAAATAAATGCAATTAAAGCTTCTTATGAAGAAACCATTTTAAAAATGAACCTTGAGGCAGAGTCAAAAAATCTAGAAATTGAAAACCTGATGACAAGAATGACAAAGACCAACTTATCTGTTGAGAGTATGAAGAATGACTCAACAAAGTTTCATTTCTATACTGGCTTGGAAGATTACACAGTGTTTAAAATCTTATTTGACTCATTTGGGAGCATTTCCAACAACCTCATTTATTATGACTCAAATACAAATGCTGCAAAATTGGATGAGAACAGGACCAAACGAGGCCCAAAACGCTCCTTGCATCCTGAGCAGGAACTTTTTTTGGTTCTTGTACGTTTGCGTTGTGGATTACTTGAAAAAGATCTTGCATATAGAGCTGGCATTTCAGTTTCCCACTTCTCAAGAATTTTTATTACATGGATTGATTTTCTCCATACTCGTTTCCGAGCATTTCCAATTTGGCCTTCAAAAGAAACAGTTCTTGAAACAATGCCACCATGTTTTCTAGAGACATATCCAAGTACGCGAGTCATCATTGATGCAACAGAAATTTTCATGGAAATGCCAAGCTCACTACGATCGCAGAGTGAAACTTATTCCTCTTATAAGCATCACAATACAGCTAAAGGCTTGATTGGCATTGCCCCTTGTGGGGCAATCAGCTTTGTGTCTAACCTTTATGCCGGGAGATGCAGTGACAAAGCTATTACAAAGGACTCAGGAATATATGATTTGCTAGAGCCTGGTGATGCAGTGATGGCAGACAAAGGATTTACCATTGAAGATGATCTCCCAGAAGGCACATCACTAAATATTCCACCTTTTTTACGTGACAATGCAAATTTAACACTTGCAGAAGAAACAGAAACAAGACGCATTGCTGCTGTTAGAGTACATGTCGAAAGAGCAATAAGAAGAATAAAAACATTTCGGATTTTGAAAACAGTTTTTCCTATTAGCATGTCCGCAGATCTAAATAAAATATGGATAATTTGTGCATATTTGACTAATCTTCTACCACCACTTATTGCTTTGAAAGAGTAAAATTTATCATATTATTAGGAAATATGCATTTTCACTGTATACACAATATATACTCTAGGAAAAAAGAAGTTAATTCTGGTAGCATCTTATTTTTCCAAAGTATTCTGTCTCTTTGTATCCTTTGAACTGTCATATCCTTTGTTGTATAAACAATAAAGTCTATCCAAGGTATCTCAGCAATATTCATTATTCCTTGACACTGGTAGAAGTATGCATGTGTTGGCTTCAGGGAGGGTCCAGTAGGCTTCATTTCCATAAAAAAGCTCTTGTCTTTGCAGGCTTCTGAAATTTCCATATCAAGTTTGCTGTAGGGACACTTGACTTCGACAGCACCAGAACATTTGTTGTCTGCAATAACCAATCCATCTGGACTAGCAGCAAGCCATGGCCATTTTGGATTGATAATAAGGCCAGATTCTATTACTATCATTGCATGCTCCTCTTGATATTTTTTTATTGCTACTGACTCCTTGTCTGTACCCCACTTCAAAGATGCAGTGACCAACTTCTTGCCAGTGCCTGTTTTTGTTATTGTTTCTATTATTGACTTTGGAAATATCTTCTTCCGCCTGTTGATAATACGCCCAAAGAGAGAGGAAGTGAGACGTTTTGAACGCTCAAAATGCCACAAAGAGCTCTTGCTTTGGCTTCTTGTCTCCTCTTCTACAATCCTTGCCCTTGCAACTGAAACACCAACCTTCAAAGCTGTGTCATCTAAACAGCTGCCAAGAAGTGCAAAGTCAATTTCTGAACTCATTTCACCAAATACATCGGGCCTTATTCTGGAACTTTCTTGCATTTCAGGTTGGTCAATATTGTTTCCTTCTGTGTCAAAAAAGTGACATGGTTTGTAATTATTCCCTTTCAAAGTCTGCACAAAGATCTTTGCTTTACCAGTTGCTGCAAAAGCATCAGCCATACTTCTTATATTTTCTGCTGAAATCTTTGCAAAATCTGGGGTTGCACAGAAACCATCTCTTCTTCCTTTTACCAGTGGTCTTTTTCTTCCATTTTGTCTGTCTTTTTGAAAATTAGCTTTCTCAAATTCAAGTTCATCGAACCTTATCGCAACATTTGAGGATAGTTTTCTGCTTGGCACACTCCATTTTTGAAGAACCTGGGTGCAAGTAACATCTTCAGGAACATATTTTAGATTAAGGTTTGAATAGTCCAGGATGGTGTAGAGCAAAGCAGCCACATGCTTGCAGCAACCTCCTTGGCCTGCTTTACAGTTGCACTTAGCATAAACAACTTTTCCAGTGTTCTGATTAAGATGGCAGTACACAGTATATTTAGTGCTTTTCATAGAGGCAGACACAAACGACTTGACAAGAAGTAATACGAAACCACTGTGGCTAATGTTTGGCTTTACTCTAACCTTTGAGACGAATCCTTCTTTCCATAATTTGTACCCATGCATTTTGTTTCTGTGGGCATTTGGCTTCAGCTTATCAGGCATTGTTTGCGATTCATGAATAAGTTTATCATCTAGGTAACCTTCATTGAAGTGAGGAAGCTTGTCTAACGAAAGCGTCCACCCTTTCAGGTCGGTTTCTTGATGTATGTTGATCTGAACGCTGCTAGTGCTAGGCCCATTGAAGGCTGCTCCTGGCAGGGAATCATTCTCGACATCTTCCGGGCTCATTTCTTGTTCTTTTTCAATCCCCTGGCCCTTGCTAGAGTTTTTAAGAAAACTAGGCACAGGTTCTGCATTTTGAATAGACTGATTTTCAATGGTTTCTTCTTGATAAGCGATTTCACTTTCCATGTTGGCAAGGACTATCAAGAAGAAAACAAAGTACGGCGCTTTGCTAAGCTCGCGCTTGATACACCTATTCCCAGAATGCAATGCGCGCATCGCGAAAAAGGGGAAAGGCGAATTATTTTTACACTATTTGGAGGTCGAACACGACAAGATCCAGACAGCAAATTTCACAGCATAATTTATCTATTACAAAATCCCCTGATCAAAAGCTTGTTAAGTAGTAGAAAGCCAGGACCATACTGATCTCCGGAATTCAGTTAATCAGTTCTGCATTTGTTCAATATTCATGAAAGTTCTTTTGATAATAGACTAGAAAATTGGTTTGATTGGATTAAATGGTTTTATATTTTTCACCCCCAAACTTGCCCAAGCCCTTTTGTGCGCAAAGGAGGCTGCTGCTGTTGAAATGGTATTCTCTGTTCCATGTTGGTTAGTTTTCACTACAGTTTAGAACATGTGACCAATCCCTTGAGTCAAGTTTGGAGCAATAACTCTTTGTAATTAGTATTGCATTTTGATGCAACCAAATATGTCGAAGAAAAAGCATGTTAGCATCAAAAGATTCAAGTCCCAAAAGGCAAGCAATGGAGCAGAACAGTAGTGAAAACAAACTAACCTGGAACAGAGAATATTTGAAACCTAAACATGCACCACTAGGCGGCCAAAATACCTAAGGTGTTTTCTACTGCCCTCCTGTACCTTGACAATCTTTCTAGTTAAGGGTTTCTTCTACTTTGCAAAGATATATTTCCTTTACTACTAATATTACAGCACTACCTATGGTGCCCCATTCTTCTCATATTAATTCTCTGGACTAAAGCAAGACATGAAATGAAATAGAGTAAAAAAAATCACCAAAAGAATGAAAGAAAAGTTGGAGAAAGAAACTGAAAAAATTGATGCAAAAGAAAAACAAAAGCAAAATAAAAACAAAAACACACAAAATAAAAAGTAATTGAAATTAAAAAAATATGCAAAAATATTTGTAAATGAAAAAAAAATAAAAAAAATAAAATTTGAAATATAGAAAGTATATTGTATTTTGCATGTTACCGACGTGGCCTAACCTTCTCATAGCAATAGCGGGCAATAGGAGAAATGGACAAAGCGGACCATTATTCTCATTGCCTGCCATCATCTTGCACAACGGTCGTTGCCGAGAGGCTAAGGATTTCTTGCCCTTTTTTCCACTTTTCAACATTTCCTCCTCCCAGAGATTTCATGTCTACTAGTGAACAAGAATGCCACGGAAAAGAAGGAATCAATTTTGGAACAATTTAGAGAACAAGATGAGAGAAAAGAAAACTCGTGTGGATGCAATTGCACAGCAGAACAAGGCAGGCCTAGCACCAGATCGTAGTCCAACAAATTTCAGCCGAACTGGACAACGAACAAACCTTTAGGCCCGTCCAGCCAAGGGTATTTGTTGAATTCGATTATTCGGAATTGAAGCTGCAAAATCTAAAAGCAGCATGTGCCAAGCATTTCAATTTGCCTGCAAGTTCCTGTGATGTCCTGGTTTCTAATGAAGGGCCGTCATGTACAAATATCAACCAAATTCCCCATCGAAAGGACAAGGTTAGTGGAAGAATTATTGATTTTTTTTCTGAGCTCCATGCATGCCGCAGGGAAGCAGCATAGCATGCCGCCCACCACGAGGCCCCTATAATACAGTGTACAACACTGTTGCTCACGTTGATAAGGTCAGGAGGGCGGTAAATTGCCCACTTTGATAAGGTCAGGAGGGCGATAGCCCCTCCAAAAATTTTTTTGCAGACAGCCTCCAGAGTCTCAATGGATGTTACTGTATTGGTCTGACCACAATTTCTAAATCTTTGGTTTCAGGATGCTTGATTATGGTTAATTTGTAAACAATATTCAGGATTAAGGTAAACGTCCACATTGAGAAGATAAATGGTACATTAAGTCAAAGGTTAAGTAATTTTGGTTTCATCCAGCTTAGGCCTACACATTAGCACCCTCCTAAGACCCTGGTACAGTCTCAGTCAGATGTGGACTTTATGAATGGTAGAAGAAAAAGAAACAATTTTGTCGCTTTGCTCAGTACAGTAAGAACAAAATCTAGAATCACACACACTTAAGTTTAATTGTTTATTGTTCATCTTAGTTCATATTGTTCAAAGTTCTTCCTCAGAGCTGGATTCATTTTCTGTTTCCGACTCGGTGTCAGTTTGAAAATCAGCGCCCTAATCGTCAATTTGAGAGCTTTGAGTGAGTTCAACACAGGATTTCTTGCTTGGAGGCTCTGCTACTATCGTCTTCCGTCTTTTTTTCAAATAGATGTCGACGGCTCTTTCGATTATTTCGTTTCTTTCTTGGGCTGTCCAATTTTTGTCATTGCTGCTGATAATGAGGATTTGTTCCATCCGTTTGTGCTTAATTGAAAGACGCTTGTCCGTCAAAATGTTGGTCAATGTGCTGAATGCACGTTCAACGGTCGAGTTTGAACCACTGATAGAGATAAGGATCTCGACCAGGACACACACATTTGGAAATTCAGACCTTTTGAATCCTTTCCAGATCTTTTTCCAAAGCTCCTCTGAATCTACGTGTTTCATCCAAATCTTAACGTAATTTCTTAAGCTTTTCCACTTGGGAATAACCTTATCTTCATTAAAGCAAGCAATGGCAAGGGTTGATTTGAAATGGGCTTTAAATGTTTTAATATCCTCATTTCCATAGTCGTACCTATCTGTCCAGTTTTTGGGGTCAAACACCCGCATCACGTCGTATATTCCGTCTTAAGATCTTTAAAACTATCTTCAAGTAATTTTATAATGTCATCGATTACTTCTATCTTGGCATTGCTTGCTTTTGACCTACTGTTCATTTCCTTGTAGCGCATCCCTTTGAATTCATGCTTTATGAGCTCACGATTCACAGGTGCTTTCGTTGCGTTGCCTGCCTTCAAGTAGGTCCCAAACAGACGATGAATCTCAGGTTCTTCGTCGTTGACTTCAAATCAGGCAAGGTTGCTGTCCAGACATCATTGGTTCCAACGGAATCCTTGCATTGTTCAAGCTCAATGATCGTCAGGTCTACACATGGTTTCACGTCGTATTCAAGCAGACCATCACCTTCAAAAACTTTAGAGGCAGGCTTCATCTTTTCAAGGACATTGAGGTATGTGCAAACCAAGCACAACATCCGATACAATTGGAAAATGTTTAACTTTCCCTTTACTTTTGCATGCATTCTCTTGAGAGTTGAGTCACTCAGGCAATTTTCTTAGGCTGTAATAAACGCAGGCCACATGTCTAGAAGCCTCTTGAAGGCGGTCACCCTGTGACCAATGAAACGCTTTCCTGTCAGCCTTGGTAAAACATAGCTTTCAATTCCCAGAGCTGACGCAGCAGAGAGAACTGAGCTTTTCAGCTTTCTGGAACTTTTCAGCACCTTAAAATTTTGTTGATAAACTCGCCCACTACTTCAAATCCAGACCCCTTGAATGCACCTTTCACTGCAAGCTCCACCCTATGATTTGCACAGTGGACTTTGAGAAGCCATTCTCTTTCTTTGCCAATATGTGTTAGTAAGGCCGACAGATGACCAAAGTTTACATTGGCTCCATCAGAAGTGCAAGACACTAACTTTGTGAGATAATCATCAATTGGAACATTTCCAGACGGGCCAAATATGCTGTTAATGGCGGTTTCGAGGGTTGTTGCATTGGTTCCTCCCCAATCTGACATCTCCAAAAGTGATACGAGAAAGTACACTGGAATACCTATAAAGACAGAACAGAAGCTGGTAACTGTTACAGTAGTAGCTCTCCTAACGTTTTAGCTCTAC
Organism: Pelagia noctiluca; assembly: GCA_963924455.1. Classification (NCBI taxonomy): domain Eukaryota; kingdom Metazoa; phylum Cnidaria; class Scyphozoa; order Semaeostomeae; family Pelagiidae; genus Pelagia; species Pelagia noctiluca. Next base: position 12,607,942 of record OZ004321.1, on the reverse strand, counting down.
CATCTTTGTTATGTAACTAGGTTACCGCTTTTAGTTGTTGTTGTTGTTTGGCCTAATCGAAGGTCGCTTGAGCCTACATTTATATGTTTCATTTTGAGCTTTACATCCAGTGTTATTTCTGAGATCCTCTTCTCCAATAACATAACATGGTGTCAGGTATGTTCTTCAGTGCTTAAATTAGTTTTTTTCATAAGTATTTCTGGCAAAATGGAATGTCCCAAGCCTCCAAAAGCATTAAACTTAGACTCCTCACAAAATTTGGCTGAAACGTGCCTGTTATTGTGTTATTATCTTCTAAAGATAGCTCTAGCGATTCAATATTAGTCATTTTTCCATCAAGCTTCCCATCAGTCACCTTTCCTGGAACTTTCAGATTAAATTTTTTCTTTGATGCTTTTTCAGATGCAGAATTAGATTTACTGAGCCACTTCTGACATTCTGCTTCATTCATCTCAAATAACGATTTGATTTCTGTTGATGGGCAATTGTTCAGTGCATCATCAAGCAACTCTAGAAGATATTTGTCCTGAGATCTCTCCCAAAGCTCTTGTTTCTTTTCATAATGTTCAATGAACAGCTCTTCTACCTTTGATTTAAGGATATCCCTTTGTGGTTCACAAGAGTTTTCCCTAGTATCCAACATTTCCTTGATTTCATCGTTCACCTCTGGAAGAAGCATGCCCCTGACAGTAAAGTTCCACATGGCTGGACCCATGCGATTGAATAACCTTGCATGTTTTCTCTTCCCCCGATACATATTGACATTATCCTTTAACAATATCAAAGGAGTTTTGGAATCTTTTATCTTTTGAGTGACTCTTTCTGCTTTATGGATCCTTCTATCATCTAAGAAATTTAAGAAGCTCTTCCAGCTTACTGTTAGTCCCAGGTGATTTAGCATATGAACAAACCTTTCTCCTGCCCCATATGATGCACAGAGCACTGTGAACATTAATTTGAAATCATTAGACAGCTTTTGGCTTCGAAAGCTAGCTAATATGGCCAGAGCATGGGCAGCACTTTTCACTCTTGTATGTCCTTTAACAGATGCCGAAGCATCTTTACTTCTCAAAAGTAGGGTCTCCACGATATCAAAAACTAGGGGGCATTTGGCTCTTAACTTATCTAGCAAAGAAGACAATTTTTCCTTCATATCTAAATCATTCAGATCACTTTTAGGATCACCAAAGCCAAAGTGTAGAAGCAATTCAAATTCTTTTATTTCTTTCTCTAAGATATCCCTTTCATTAATATTCAGTTTGCCCCTTTCCTTGAATCAGATCTTCAATTTCCTGTTCATATATCCTTGCAAGGTCACTTTGGTAGTCCTTTAGTTGTCTCAGTACAATACACTGCCTCTGAAAGAGTAACTTCATCATAGATTTGTCATTTTCCGAAATTGAGGAGTCACTGGATGTTAATTGGTTCTTAATATAACTATTTATGGTCACCAGTTCCACTTCTAGCTGAGTTAGTTTCTCTTTAATTCCATCAACTGCCTTAATTTTATGTTTGGTTTTATCTGGATGTCTTGATTCATCTTCAATAAATGTCAGATGCACCAGTTTTTTCAACCCTCTGAATCCCTTCTCTACAACTCCTTTCACTGTAATTCTGGTAAAAACTGCACCTGGAAATGCTTGCTTTACAGCATACGTGGCCTTCTTTTTACCAACTTCATCTAGCCTAAGGGCCTGTAGTATTTCACTTTGCTTTACAAAGGAATCTTTGTCTACTACAAAAAACTTTTTAGTGTTTCTACTCGAGCAAGACTTTCCTCCTTTTCAGCAAAACTACTTCTTCTCTTTTTTGTACCTACAATCAATGTTTTCCAAAATGAAATATCAACAATGTAACACTAGTAACTGAGGAAAATGGAAAGAAATTACTGTAGCAGGGCAGCTGCTTTCTTAGAATAACATGCCAAGAAAGCTTGACTATGAATTTTCAATGATTTTACTCACACATTCAATGATTACACAATTTAACCAAAAAGGTACTAAAATCAAATTGTATATAATGTTGTGATCAGCATTGGTATTACAAATAACAAACCTAGATTTGATTTTTTTCCATCTTCATTTTCATCTGTTCCTGGAGGTTTTGGATTATCAAAGCACAAGGCTTGTCGAAACTTTGATATTTCCTTAGGAGTTGCTCGTTGGTCTTGCTTCTCTCTGTCTGGTTGACAAGTTGGTGTCAGAGCATCGTGACAGTCTCTTAGTTGAATGTGATGCATGCGTTTTTTCATCTCTCTCTTTGTAGGAAGGGGATGCAAAGAAGATGAAAAGTTAATATGGATTCCAGAATGGAAAATTTGACATGTGCAAGGGGATTGGTCCCTCCTGTACATTTTTGATGAATAATGTTCATCTGCATATTATAATCACTTGGTCAATTGTTTTCATTATTTGATCATATGATATAATCTACTATACACAAATACACAACTGCATGCATGTTTTGCATTGATATAGCTATTATTAGTTGACATTGACCCATTCTATCTGTGACATTTTATTCCCTTTTTCACAAAATCCCCTGAGCACTTTCCAAACTTTTCTATCTGGTATGCATTGCTCAAGTGAAAAGCAATATCCAAAAGTTTGTTTATATTGCCAAGCCAGTATTAAGAGTTTGTAATTGCCCAGTTCCTAATGTCCTATAAGGAACCTTACAAAAATGAGTTTCACATGTTTTAGAATACCACCCCCCCAAATAGAACGTCCAAAAAACCCACACCCTACCATCATGACTGACATTTAATTAGAGTTGTTGTGCTGCTGTTATTTGGGCCTAAGCCTTTGCAGTTGATGAGATGGGAAGCGCAAACTGAGGTAGACTGAAGAAAATGGCTTCCCAAGAATCTCTCGAATGGAGTTGATGGATCTGTCTGACTGAGGAATCATTAGTTTGTTATGTTTTTATTGCTGCAAACGCACCCGCCCAGCCATTTCAGTACCTCCCCCTCTTCTTGACTTTCCATCATGCACAAAGAAACAGCAACAAAATCACTATATCATTTAATCAGATAAAAGTCGAAGAGTAGTCTAGCTCCCTTTAAAACTGTGACTGTAAAATTCCTACCTGCTCTTATAGTCAGTTCTTGGAATGAATCATTAAAATCTATCTCCGGCTCTGCCATTTTGCTTGTTTCTTTGACCGCTTGTTGCTATGTTGTTGGTGTTGTTTAAATGTTGATTCGCGCAAATTCATGTCAATTCACGCAGGTTTTTTGGCAGAGGCGCGCTGCGCGCTTTTTTTGCGCCTTCGGCGTTTCCAGTTCTGAAAGCTCCAAGCTCGGATTTTCTAACAAACAGCCTCTGCGATGGAGAGTGCCAAAAGGATACAATAAAATGCCCATTGAAAACAAAATTATCTATGAATTTTTTACCCCCTGGATAATTTTATCATTAAGCTTTTTGCTTAAAAACTATTTTTGTCATGAAGTTTGATCCTGCAATTATTGAAGACTATAACGAAATCGAGGCTAATGAAGCACTGTAGTTTAATTGAATGCATGCGGTCACTGCTGGGAAAATTCTATCAGCAAATCTTGGAAATTGATGAATGAATACCTTCTCCAAAAGTTTGTAATATCCATTTACCTTTTATCTTCCAATATTAAATTTTTATTATTGTTTAATTTTATTGTATTTCTTATTTCAAAAATATTTTTGAATTTTTTTATGAACTTCTAAACCATGTGGTAGCATATCTGATACAATGGGCATTTCGGGTACTCTTTGGACTCTAATAGACGTACGTCCCCCCCCCCGCTTATCAATTTTTTGAAAATCTTTCTACCCAGGACATTCTTATTCCACCCAGGACATTCTTATTCCAACACAGCTAATTCATCTGGCAACGAGCTCCAAACAATACAAAAGCAACACAACAAAATTCTGTGAACCCAAAAACTTTTCAATACATAAAATAGAATTTTTGATATGCAGCATTATATGGAATGTCCAACGTTGTTAAAAATCACGTGTACCAATACAAAGATCTATCATGTGCATAAATGTTTTGAGTGAAAAGTGATCAAGCATTTCAAGTGAGAATTTCCACATCATGTTCCACACTTGACAAATATGGTAATATGTGTTCGTACACGTGATTGTTAAAAAGCGTCACTGAAATTTCTCTTTGTGTGAAGTGTGATCATGGTCTAGAGTTTGCAAGCAAAAATACAAACACATTCTTAAAAGTTACCAATAAAACTAACTACAGGGTATGTGGCCAAAGCTGTTCGAATGTTCTACTCTGATTTACTTGATATCTGTAACGGCAATCCAGCATTTGAGAGAGCTATGAAGATCTTCCCGTTCATACCGAGATATAGATATCTTACAAAATCCTTATTTGTGCCCACCCAAGAAGGCAAGATTGTCTGGCCTCGATATAAAGATTAAGAGCCACTTTACATGAGAAAACTCATCCGCGATGAGTTCATCACGCGACGAGATTTTTACTGATTCGTTATTTTTCGTCACATTTACATGGAAATCTCATCCTGTGTGGGCCGCGTGTGTTTGGAGGACTGGGCAATTTGCACATGCGTGTTGTGACTCAGTGTTGTACTCCAAGCTATTTTTGTACTCATGATTCAAGCTTTTACGCAATATCAGGCTTTACAAAGAGAGATTTGTCAAGCAATCGAAGATGAGAATCGTGCAGCTAGGAGATACAGGCAACCAACTTTGACCAAGATTTGTAGCAAGAAAGCAAAGGAGGCGATGGAAAAATCCAGGACGAACGGAAATGTGGTGGAGCAGACTGTTGCTTGAGGAAGAGTGGATTTCTAATTTCAGGATGTCAAGAAATGATTTTATGGCCCTTGAAGAAAAACTAAGACCATACATTAAGCCAAAACAAAATTCGTTTCGTGGGGATACCATACCCTCTATAAAAAAACTTGGCATGACTTTGTACTTTCTGAAGGACCAGGGCTCTCTAAGAATGACTAGTACAGTACATCCTCGATTATCCAAACAGGTTAAACTCAAATCTTTGTTGGGCCGTTCGGATACTCAAAAAATTCGGATAATTGAGGAAGAACATTTTACCTACTAAACTTGCTATAAAGGTTATTATCACTGCCTGAACAGTCACAGGATGCTCAAACTGAATGCAAATTGAAAAGCTTGGCGAACGGAAAGACCAACAGGAAAACTAAGGCAACAGTTTTTTTGTAAATTTCAACAACGATTTGTAATAACGTGTTGTCGAAGCTCCTTGATAAATAAATGTGTTATTTTTGTGCTTCTGTTGGATATGACTTTTATCTTGGGCAACAGTTTGACCAGACAACGGACATTTTGATTGGTTTCTTAAAAACTAGTTTGCAAAAAAAAATTTTAATGAAAACTTTTGGCGTTCGGATAATCGAGGTTTGGATACTCGAGGATGTACTGTACCACAATCGGGGTTGCTCCATGCACGTTATCTATCATAGAACGCAAGGTATGTCAAGCCATCGGACAGGTTTTTGGGCCAGAATTGATCATGTTTCCAACATCAAAGGAAGGCCTTGAAAATCTGACTACACGTTTCAAAGCCAAGTTTGGATTTCCCATGGTTGTTGGGTGTATTGACGGTACACATATTCGCATTCGTCAGCCTTCTGAAAATGCTCATGACTATTTCTGCTACAAAATAAAATACTCAATAAATGTGCAGGCTGTATGTGACTACGAAGGTAAATTCCTTGATGTGGATTGCTCATGGCCTGGAAGTGTTCATGACGCCAAGGTTTTTGCTAATAGTGCTATCAATAAACTTTTCCAGGAAAAAAAGGTTGCCAACATAGAAAGAAAGCTGAATGAGGGAGATATTTATGTCCCCCCTGTCTTGATCGGGGATCCAGCCTACTCCTTGTTGCCAAGTGTTTTGAAAGAGTATTCTACTTGCAACACAGATGAGGAAGTGATGTTTAATCGCATGTTAAGGTCAAAAACGCAACCAAATAGAGTGTGCATTTGGTCGACTCAAGGCACGTTGGAGAATACTCAATCAACCCCTGGACATCGCAACTGAACATGTTCCATCAGTAATCTACGCCTGTTTAGTTTTTTACAATTTTTGTGAATCTAGAAAGGCTAGTCTGAATTATGAAGAAGTCAACACACAAATGAATAATGACAGGTCTTTCCAAGGTTGCAGCCATCATAGCGATAGAGTATACTCTTACAATTCAAAAAAAGGAACATCAGTGAGAAAAAGTTTTACTAAATACTGTGGAAAGTTTTTGTAATACAGTAAATTTTGCATATAATACCCACAACTTCTAGAATCTTTTCCATAACATTTTGAACAAATTGTTCTGAAAAGTTGAAAAGGGGGTTAGTTTCCTATTGGCTTAAGTACGTGACCATATTGTGAAGTCTAGATAGCTGTAATGTATTAACGCAATGTGCTGCTATATTTGGCACTTTGTTTAGCCTGTCTACAGGCTTGACTGGTTTGAGTTTTTGAGAAATTGAGCTGAGTGAAAATTTTGAAATTTTCTCCCCAGTAGAAATCTTCTCTACTGGAGAGAAAACTTCAAATCTTATACTCAGCTCACACAAACCAGTTGAGTCTGTACACAGGCTACACTTGGTGCTGCTAAGAGTAACTACTAACTAGGAACATAGGGTCACAGATAGGGGTTATAGGGTGCAGTGGTGTGCATCTGTAAACCAGCTGCTTTGGTGCTAGAAATTCTGGATGACGTGGGTTCTAAACCACTGTCGGACTTAAAATCGGGCGTTGTCTATTGGGCAGTTGTTTTCAAAATTATGAACTTCTATTGCACAAATGGGAGCATTAAACATACTAGGACCTCATGTACTAGTATATGTAGTGATGTAGCGCATGCCTCTCTGCCCCTGCTGGAAATAAAGCCTTTTGCAGGCTAGCACATTAAACATAAACTCACTCACCCACTTGACTAAAAACAATTTAAAAAATGTGTTACTTATATGCAAGATTTACTGTATCTGGGCTTTGTTTTATATAGTTTTAAAACGTGTTAAACTTTAACCAAAAAATGAAGAGTCTTGATCTCATAATGTACTGAAATGTTTAGTGATGGTAATAACTAGTTTAAATGTACTGTCCATTCAGTATTTAATTGTTCTTTATTTTCGAAAAACTTTCGTTTGCATTTGTTTCGTTCATCATGCTCCCAAATGACCTCTCTCTACTTGTATTGGCAGGAAACTGTTGCCGCTGTTGATGCTCGTACCTCGGATATACATGAGTATGTGCCATAGGAAGATTATTTGCTGATAATGATAGCGCAATCATCATCAAACCATTTCCAACCTGCTGCCCTAGTGAATTTATAACCTGAGCCATCATTTCCATTGATTTTTCCATGGATTTTGAAGATTCCTTTAGTGTGGCAGCATTTTCCTTTTTGTTTCAAGTTCTTCTTTTGCCACTTGAAGCATCACCTGGTCACGCTGTAGTGCAGAGAGAGGCTTCTCCAACTTTGCACGCTTGTTGTCAGTCAGCATCTTTTTAGTTTTGACTAGGGACGGGTTGCGTTCAGCTGTTTCTTTTTCAAGGTCAAAGATTTCCTCTTCACTTTCTGCACCACCATTCACAGCCTCTTCATCATCTCCATCATTCAAAACCTCTTCGCTAGGTATTGAAGCAGTAGCCCCCTGAATCCTCTGGACTGATGGGCAATCACCCCAAATCATCGAAAGAAGGTCCCAATGTTGTACTATGAGCTTGCCACCAGAGCAAGTACCTTCAACCACTGCTTTTTTGAAATTGCAACGAATTTGTTTCACTTTGTCTTTGATTCTTAAGTAGCCCACTTTCGCGTATCTTCTGTCCTCTGCTGATGAAGGTTCAGACGGGCCAAAGTCACCAGTAGGGTACAGCGAGGCCATCATCACTCTAATATCTTCATATAATTTGACAAAATCTGCCTCCATGTCTTTTCCTTCAAAGTCTTTCTTTACTTTGTTGTCATGAAGACAGCTAATTAGGGTTTCTACCATTTCATCATTCCACCTCCACCTTGATGCTCTCACTTGTGGATGGTCAACTTGCTTATCTGTTGACCCACTGTCAGACATGGCCATGGGTGTTTGAGGTCTTCTAGCTATGGATGAAGGAGAATCCTCAGAATCGTTATGACTTTCATCTGAAATTGCACTTGAATCAATAGTTGTCAACTCCAACTCAGTCTCGCTGCTTTCTCATAGTGTAGAAGCATTTGCTGCATGTCGCATAACCAATTGTGATGACGGTAGCTTCCTGCAAATAAAAATAAAAATCAGTCGCAAGACAGGGGGAATCAAGGGGTGTATCACTATTCACTGTCTCAAGGTGTAAAATATCTTTTACTCTAACCCCACGTATAAGCGCATGCACCTTGTCCTTATCCGAAAAATGGGAATTTTTATAAAAATTGAACATAAAAAGTGGTTGGGTTATAGTATCCAGATAAAAGCTCATGCCCTTTTAAGTGGTTGGGTGCGCTTATGCGAGGTAATAGATTTTCTGGAGAGTTTTTTAGGGAGTGATTTGCCTTTCCTCGGACAGAAGCTTCAGGAAAAGAATGGAAAAGGCCGAAATCTTTGATTTCTTCTAATGTTTATGCATCTTCTTCTGTATGACAAAGTAACTCAAGTCGTGTTACTTTACGAAATTGAATGTAAAAAAAGAAAAAGTTAGCATCCTTCACTTTTTAGGCCTAGGCCCTGAGGTGTCTTTTTAGGCCTAGACGCTAATTAATAAAAGGCCTCAAAGCAAAGCAGCATTGGTTTGAAAAAATAACAGTAGGTACTCATCGCAGGTTTGAATAAAAAATTAGAATACAAAATACAAGCTTACCTCTTTCTAATTCCTATTGTTTTAGAACTCATTTCTTCATAACCCAGTAGATTGGGTGAGGCAACCTGATATGAAAATTTCTCCTGTTTACACCATGCCGTTTTCATTTCATAGTGGATTGGGGTTCTGTTCACACGAGAACGTTGTGCTGGGAAGGGATTGGCCTCTGTTTTACTCCCTCTGCGTAGTCATGTCTCATTCCGGTTTCCTGGTGGCCTAAATTTCGGCGCAAAATCAGAAAAACATTCTTGAAGGAAAACTCATCGCATCAGTGAATTATTACTTGTTTACCAACTGCCATGGGCAAAGGTTGCCGAAGATCTATTTGTGTAGACTGACCAAAATATTGAACTGTTGCTTGAATCAGTAAAGGCATACGCCGAAGAGTGTTTATTTGAAGGGAAGCGAAGTACCTGGACATATGGCTCAACAAATGTAGATTCAGCGTTATGTCATTATAAGATCCGTAACACTAATAACAGTCGTAAGAATCACTTTCATAGTTGTATTTATGGCCTCCATCTTCGTTTTTGAGGTTGAAAAGTGCTCTACACGAAAACGGTATGAAGCATATCAGATTAGTGCGTTTTCGTCTAAACAGGAGGCCAATCTGATATGGAATGAAAACGGTATCGTGTAAACAGAAGGCCAATCCGATATGAAACCAATCCGATATGAAATGAAAACCGTATCGTGTAAACGGGGCCTAAAACAGTAACAACGAAACGGAGCAGTGTTTTATGCACCATTTCGTTTTGTTTGAGAATCATGGAGAACTTGGAAATCGAGCAAATGATTTTTTTCAACAATGACAGTTTGTTGAACGACAACAACATTATGCTCTTGCTGCTAGTGCAAAGGGGGAGAAGAAACCTGCGTCACGATCAGCCTTACTTGCAGTATGGGGCATTTAGTTTGGAAAGGTTGGATGAAAACGACTGCCTGCTCGAATTTCAGTTCAAAGAAGAAGACATCTACTCCCTGGTCCATGTTTTCCAATTACCGGATGTAGTTAGGTGTGACAATGGTGTTGTTGTTGATTGTGTAGAGGCACTTTGTAATTTTTGAAGAGGTTTGCTTATCTATGTAGGTATACAGATCTTATCCCAAGATTAGCTAGACCTATATCACAACTGTGTATGGCTTGGAACCTTGTAACTGACATGATTTACGATATTTTAAACCATCTACTGACAGACCTCATCAATCAACCATGGTTGTCCCAACAAAATCTGCAGCTATTTGCCACTGCCATACATGCTAATGGAGCTGCATTGGACAACTGCTGGGGCTTTTTTGATGGTACAGTAAAAACCCGCGTATAAGAACCTAGATTTTTTCAGTGAGCCTAAACAGGTTCTTATATGAATGGAACTTAAGTGAAATTAGACTATCAAGGTTCTTAAACAGGTTATTATTTTTATATTGATAAATCATTGAAACACTAGCAGTTTAGGTACATTTATCAATAGTACCAAAGAACAGGGTTACTTGGTCCACATGGGTGGCTTTGGTCCTACATATAACATGTGTTTTCAGGCTCAAAAGGAATGGTATCCGAAGAGTTTTTAAATGCCCCCATTTCAGTTTGGAATACTGCTCCCTTTTTCAATTCTTTAGCCTCAAAACAAATGTTATATCTAGGGCCAATTTTGCCCCTGAGGGCCAAAGCAACCCCATTGTATGGTACTAGTAGTGTTTAGTGTCAACTCAACAAAACAATTATGTATACAAAATAAACTCAAGTTCCACAAGTTCTCTTGTGAAAACTAAAAACTATATGGCTCTAGCCCCTGAGGTCTGATTTTGTCATCATCAGAGCCATCGGCTGTCATTAGACAGCCAGTCTTCATAAACAATTTCTTTATAAACATCTTCTGTACGGAAAGCTTTCTCCGTGCTTCTCCAGTCCACTGCGTCATTAGAACTCTTCTTTTATTTGCACTTATACTGTCATGCCACATGTCCAAATTCTCTTCCTTCTCCAGCCATTTCTCCATCGCCTCGCCAATCTTGACCTTCATTTGCTTGCCAAACCCGGCATCTATTGGCTGGACCTTATCTGTGTGATTTTCTGGGGGGAGATAAATGATGGCATTGATCTTATTCCTGCACATTTCATGGAATGCCTTTTCTTGTTGAAACCCAACATTGTCAGCAAATATTACATTCTCTCTGGAGGTCTTTCCAATTGCTGGTATCAATGTCTTACTTAGCCACTCCTTGTTTAAATGGCTGTCCATCCAAGCACAACTTTGAAAATACACATCTACACCTTGGTCATATTCGGCTTTTTCAGCTGTTGACACATTCCCTTTACCTCTGAACACAATTGCGGGCTTCACATGTTGATCTCCATCTCAACGTATACATAACTGCAGTGTAGCCTGCCTTTTATCGAGACCAGAAGAGGGCTGGGAAACCCAAACTTGCTTGTTACCTTTTACATCATAGGTTTTGTCTTGCTCTACCACAAAGGGTAGAGGAACTTGATCAATATTATATCGGCATTCTGGTGTCCATCGTCCATACTTAACATCAGGAGTCAAATTAACTCGTCTTCTTTTTGACTTTACAGCTTCTCAAAGGTTGTGGTGGAATTTCTGGATGGTTTGTCTTCCATCATAAGCTGAAAGTTTTTTCTTATTCGTTCTTCTTCTGAAGGAAATACCATGTTGTCTTTTAAACCTCTGAAACCAATTATTGCTTCCCTTAAATTTCAAAGCTTCTTCTTGACCATAGCATTCCTCAATTTTTTATTTCATTTTTTTCTGCAGCAATAATTTTGATACTTTGCAACCTTTTGCTCTCCTTAACTTAAATGCTATAATAACTCCTGCAGCTGCTAAGGGATATTTCTCACTCTTCTTTGCTTTTTCACCTACAAGCTTTCTCCTTTGCCTAGCTGCCTTTACACCTCCAGCATTTTCCTTTCGCTTGTTGTGCTCAAATTCAGCTTTGATTTTATCTCGAGACTTGTTCCATTTTACTACCTATGATTTGCTAACTCCTCGCTCTTCTGCAACCTTCTCCCACTTCTTTTTAACTTTAAATTCAGTAAAAATGTCTAGACGCTCGAGAGTATTTGCTTTGAATTCAACAGTGTATGATTTTCGCAGGCTCCTTCCTTTCCTGTGCTCAGATTTTTCCATCACACTCCCTCTTGATGACTCCACCATACTTAGGTCATCAAGGACTAGTGTGCTACTTTGATTGTTAGACCTCTCTTCTTGGCTTTCAGAATAGCTCAAGGTGGAAAATGGCCTAGATTTCAGGTGTTTACTGCTGCCATGTTTCCATCGGATGTGTGCATCAAGGTACTTTGTCGTTGTGAAGGATTCTTTACAAATGTCACATTCGATCGGCCTGTTCGATAATTTTACAAACTTTGGCAATAAACTAGTGACATCAAAAATCTCTCCCATCTTCGTCTCTACGGATTTCTTGATCCCACAGTCAAAAAGAGTACGATTCTTAATTGTTCTTGTTCAACAAAACCATGAAGCATGGAAAAGTGAGACGGGTCTGGAAGAAAATTAGCCTGAAATGACAGCTCCGCTACGCCACATGCAACTAAATTACAAATTATTATCAGCTTCTGATTGGATCTTTACAGCTTCGTTTTCACACTAATCTATTCCTTCTCAATCCACTGAGAGCGAGGCTACAAAGCAACCAATCAAACGCTGGTTGTAATTTGAGATTTAGTCGCTTTTGCTCCAGCACGCCAAAATTCGCCATCTTCCATCTTGGGTTGGGTGTCATTTCGAGAAGGCATCAGAATCAGGAAAGGACGTGAAAATTCAAGTTAAATTCACAAGACAAGTTCTGCAATATGTTTGAAATGTATGTAGAGGCAACTGTGCGTGGCTATCATGCATAACTTCATAATACATCTGTTCGAATTGGTGAAATATTTGCTTGTGAAATTGAGCTTGACAATCCTCATGACAAATATGCTGTGGCAGTCAAGAAGCAAAATGGAATGCTGGTTGGTCATGTACCAAAAGAATTATCGAGACCCTTTAATAAGTTTCTGAGAGAATATGGAGATCTCGAAGCAGAGTGTATTGGACATAGAATGAATGCTGGGAAAGGAAATGGTGTTGAAATTCCTGTGGACTTCAGATTTGTGGCTGCTGATGAGTTCGATTTAGGAAGGCTCCAAAGAAAATTATCAAAGATGGACCTTGCTGATGATATAAGCATTAGTAAAATTCAACAGAAAACAGAATAACTCAGCAATACTAACAAATTATATAATTATTTGATATACATATAGCAGTAAAAATGCAGATCCTGTTGGTACAGTTTCTCAAGAAGGCTCAAATTATACATCATGTGTGACATACTGTAAAGGGCATTTATTTGAATGGAAGACACAGTAGCTAGACACACATGGTAGCAGCAGTTTGGCTAATCTTTATAAATTCAACTCCGCTGATAAGAACCTTAATTTCAAAATTAGCCTCAATAGGTTCTTATAGAGCGGGGGCTAGATTTGAAATTTTAGCCTAACAGGTTCCTAAAACCCAGGTTCTTATACGCGGGTTTTTACTGTATGTCAGGCCTATTAGCAGGCAAAAAGAAACTAACAAGTTGTGTACAATGATCACAAACGAGTGCATGCTCTAAAATTTCAATATGTGGTTACACTAAATGGGCTGCCAACTTTTATGGACCTGTTGAGGGCAGAAGGCATGACAGTGCTATGATTGCCATGTCAGATCTCCTCCCTTAACTGGAGCAGCACTCGTTTTCACCTAATGGGTAGGCACTCTGTATTTATGATTACCCTGCTTATCCTCTAAGAGTCTACCTAAAGTCTCTTAGAAGATCTCCTCTAACACCCGAACAGCAACTTTTCAATGAATCCATGAGTCGGGTTTGGGTTTCAGGCGAATGGGTCTTCGATGACGTCGTTCATTACTTAAAATTCATAGACTTATAAAAACCTGAAAATAGGGTTAAGGTCTGTCGGTTAAATGTAATCTGTTTGTTTTTTAATAAAGAATGCCTCAGGTCAACAACATCATCATACTTTTACATGCAATCTCCTGCTCTGATTGAATACTTCCAATGAAGATGTCAATCCAAACAACAGCTTTTCTCAAAGCTACCAAGAATACCAGCAAAAAATTCTGAAACTGTTGACAAAACGCAGGGAAACAACATGGGAGGGGTGGTATATGTGTACTTAACTAAAGCAGAAAACCTTCTAGAAACTATTAACAAATTTGAAACTGTCTTTGGATGGTAAAAAACTTCAAAATAGTTAGAACATCTATAGAACATCTATACAGCTATTCTGAGATGACTAAAATGCAAAAATTTGATTAAGCCCATCCTTCTGAAATAGCCTTCTCCCATATAAATTAACCCAACTACTAATCAGCATATTGCTTATATCTGCTTTGTCAGAAAGTTTTAAAAGTAAAAAAAGTTTCATTTGGCTCTTTTTTCAATTTTGAAACCCCCCTCTCTAATAAGTGCCCCGATTTTGACATAAAAATTTGAAAAGCCTCCCCTTCCCTGGGCTTAATCAAATTATCTAAATGTGGAAACTTAGGAACATTTTAACTATCTAATCAAAAAAAAAACTTTTTAAAAAGACTAACTTTTCTGCTAAACTTTTCTACTTCTTTAAACTGTCCACCAAAGAAAGGATTGCCTGGTTTTGCTGTTGCACTTAAGCAAATATAGGTTCTTCTTGGCACTGTTGCTGTGAAAAAATTTGCAAAAGTGTCTCATCCTTCTCTTCTCTTACCTCTTGCTCTCTTTCTTTCAAATTCTGCTCTCTTCTTCTCATCTCAAGCTCTTCCTCCTGCCTTTTCTCTTTCAGCACTAGCTCTCTCCACGCAATTCCAACTCCTCCCTCCTCAGCTCTATCTCCTGCTTACTCTTATCCATCAAAAACCCCACTGCTTCTCCTTCACTATCTCTCTTTCTCTTCAGACTTACACATCCAGTATTGTATCTTGCTCTTGTTGCAGCATATCTCTCCATTGATCTTTTTCTCACATCCTCTGCTGTCTCTCTGTCCTTCTCTGCCTGCCTTCTCTTTTCACTATCTCCTTTCAAAATGTCTCCCTGCGCTCCCTCACTCCTCTCTATCACACTTTCTAACGCCTCGTCTAGTTCTTTTTTTCAGGATTTATCCCACTCCCTCTGTCTTCTGCTGCCATCCTTCTCTTGAAAACTTTGGCTATTTTTTGTAGCCTATCGGTCACTGCTCTTTGGTCGACTGACAACCTGGTGTTTTCTTGAGCATTGAGGACATTGGCCACTTTATCCCAAAACTGTCCTCTTTCTCGGATGCCCGACTTGAACTGGTATGGCTCCTCCACTAGCACTTCTCTGCAAAGCAGTATATCATGTTGGTCAGACCATGTCATTTTAGGCCTAAGTAAAGGAACCCATGGAGAGATTTAGAGAAATGAAACACAAATGCACAATACCAGATAAATTTGCTTTATGTAAAAATTACTAACATTACAGATCATAGGATGACCTATGAAAGCTCTAAAATAAAAAAGCATATAGAAAAACACTCTACTTTAAAAACTGTTAAGGTCCTTGCCTTAAAAACTATTTGTTTCTAAACATAAGACAGGTTCATCGTTGTGAATTCCTGGCCTACAGACCAACACATTCCAAACACAAATTTAAGTTATGAATAATATCACCAGACGCTTCATGTTCATTCAGGAAAAGACGATTTTAATATTTTTTCCCAATACTATATATTCGGCCGTACAAACAAACGACCATCTTCAGAGTGAAGTTAACATACAATAATACAAGTTAAAAGCTAGAAATATTAACGAAATAATAGAATGCTAGCGACGATAATTAAAAGAACGATAAATCCGAAAAAAGAACGTCAATTAAAAAGTTGCAGAGGAGTCGATTTCTCTTGGCAATTGAGCACCGGTTTTTCCTTTTTAATCGTCAAAGATTATGCTATAGTCCGAATAAAATAACTACTTAATTTTTTGTGTTTATTTATTATTTTGAAATCTTCCATTGCTGGTGCCTTGTGACCTGTTTCCAAATGAAAACGCATGAAAACGTGCGACTTAGAATCTCTCCCGCATTGATCTTTTATTCGTTCTGAGAAGCCTCTTGCTGTTTCACCTATGTAGGTTGCTCCAAGGTCTTCTTCTTCGGATTTGTACTTGTAAACGATGTCGTGTTCATGTTCTTTCGCTTGTTTATCTTTAACATTGAAACACGTACTTAACTTCGTACCGGTGTAAACAATCTTTGTCACGTGATTATTCTCTACTTTCTCAATAACTTTAACCAAGGACTTAATCAATTTTCCACCCTTGTCTCCGTGGTATGGAACTACAAGTGTGGTTTCCATGTTCGTGTTACCGTTTGGCAAGATATTTTCTCGTAATGGACCCTCTTCACTTCGTCGCTCGTGCAGAATCTTAAGATTTTCTTGATTGAAAATCCAATGTGGATATCTATTGATTTCAGTGAAAACATGTCGAAGGTGTGCGATCTCTTTGTCCAAATAATCATTACTTGAACAGTTGCTGTAGGCGCGTAACAGGAGTGTACGTAGTGTTCCCCTTTTCCATTTAAGTGGAGCAAACGACTTCCAGTTAAGATAGATATCAGTATCCGTCTTTTTACGAAAAACTGTCCATTCAACAGGACCATCAGCACTTCTAATCAGTAAAACGTCTAGAAAAGAAATTCTGCTTTCTTTCTCCAGTTCGTAGGTAAACTTAATGTTCTCATGAAAACTTTCTAGCTTCTCGACCACAGGATTTACACTGTTTTCCTCTATCCAAGACTGCTGTGTGGTTGGTACCAATTTCTAGCTCATGCAATCTTTAGCTCTAATAAAATGGCAAAAAACGTAGTTAATGAAGCGAATTTAGCTGAAGACCATTGCCCTAGTTTTTTTTCAAAACTCTTACCCAGGCTCTGGTGACACAGAAGATGCAGAGATTGCTGAAGAGTTGCCAAGAAGTGCCGAGGACGTTGATGGGCCTAACTCAACCTCGAGAAGAAGTGGTGGATTTGTTTTAGCAACAGCAAAAAGAACAGAAATCTTTCATTTTATGCCTTCCCTAATGGGAAGAGTAAAGAAAAACAGCTACTGAGGAAGAGATTGACCAACTGTATCTCCAGGAAGGATTTCAAACCAACCATTGGGCACAGGGTTTGCTCTGAACACTTTCCGGGTGGAAAGAAAACATACATGAACAATGTGCCCACAGTCAGTCCGAAGACTGCAAATGCAAAGCCACTGGTCGAAAGATCAACACACAGAGCAGGGAATCGAGGTACTGTTGAGTCAATCTGAGACAGAAATCCAAGATCAGATGGAAGGAGAAGAAATTCTTCAAGGATTGTTGATGAATGCAGAATCTGAACTTATGGAAGCTGCCACAGTGCATGAAGAAGGAAACAAAGAAAATATGAGCCAAGCTGAGAGGATAGAGCAACTGGAAAATGAAAATGCAAAACTAAGAGCTGAAAATGAGTAACTAAAAGGTGAAAATTCTCTGCTGCATGACAAACTTACAAAACAAAATAGCTGCAATGCATTTTCAGTGAAAAACTTCAAAGAGGATGACAAGCTTTTCAAATTCTACACTGGACTGCCAGATTATGAAACTTTCAAGGCTATATTCAGATCTTTTGAACCTACCGTCAACAAACTTGTGTATCGTGACTCAGGCACGAACCCAGGGAAGCTTGTAACACCAGAATACAACTAACGTGGACCAAAGAGCACCTTAACACCAGAACAAGAGTTTTTTCTAGAATTGGTGAGGCTAAGGGTAGGCCTGCTTGAAGAAGATCTAGCAAACAGGGCCTCTTTATCAGTGCAAGATGTGTCCAGATTATGCATCACCTGGTTTGACTTTTTGCATAGCATTTTGCGTATGCTTCTAGTCTGGCCAACAAAGGCATGCATTGATGAATCAATGCCTAAATGTTTCAGACAGACATATCCAACAACGAGAGTGGTTATTGACTGCACAGAAATTTTTATTGAAAAGGCTTGTTCAGTCAGATCGCAGAGTGTGACATATTCCAACAACAAGCACCATAACACTGCCAAGGGGCTTGTTGGCAGGGCAGTGTCATTTGTCTCTGACTTATATACTGGCAGGACAAGTGACAAGCAGGCACCATCAGACTGTGGAATTTCGAACATGTTGGAGAGTGGAGACTCAATATTGGCGGATAAAGGCTTTGACATTGAGAGCAGCTTGCCCAATGGTGTGTCACTTAACATACCTGCATTTCTCAGGGGGAAAGATAACCTTGACATTGAAGAGGAGCAAGAAACAAGGAAAATTGCCTCAGTGCGAATTCATGTCGAAAAAGCCATAGCTCGGATTAAAACTTATAGGATTTTAAGCACAGTGTTTCCATTAACTATGGCTGCAGAACTGAACAAAATTTGGATCATTTGTGCATATTTGACCAATTTCTTACCTCCTTCCATTGTTGATGATAAATAATGATTCTGTGTGAGAATAGAAATCAAAGACTGGTTTTTGCTTGGGATCTTTTCACCAAAGATTCTCCTTGTTGCAGAAGTTTTAGAGTGAATTTGTACAGGACTCTCATCTTCTTGGCCTTTAAACTAGCGCAACTTTTGCATTCAGGCTGACCACAGGACAGCAGGTCCAACCCTTGAGTTTTTTCTAATATCAAGTTTGAATTGTCATAAAAATTTCTTTGCACATTACATATGCAAGTTTGGATAATGTAAATCAGAATGGGAACAAAACCATTTGCTTCAACTATTTTTGTACCACAACTGACTTTCAACAGTGGTTGAAACCTTTGGGGTGAGGGGTTTTGATTGTCACATCCAATCATGACTAGAACAAAGATCTTTGGTTTGAAAACAATAGTGATAAACAATGCTTACTGATTGATACAACAGACCTTTTAGCTATTCTAAAGAAGAATATGGATCAAATGATATTTTAAACATTTGATAAAATTTTCGAATGTGAGCAACAGAGATAAAACCTCTAGTGCCACTCAATCAAGCCTTTCTTATAAAAATGTGCAAAAATATCACCTGATTCAGACTCTTCTACAGAGTAGCAAAAAGGTCTATTGCTTCACCCCCTCCCCCAAATATTTGCAAAGTGACTTCCACTGACTTTAGAATTAAAATGCCTGTTTCAATCAATAAACTTTGGTTCTCAAACATTGAAAAAAATAACTTTATACTGACGTCTTAACTGTGTTGAGCAATACAAACATCAGATTACATTACATTTTGGTAGAATGTACTTAAAAGAGAATTCTGTTAGTTTTGGTACCATTCTATTATCCCAGAGAGATGTATCTCTATGAATTCTCTCAACATGCAAGTCCAGCTCTGTGTAAACAATGAAGTCAATCCATGGCAAACTCAAGATGTTCATTGCACCTTGGCACTGGTAATAATAAGCATGGTTTCTTTAGACTTGAGGCGTGCCATCTATTGATTGCAAGAAAAATGACTTATCCTCATCTACAGCTTTGCTAAGTAGCATGTCTCGCGTTGCATATGGACATTTTACTTCAATGCATCCAACTGGTACCCCCCCCCCCCCCCCTCCTCTTGAAACTATGCCATCTGGACTGCAGCCAAGCCATGGAAACTTTGTGCTCACAACAAGGCCACAACTTTCAACTTCTAAACTTTCTTCACTATCAAATGTGGAATCGGTATATTTCTGTACTGCAACAGCTTCATTTGTGATTCCCTATTGTAAGGATGCTGGAAGATTGCTAGTTCTTTTGCTTCCTGAGCTAGTTATGTTATCATTTTCACAATAGAAATAGGCTCAATATTCTTTCTCCGTTTAATTACTCTTCCGAAATTCGATGCAGTGATTCTCTTTGAGCGCTCATCGTACTTGCTTGCTTCTTCAGCTTGCCTGGTTGTCTTTTTGCAGAGTGCAGAGTGCAGAGTGCAATTGCATCTTCAACAGAAATGCCCACCAATTTCTGCACTTTTCTGCCAGTTTCTTTATCTGGTAAATCTTCTGCACTAAACACTGCATTTCCAACATTTTTGAATACCACTTCAATTAGATCTTGTCCATCAGAAGTTGATGGAGCCAATGATGATGCAACTGTTGTCGTTCTTGATCGTTCTTTCTTCCTGCATGAGGTTTCAAACTGAGTTGATGGCTCAAATTCATTCGATGCAAGTGCTTTGCAGAACAGCTCAGCTTTTCCTAATTGCCTCAAGTCTTCAGCCAAAGTTTGCGATGCCTCACTTGACATTCTATATGCAAATGGTGGTGTTACACAGTAGTCTTCTCGTGTCGCACTAACAATGGGTCTCTTGCGGGTTTTGTTTTGTTCTGCCTTCTCAAATGTCACCTCATTAAATTTTACTGCCTTGGATAAAGTCATCTTTGCAGCTGATGGTACATGCCATTTTTGTGCAACCTGTGTGCATGTCATTGTATCTGGAATTTTGTTCAACTCCATGTTAGTGTAGTCAAGCAGGGAGTAGAGCAGGGCTGCTACGTGCTTACAGCAACCCCCTTGACCAGCCTTACAGTTGCACTGGGAGTACAAAATTTCACCACTTCCTTGGTCCAAGTGGACATAAACATTGTAAAAAGTGCTCTTTATAGATGCATGAACTTTTGACTTTACCAGGAAAAAGTGATGTCTTCCCTGTATGTTAGGCTTGACAATAAAATTTCGGATGTAGCCCTCTTTCCACAACTTATACCCCTGTCTCTTGTTTCTGTGGGCCTTTGGTGCAATAGATTTTCCAGGTAAGGTGCTAGAATCACCAATCAGTTTATTGTCAATGAGTTCATCTGTCATACCAGGATAGTGGAGCAATGATTTTGTCCATCCTTCTTTGTTGTTTGCGTCCTGTATTTCACGAGGACCTGATCCTCTCGATCGACATTTCTTGACAATGCAAGACAATTTAGGCCCGTGTCTGCCGCTGCTCTACTGCGACTATCTGAGTCTTCTGTGTCACCAGAGACCGGGTAAGAGTTTTGAAAAAAACTAGGGCAATGGTCTTCAGCTACATTCGCTTCATTAAGGTAGATGGAAATCATGAAAAAGCAATAAGACATTTATTGCTGTAGCT
Organism: Pelagia noctiluca; assembly: GCA_963924455.1. Taxonomy (NCBI): domain Eukaryota; kingdom Metazoa; phylum Cnidaria; class Scyphozoa; order Semaeostomeae; family Pelagiidae; genus Pelagia; species Pelagia noctiluca. The sequence continues at coordinate 12,586,998 of OZ004321.1, read as the reverse complement.
TTGCAAATATTCAATCTAAATCTATCAATTTTTCAGAGCTTTTTCATAAGGGCATAAGCAATATAAATTGGCTTGCTTTGGGTGTGGTCATTTGGTTACCATAGAAATATAAAAAAAATGGGGCGGAGTCACTGCTTTGTGGAACAGATAACTCCTAGTAGGGGAAAGATATCAAATTGATTTTTTCAGGGTAACTGTAGTAGGACATATTCTACACAACAACTGCACCAATTTTAAATATGATGATATACATAATTGCTTGGCTGAAAAATGTATTTTTTGAAGGTGATTTTTTCACAGTTGAAGTAGAGAAGATCTAAAACATTCATTGTATAGAGCATCAAAAAATACACTAACAGTCCAAATTTAGTGGTTCAAGGGCACCCACAAGCTTTCTCATCCTTTCCACAAGTGTGCTACATGTCCGGAAATTAGTTTTCAGAAAAACGCTTCTAAAGTTGGAAGATATTTTAAAATAGGGTCTGAAAGAGTTTTGGCATAGTTCAATGTATTTTCTTGGTAGCATGACAATAAAGCTCTTATGGAGCATAAATAATGAAGAGTATATTGTTAGTTTTCTTGTAGGGGCATCACAAACATAATTTGTGGCTCGATATGATCCATTATGTCCTCTGCTTGTTCTACAATTTGTATTTTCCTCTTTGGACGTTTCTTGGCCTTTGGTTGTTGTTGACAAGATTTTGGCTTCTGATTCCCCTCCCTACTCTCTTGGTACTCTGGTTCACCTGTCAGCCCATACCCACCAGAAACATAGACTTCTTTGGCCTTGTCTTTCTTTTTTAATCTTTTGGTCCTCAGGTAAGGACGGCGGCTCTTATATTTTTGTGAAATTTTAACTGCTGCATTCTTCAACCGGTCTTTATCTGCTTTTCGCAAGGCTGTCATTGTGTGATGACCTGGATGGATGCTGCACACCTTCATTATATCTGCCAAGCTTGAGGCTCCTATGTTAGATCTTGAGAAAGTCTGGCAAGCAGCAATCACTACTTTTCTCTTACCACAAAATTTAATTTTTGGACACTGTCCCCATAGAACACCATGCAATGCCTCATTTGATTTTGTGTCACTCCCAATAAACATCTTTTTAGGAGTGCATCATCTGAAAGCCTGTTAAAGATTGGTTCAAGCTCTGCTCTGAAGACACTTGATAGTCGTTTGGTTTCACTGTATGTGCAAGTATTGTCCACAGTAGATTGCCAGTACCTGCACCAAGTGTCTTCATCTTGAGGGCCTGGTGCATGCTGCTCTTTGAGCTCTGCTTCCTCATCAATGATCATATGGCTGTATATGGCTAATATTGCATTCCTCATGTCTTCCAAATCCCCCTTATTTCTTCTTATGGCTGTGCCATAATAATTTTGTATACTGTCTATTGTTTTATCTGTAAGCCTACCAGCACCTCCAACAGTCTTGCCATCTGCTAATTTTCTACCTCTCATCCTTTTTTATATTCCCGCAAGCTTGTCCCCATTCGCTTCTGGACATGTCCAACACATTCCTCCTTAGTAACATGATAGTCTTCACGGAACTTATTTTGCAAGGCCACTGATACAGCATTAAAACATCCTGTATCTCCACCCCCTACCATCACTGTGTACTTGAGATTCCTCTTCTCAACTGATCGCAAGAAAATCTTGCAGGCACCCTTGGACTCCATGTCCCCACTAGACCCTTGATGGTTTATAGGACAGGATCTTTGATGTGCATTGTACCAAGCCTTATATTCTTTGCTATCTTTATCCTTCTTTTCTCTGGCCCTGCATTCAAAACAAACCAAGGACAGGACCTCAAAGTCAAGAACTTTACCAGTCCTCACAGACATAACAAAGACTGCCCCAGTCTTTAATGAATATCCTCTCTTCTGCCATGTTCCATCGACAGTGACTGCAACTTCTGCTATCTTCTGATTTTGTTCACCATCCCACTCAATCTTGTCCCCATCCTCCCTTGAAGTTATGTCAATTAGCCTTTCTGCAGCCTCATTCATTATCTTCTCAGCAACTTCAGATGAAACATGCTCGATGTTTTTCATACTTAGCCTGATCAAGATTTGTATAGTCTGTCTGACGAGTGTGTAAGCACGAAACTCGGAGTCACAGAAGAACATGTCTGTTTTTTAATGTGTTCATTCTACTTTAAAACGAATTTATAGGTTTTCTAAAATGTTTACTACAAAAGATGGGGGTTTGCAATTAGGCTGCACACTTTCTCTTTGCTTGCAGCTTTTTGTGTTGCAATCCTGCCTATGTAGAAACTTTTTTTGGCGGAATACTTTGATCTTCCAGGATCAATGTCTCTCCATAGAGATAAGTAATTAGATGTTGATGTGATGTTTGACTCGATAAGGATTTCTTCTAATGAGGCTGCTCTAGTGTTGTATTCGCAGACTGTTCATGCTACAGCCAGTAACAAATTTTGCTTCCAATAAAATTGTCTCTTTGGACATTTGCCTCAGAGAACGTGATTAATTGTTTCTTGTTGATTTTAGGTTAGGCCCAGCATACACCTATTGAGCAACTCATTAACAGACTACCTGCTATGGATACATAAAGACATCAAAAAAGGGTTATAAAAATCATTATTAGATTTTCTACTCATTCCACTATTTTTTTTTATTTTTGAGAATGAATTACCTAAGTCTTAGACCATTTTTAATGTTGATAATGTTGGACAGGCTTATGACTATCTTTACATGCTGATCTAGGCCAAGAATGCCTGCAAAGGGAAGCTTAAAATTTGGTATATACGCCTATTTTAGCTGCTATTTCTGCTCATTTGAAAAACTTACCAGTGAGAAATATAATGGACCTTATCAACAACAGTGCATTTCATTCTCTTTTCAAAACCTAATATCACTTGCTTCCAATAAAATTCAGCCAATGAATCAGGAGTGATAAAAATAATTTCTGTCGACCCTGTAAAACCTTTCTTTTTTGCTGCCTGATCATTTTGAAGCTCTCCGACAAATTCAGCATTTAAAGCCACTTTTCTAAAGGCTGTGACTGTTCAGACATCAAACTAGTCAAGGGTGACACTACAACTGTTATTACTTTGATACAAGTTTCTTCCCATTCCTCCTTTTCTACTCCTCTTAATCTCTGAAATGAAAGCAAAAAAATACGTTTTGCCTGCACCCATCGGTTCTGACACAAAAACATCTTTCCCAGCAAGTATTTGTTTATAGACATCCCTCGGAATTATCCACAAATCTCGCTTTCTCTATGCTTCTTTTCAATTTTCTCAATAATATCAGCACTAATTAAATTTACTGGTTCTTTTGGAAAAGGAGTGAAATCTTACTCCCATCCAAAACCTTCACATCAACCCCGTTCATATTCCTTAATAAAAAATATACGCTCATGGATTAGAAAAGTATTTGAAAATAGCAGCTTGACATCGCTTAAGCTACGAGTATCCCCTAGTCCTCCTAAGAATTCAGCTTCAACTCAGTACTCTGCTTGACTTCATCTTTACTGCATCCTATTTGTTTGGTAGAGGTACCTACAGTGGTGTCTGCAAAGACGTTTTCTAAAGTTTGCTGGCACACCTATCACCCACTACTTTGCTTCCTCGTTTATATCTTCAAATAAGGTATCATCGCTTTGGCAATTTCTCTTAATGTTCTACTTGCAGTCATAGTGCTGTCGATTTTGCTAATACTTCTTTGGGTGCCAAAGACCTCACTTTACAGTCGTGATAAAAGATCTCTCGCTTAGGATAGATTATTTTTCCAACAGCACAGAAGTTCGGATTGGACTGCAGCAATTGCATTCCAGTCCCAAAATCTTGTCCTGCAGCGAAGAAGTATGAACGTGTGCATACAGGTAGATACCATTTCTAGACAAAACAAAAAATTTGGATTTTTGACAGTATCCACAAATTTCCAGATCCAAATTATGGAGGCATTCTGTCCTCTTAATTTTGCACATCAAACATACGGCAGGAACGGTTCTTGACTAACAAATAGATAACCTATTTCCATGAACTGCCACAGTTAAGTGTGATTGCTCCCTTATGAATGAGCCCGGGACTCGGAATAATCCAATCAAAATCCCTTCTTAATTCAATCTTAGTATTCAATGAAAACAATAGTAACTCCTGACATTATCTGCACTGTAAAACAGCATTTGCATTGAGTTCATCTAAAAGTGATATTTATAGGTCTAACAACGATGGTATAAATTCTCCCATTGTTTACCAAATACATTAATGCTCTTTTCCGTCTTCAACTTAATTCTTTATCCCAGCTCTGTGCCTAAGATTTTGAAGTATTTTAAGAATGCTTTCAAAGCCAAAAGACTTAATAGACAGTCTATTAAGTCTTGGCATGTTAAACGAGTTGTGTGCTTACCTTAGAAATGCTTTTCTTATACGTGAGCAACTTGAAAACTCATTGTGATTTGTAGATAAGTATTTACAATTATTTTTTCTATCATGTAGTCGTTTGTAGTGTTGCAGTGGATGATGCTCAGTGTAATGTAGCAATCCTTTTCAATGAAATGAAATGTACTATCTTTACAGGTTTGGCCTTTTTCTAAAGCGAAGCGTTGTCTAATGTGTCGGTGTTTTCACCGATAAATGCTTTTTTAGTTCCACAAATTTATTTGTTTCGCTTCATTATCTCTTGCTTCATGTTGTTCCTCAGCATCTCTGCTGTTTCTCTGAACATCCATAACAATGGCTTCATATCTTCATTTGATTGGAAGTCCCTTTTATGATCTATCACTGAATAGGCGTGGCTTGTGATGACTGAGTCTGGGGCTGTACTTTTAACTTTTGTCTGCCTTTACAATGTATTTTTTTCCAACGACCTCTTCGTTGTCAAAATTGCACCCAACTCCACCATCTGGAAATTTTAATTCTACTTTAGCCTCCTCATCTAACCAAATTTGATATGAACATAGGAGACAGTGGGCTTAGTTGCCCCGTTTAGGTTTACCAGAAGCTTGCATCCTGATACTGAATATGTTAAAATATTTTAGCCAATTGAGGTCTGTAGTATCAACAATTTGTTTTGGAATGCTGAAAACTGCTGGACAGTGCGGTTAATACATATATGTGAAGATGTATCAGAGAGATCAAGGTCAAGAAAGGTAGATAAAAATTCCAGATCTTTAAGCCCAGCCTTCGCATCATGCACTACAAGTTTTTCTGCAGATAAATATGGTCTATCATTATACGACCTTTTAATGTCTTGCAAAATGAGAGTTCTTAAAACATGTGCTACATTCTCGACCGTATCGAGATTGGCAAGTTCATTTTGTTCACAATCCAAAACTTTATCACCCCCATCAACACCAAAAGCTTGCATACCAGCGCCAGGGCATGGACTTTTAAAGGAAACGGCCTTTTCAAACACTCCTCCTGAATCAACTTTGATATCTGCCAAAAATGACCCTCCTCTATTAATCAACTGATTGCAGACTTGCTTTTCTTTCCCCTTTCCAATATACAATTTCAATAAAATAGTGTTGTTGTCCCTATGACATGAATATGCGCATTATTTTGAAAACATACAAAAGTTACATAGTCAAAACAGCATTTAAATTGGCATTTAACAAGTTTCAGATAATTTGCGGGTTGCGGTACGTTTGAGCAGGACCAGAAGCCATCTTCGGAGATAAAAGACAACAAAGGAGCAGAAATGACGTGACATTTACTTTTTAAGGAATCTCAGCCTTCTTGGACTTTCCAACCTTCTGACACAAACAGTCTAGATAGCAAAATAGCGATAGATGCAAGGATAGCGTAATGCAAAAATTTAAATGAAAATGCACAAACTTCAATGAAATGAAGGAGTTTTGAGTTAGCCAGAGCTCATGTTAGCGGCGCACAATTCTCCACAGAGATCTTTTGATAACATCCTTCCCAGCAAAACAGCGGCGAGACAGAGAAGATTGTGGAGAAGAAAACAAAAAACCAAAAACCAGGGACAGAGAAGGAAATAAGATCAGACAGACTTAGTGGAATAGCCAGGGCCCACGCCATGAATTTTGTAGTGGTGGGGCTCAAATTTGAATATGAAAAATTTTACGATATTCCACTTTTTAGGCCTCAAAATAGTTTAGAATACTTTAAATTCTTCTCTTGCACTGCAAACCATGTACATATGGGAAAATGACCAATTTTCTTTTAATAATGGACACTGGATCCTCATATTCACTCCCAAATCTGAACGTAGGTGTAACAAATATTTAACAGAACTCAACAAGCAAGAGCGAAGCAAAGATCTAAATGTTTCGACAAAGATGAAAAATCTCTGATCAAGATTGTTTATACTAGGGGTGTCTAGGAGCTCTACGATTTAGCCTATCAGGTTTCAATGGGTGATTTTGAAGAAGAAATGCTTGCGAGCGGAGCGAGCGAAAAATTTCAGGTTTTTTTCCAAAAGCGGGGGGAAACCGTTGGAAATCTAAAGCTTAGTAGTGTTTTAAATGATTATAAACCAGCAGTACATTTTAGAAATTATAGTCATGTTTTTACGAATAGAAAAGTTTGAACCAACCGTGTCTTATATATAAATGAGATGCGAAAAAACAGAAGGCAAGCGTAGCGAGAAATGTTTTAATTTATGTTCCCTGGATGTCAGAGATGTTAATCTAAGAGTTGATAGAACAGATGAGGGAGGGTGAATTTTCTCTCATTTATCGATAAGTTAAGGCATGACAGTCTTAAAAAATGCTCATATCAGATGCTTTCTTGGGCAGAATGCAGAACGGGAATAAAACTCTAATCTTGCTTTGTTTACTCAAATCATAGTAAATAGAAAAACCCTGGTTAGGAAAGGCGGCAAACATCAAAAGTAATCCAAAGGCTGCAGGACCGATGTTGAAACAATCTAAAAACAGGGTCACGTGATCTTGACCATGCACACTTTTTTTCACGATGGCTGCCATGAACGACTTGCTGTTTCTGTTTGGGAATGATATCGATGCGAATTTGAATGTGATCGAATCTGATCAAGATGTTCAAGACAGCTTTCAGGAAGCTTATGACTCAGTAAGTACCTTGAAATTTGTATATAGTTATTACCATCACCATATCAAGCAATTACAGTCATTTTGTTTCGTTTGCACGTATTACGACGGACGGAAACAATGGGTCTAATCAACTTTCTATCACTTACTTTTTTTTCTTATCGAAATCCGTAGGTTTGTAGCTCCTCTTCGTCTTTGAACTCATCCAAGGTGACTCTGAAGCCACATATACGTAAATCATTACCATTCCCAATGACTGAAAGCTTTCTTCTTGGCCCCAACCATGTTCACAACACAATAAGAACAACAAATACTGATTTTTTTGTGGACGTAATTTTCCAAAAATAGAAAAACATATCTTTGACAGTTGAATGTAATCCATTGGCTCAAATATTCCAATAAAGCCCTTTAAACCTTAAACTTTGTTTTTTAATTTGTTTAAAGGTTATAAGCGGAATCTTTGTTTGCCAAATGTGCAAAAACGAGTACAAAAGAAAAGACAGTTTGGCTCAGCACATAAGAGTTCATCAGGTGAATGATTCAGCTGCAGCTGCAGAATCTGAGGATCAGTTGTCAGCAGAGCTGGTAGTTCAGTTATTGAATGAGGTGAAATCAAAGCTGTCCAAAAACGGTTGTTTCTCAATTAAAATAAAGTCGGAACTCTTGAATCACTGCGTATGGTGTCTGCGTATTTTGAGACGCGGTTTACATCAAAGGAATTCTCCCTCGCCCTTCGGGGTTTTAAGTTTTAGAATATGTTATAGCTCTGTTCTACCTAATTTATTTTATTTTTCCGCCAAAATATCAAGTCATAGCAAATGTTTTGAGTTCTGTATAAATTCTTATTAACAACATGGAAATGAGCAAAGATCTTCAACGACTTATTGCAGAAACTGTCGCAAAGTCAATTGAATCGTCAATGAAAGTACACAGTGAAGCCCTCGAGGGCCTAGAAAAGAAGATCTCTGAAAATTTGGATGCCTTTTCAACTCGTTTAAATAATATTGAAGGAAAGATCTCGGTATTGGAAAAGTCACAAGATGTATTTAAAAACAGCGTTAACTCTATTGACGGTTACGTCAATAACATCTGGAAGGAAAATGCCCAGCTTAAAAAAGAGCACGAAACTCTCATGAAACAAGCGAAGGAGAACATAAAGAAAGTCGAAGTTGCACAGAATAGATTAGACGATCTTGAACAGTATGGGAGGAAGGCAATGATTGAAATCAACGGCTTTCCGAGGAAGGCAGAAGAGGACCCTTTGGGTCTTACACTAAGCCTGGCTGATAAACTGAAGGTTGACCTGAAACAAGAGGACGTCGAGGCTTGCCATCGTTTGTCAAGAAATGAGAATGCAGGGATAATTGTGGAGTTCTCGTCCAGAGTCAAACGCGATGAAGTCTTGGCCTCGAGGAAATATCTGAGGAACGTTACTTTGAAGGACTTTGGCTTCGAATCTAATGGTAAAGTTTACATCAATGAAAGCTTAACGTCTAAGCGTAAGGCCTTAATTAGGGAGCTTAAGTTAGTTAAAAATAGTTATAACTTTAAATTTATCTGGTCACAAAAGGGTACCATTTTCATCCGTCGTGATGAAAATAGTTGGCCTATTCGCATCAATTCCTTGAGGGATTTAAATAAACTAAATGAGTAAACTTAAAACAAATTGCCAGAAATGTTTAAAGTTCGTTAGTGACGTTCACGAATCAATCTGTTGCGATATATGTCATTCTTGGTATCATTTGAAATTTTCCAAAGTAACAAGAAAGAAATTTAAATGCTTTTTGATCGATAAAAATCTCACGTGGTATTGTGCAATTTGTTTAAAAAACGCACTCCCTTTTCAAACTCTTGCGGATGAGAAATTACGTAATCAGCTAAACATTCCCAGTGAGTCAGATGCCAATGAAAAGTTTATTAATAAACTGTTGTCTGGGACACAAAAATTAAGAAAGTTCGAGCGGTCTGCAACAAAAAGATTCGTGTCGTCAAGAATACTTTCCCTTGTCAAGATTGTCAACACCTTATTCATCAAAAGTGCTCCCGACTGCAGAATTGGCGGTCGGTTAACATCTATAAAGAACTTAGATATTGGAGTTGTCCGAGTTGTCAACAGTGCTCTATGAATAAACTTATGTTTACAAGTCTAAAGGATCTTGAATTAATTGATCTTGCTTTCAACTCGAATTTTACATGCTCTTGCCAAAAGACATGCACCAACGTTGATAATCATGAAATCTTAAAAACCCTGGATTTATGCAAATTGAATTTATCTGAGCATGACCCCTTATACGGAAATGACATAAACAGTCAGGTGAATTTTCATTCTAATTTTGATTATTATACCATCCACAAGTTCCACAAACTTGTCAAAAACCTTTCTCTTAAAAACGGTTAATTGTTCAGTCTCATGCACATAATAGGCCGTGGGCCAAAATCTGCTTGTGACTCTAAAATAATTTTCGTTGCACAAATTTGAAGAATAAGATTTTAATAAAGATTCTTACTATTTCGCATAGGTTGAGTCCAATTTTACTTGTTCCCAAGCTCAGAAACGCGCTGTGTTGTTGTAATTTGAAAATCAATTTCGAATATTTCAGTTTTCGTTCGACCGCCATTTTGCTGTGACGTTTTCTTTCAAAATTTTAGGGAATGGAATGTCTATTGTTTCCCTTTTGGAAAACAAACGATTTCGAGTCCGGCTAATTGGTACAGCTGGTTTCCATCAGCAACCAAATTTCAAAACATTAGAAAATGGAAAATGGCGAACAAGAAGTCAAGCTGTCTTGTTCATTTGATAGGAGTCAAAGATGATTTACACTGTTTTAGTGTTCAAACATTTAATAAATTTAAAACATGCCGTGAGCAATGCCTCAAGTATAGTGATAAAATGACGGAGATTGCGAAGGAAAGCCTTGAAATCTGTGGAAACCACTTCAATGATAATACTGAAGATTTCGATTTCACGCATAGATATTCCTATCGACAGTTTACCAACATATCTAAGATCAAAAGGGAAGAGCTAAAACACGCAAAACAAGTGGAAAGCCTGAAACACGATCAGCCAAATTCAAGTGCGGATACTCCTGCTCCCCCAAGTCCAAAGCGAGCAAGATCGTCAATGGAAATGGCAACTACATCCTTCAGAGAAGTGCCACAGCCAAGAAACAGACATGTTCTGCCCCGGATGTGTATCCTGTGTAAACGAGAGAACGTCTATACGAAAGATAGGGTAAGTAAAAAAAGTTACTTGCTAGTTATTATTTCATTTCGTAGGTCAACTTTTATAAACATTTTAATCTTAAATTTATTTGTTCATTTGTCCCAAAGAAAACAGTCACAGGAAATCTTCTAAATGCTCAAAAGGTCCTGAGTGAGCTGTTAGTCTTCTCATTGAGATCAAGTGAAATTGCGTTTCAAAACTGTGTATCAAATCTTAGTCTTAGAGTAAAATTTGTTATCTGAGCAGGTTGCCAACAGCAAGATTAAATAAGGAACTAAGATAGTCTAACTAAATTTGCCCGATTTACTCACTTTGTCTAGGCCATTTCTCTGCTTCCCGCCAGCTCGATTTATCAAAGAATGACATCATTTTGTTCCTCGAACATCGACGAACATCTTCGTAACAATCGTTCTTTGTTTTAACCATGTTCACTATGTCTGCGGCCCTTCTGAAAATTAGTAATTTAGGGCCTTCACATGGCCTATCCCTGAGCAAAGTGACGATATTCAACGCGCAGATGGATGCGCATAGCTATTTTGGGCGCAAGTTCCTGGATGCTCCTCCAGCGCACATAGGCCAATCTGCGCTGTTTTCAGGGGGTCGGGTTGTATCGCATAAACTCATTGCTCAAACAACAACAAGACATCGCGAGGGCATTTCACACCGAGGGCATTTCACACCGATATTTCTTTCAAAATGGCGCAACGAGAATCGTCCAAGTTTCCACAATGCATACTGTGAACAGTTCTGATGAGAGTTTGCCTGCTCCTTCAACGTCTGGGAGATCATGTAAGCGGAAGATTAGTTATGCTGAAGTCGATGACAGTTTGCTGTCCTTGATGTTTGCAGAGCCAGAAACAGTAGTAGGCCAAGAAACAATTACTCCTCCAAACGAGAAAAGTAAAATACCATCGAAACGGAAGAAAACCACCAAATCAACTTCACAAAAGAAAGTTAAACGACCCGTTGCTGCAAATAAGGGTGATTCGAAGCAGCACGATGGGAAACGAAAGTCCCGTTCAACGAAGAATACATGGCTCTGCAAGAAAAGCTTTAAATGATTTAAAAAGGGTTTCTCTGGTTGATGTCGTGAGCCATGTTTTAAAATTCCTTGACAATGAGAAGCATATAAAAAACAATGCAAAACGTCAAGAGCTGCTCAATTTATTATGCACAACCAATACCATCAATAGCTTGACAAAAGAATTATTTTCCAAGCTTAAGAAACTAATGGTTCAAAACCTAAACTTCAAACCAAAGGAAAGACAAGCAAAGTACAGAATTAAATTTACATTTTACGTCAGAGACATGATGTATGACAAGTCATCAAAAATTTCAAAGTGGGCTTCCAAGAACAGTTTACAAGGCAATGATGACAACTTCTATTGTGTTGTCCAAGCTGTTGCAGCTGGAGTATTTCAGTTTGTCCAAAGTCAAGTAATCAGGCTAAATAAAGAAAAGCAAAAAGAGGAGCATCTGGAAACAAACATTCCCAAAATAATAAATTCCACTGAATCATTGTTGGTGTTAAGTGGTGGTTGCTTTTGAAAAATTTACAAGTGTGTTAAAAGGTCAATCATCAATTATCGAAGAAAGCAGAATGAAAGTAAATAGAGTTCACAAATAGAATTTAGAAAGTTTTTGTTCCAACTTGTGATGACCCAAAATGAAAAGAGAAATCCAAACATTCCAGTTGCACTAAGAGCGAGAGACAGGTGGTGGCTGTTTGTGCCAAAGTGGGTATTTTTACCCTATCTGCGCCTGTTGGATCACTGTATATGCCTTACAGCTAATCAACAAGGACTGCAGATTTATGGAAGCAATTTAATCAAGGTTAGTACTTTATCACAAAATGTTTCCCCAGTAATAAGCAGAGCATGGACCAACATGTTTGTGGAGATGTACTGTACAGGCCTTACGCACAATAACATGACAATAATTCTTGAACATATGAAATACTGTATACTTTTTTAAACAAGAATTCTAGGCAGGAAAACCATTTTAATGTGCACAGGGCCTGTACTTTATGCTATTTTGGAGTGTCAAAATGCAGGGGATCCAAATAATGAAAAAGTTGCTCTTTCATAACAATAACATGATGTTAGTCTCACCAATCACCCATAACTTGGATGTTTATAGTACGCTAATTAATATCAAGATCACAAGGAAAAATTCAGGGCTTACAAAATTTCTTGGTGCTTTATCAAAATGTGGAATTATTGAATATTAATTATCAATGTAGCAATTTACTTAATAACTTGGTACAATCTTTTTGGTAACATCTTCAAATGTGAAAAATTGCAACGAGTTAGAAGTCATCTTTGGTGAAGCCATTCAATATATCAAGGTTAACTTCACAAAAACAAAGAAGCTATTTACTGCATATTTCCAGACTATTCAAATGGTGGCAGAACAAAATGGTCCATTCTCGCGTTGGGCAGTTGATACAATCACACTACAGCTTACGTGCTCATAAACATGGTAACTTGGTTAAAGTTGGGTCTTCCATAAGAGACGATTTGTACCATGTGGAAAGACAATCAAAAAAGCAAAGAGCAAAATCTTTGAGATAAGAACATACAGTACAGCAAGGCCCTGCAGTTAAGAAATCGTATTTCCAAACCTGTGGCTCCAAAATTTCTTACATTACAGACCTTCCACATATTAACACTGCTTTCTTGTACAATTTCAACATTAATAAGAATTCTTTTTTAAAAATTTTGTAGCCACTCAAAAGTTCTTGGCAGGATGTGAAGAATTCTTAAAAATTCGTAAGATTTCTCAACAATTCTTGTCATGTTAATGCAATGACGCCTTTACTGTACGTAAATATCACCAAGAGCAGTTGTACATTGTCTATTGTTTTCTTGCTAACCACACCTGTTGGTGTGAATGACAAGTACTGTGTATGGCCTCAATTATGCATACAGCACATCCATGAACTACAAAAAGTTGTTTAAATAGCCTGACTTTGAGCTGCATGATGACAAAGCATATTTTTGTTACATTTTCTTCACTTTAAGTATTTTGCTAAAAACCGTGAAGGCATTGTCAGAATTATTTTGAAAGTATATTGAAAATAGATCTTTCAAGCAACTGAGAAGCTTAAACCAGAGATAGTTGTAGAGTCTGGCTTTGAACTAAAATATGGAAGTGACTTATTTTTGTAACCTCCAGAGTTTCTAGGATATGAATAGTGGTTTCTGAATTGCAGGGCTTTACTGAATGAAGGAACATTATTTAAGATGACTTCTTGTAACATTTGCGTCTAAATTTTTTATCTTTGATGTATAGCGGAGTTTCCCTGTAGCCATGGGCAGCCTTGGCACTTCCATGAATGTCCTTCTTCATCAATACACGGGATCTAGCTGATGCATAGTTCACAGAAGATAACTTGCTATTTGTTTCAAATTTAAACTGAGAAAACAGCGTTTCAGCAGCACTGCCATTGGCCTTTAATGGATATATGTAATAATCACTGTTATCCTGCAGAAATCGCTTCACTTATCCTGTGAAGCCATACACAGTGATTCTAAGTAAATCCCATGTTTGCAATGAAATGAATCGTCGTTCTGCAGAAGACTGAGGTTGGAAGTCTCCACTAGCATTCAATCTCTCCCACCAGTCTTCAAAAAATTGCTACCCAGCTTCAATATTGTGTAGTGCGGTTAAATCACTGCTGGATATCTTTGTATTTGATAGTAATTGTCTCTCAAATATGTTATTGCAAGCAAGTGAATAATTACGGACTAGAATCGTAGCTTCAAAATCCTTGGGCTTGTCTGCAACATCATGTGGATTTGCATAGTCGTATAGCTCAGTGAGAACATTGTCTTGCTGAAATAAAAATGCAGTAATGGAACTTGACATGCTCAAAATTCTGTACTTTGGATAGCATCAGGTTTCCTTTTATTTTGCTATGATCATTGGATCATAGCAGAAATAGAAGCAAACCTTACACTTTATGGTGATAATGTCAATTTTTGATTATATACACAAGAGAATAACTAAGCACTGGTTGGCAGAAAAGAGACAGGAATCTACACTTTCATCTTGACAAGCCTGTTTCGTGATCGCTCACTCATCAGGAGATGTACTCGAGATGAAAGTGTAGATTCCTGTCTCTTTTCTGCCAACCAGTGCTTATATATGCTCTACTTCAATGTATTGAGCACTATTCTCTGGGAACCAAGATACTGGCTGTACAAGAGAATAACTAAATATAATTCTAATTTAATCATGGGTTTGGTCTCTCAGATGCAGTAGTTTTTTTGTATTTAGTTTTCACAATCATATATAATGTGGTAGCACTCAAAATTAGCAATATCTGCCTTCCACTCCTGAAAACAGTGCTCTGCAAGCTTTCTGTAATGTCTTCTCCTTAAATATTACTGCTAAAGATAGGGGTGCAGCTCACCACCTGGTGGTTTATATGGTAAAAACCCTCATATGTTAAAAAAATCACATCTATGAACATAGCAGTACAGTACAGGCCTTGCACAACATACTTCTTCCTTAGAATTCTCAAGAGTCCTTAAGAATTCTTAGGAAAATTTTCAGTTTCTTGAGAATTCTTGTTAAAAAAAATTACAGCTTTCATATGACTCAAGAATTTGTATCAGAAAATGTTTAGGAATTCTTGAGAATGTGTGTGAATGTGCGCAAGGCCTGCAGTATGTGTATATTATAGTTTGCATGCAATCTGCCAATAATTAACATAACAAGATACCTGCATTATCTTAGCTGGAGCAACATTTAATTTGGTCCAAGCATCTCGTTCAATGAAGGATGGAAGCAACTTTGGCACTTTGCGCATAATACCATGCTCTGCTCTTGTGCATTCCCTCTCCCACATTGCAATGATGGCTTTCCAACCAAACTTACATCCATCCTTTTCCATCTGAAAGTCCTTTGTCCCACCATTTCGTGAAGCAAATAGAGCATTTATCTGATTTTTCAACTGTCAATAAATTAAGAAAAACAATTGGAAACGGAATAAACCCATAAAACGGTTTTTGGGTTTCATGGTCACATGGTCTGTGTACTAAATTGAGATCGGGAAACTTGCTTCTGGACGCTTGAATGGCTCAGGACAGAATTTCTGAAATTTAAATGTAGGAAACTCTTGAAAAATACTGGGGAATATTGAAAAAATGTGTGGAAAGTGCCTGTGGTGTTTTGCTTTTTGGCTTGGCACGTTTTTGTAAATTCTGGTCTGGTCACCTACACAAAATCCCAACTCCCAAGTGTTCAAACAGGAGCCTAGCAAAGATGAAAAAAAATTGATAGTAGATGAAGTACCTGATGGGATGGGAAGATAACGAAGAAGACATCAATTGCTGGATCAAATGGATTTTGAAACGAGGGCTTCACTTCATGCTTATTTGTGCCACCATCAGATATGCCATATGCTCCAACTTTATCCATTGAAAGCAGCTTTATTGCAGCCAAATTACTACTTGCCCAATCACAGACAACACAAATGGTTTTAAAATTGTAGTTATTGAAAGCTCGCATTGTTTCCAAAAGAGTCTTGAAAACTATTGAATGATTTATGGTTGATCTCAAACTGAAGTATGGGCCTATGATATCATAACTGGATGTGAGGTCTTGCCATAAAAACTGAAGCATGTATTCAGCTGGTGTTGGTTCTTTTGATTCCAGTGATCGGTAGATATCATGTAGGTTGTTCATCTCATCCTCATCCATTTCCAGCCCCAAAAATGTCTCATTTTTCATGTTTAAGACAACTTTCCCTATCACCTTAACCTCATCAAAAATCAATACACCAACTCCAAGTGGCTTTTTTAAACCTTTTTTTCAAACATTCCTCTGAGAAAATATCATATTCTTCCCTCTTCTCTGCAATGTACTCCTCATTTATACCAGGAGAATTGTTCCGAACTGCTGTAAACAGTTGAAGGCTTTTTGTGGAAGGAAGCTCCAGAATGTTAAAACTTTTCAGACACTGTTGGCAGCTGGAGACCGAATGTAGATTGCAAGAGCTGCAAATGTAAATAAGATTTACATTATTTGGAATAGAAAATATATTTTGACACTAAATAGCGATACAACAACAATTGTGGAACAATATTTCTCCCCTTTTTGTCAGTGAATAATAGGTTTTTAAGGCAGTTGCAGTAATTCTTTCCATATTGGTTCAGGCTCATCAAGTTAAAGTTCAGGTCCATTCATCATTTCAAAATCCACACCAAACACAAATTAAGCTTGTAAGTAAGAAATGTACGAAATATGAAACATGCAAACTAAATATATATATTCACAGATTTTCTTCTGAAACAACAAGATTGTATACAGGGGAATTTCTTGAAGGAAGAGCTCTCTTAGTACCATCTTGTTATCCCTTCTTTGCGAAATGCTATATTGGGACTTGTTATACTAACCAATTCGGTATATAATCATGCTGCAACGATGACCATTGGCATTTTGCTTTCCTGCAATTGCAAATTAAAGACAGTCGTTGTACATATGTCAAAACATAAGATGAGATGCAGTGGAAACAGGGTGTTAAAAGATTAGTCAGCACAATGCGAGGCCCAATTTTTGCAGATAAAGTACAATCACAGAAACTGATCAATGCAGTGTATAAATGATCATTTCCAGTTGTTGAGTTGCATTTTTTTTTAATTACAGATTCTATATCATATTAACGGGAATTGGGATAAGGGGGTGAAGAAACTGTGACTGACAAAACTGTGGTTTATCAGGCCAAAAGATTGTTTGCTTTTCATATTTCATAATTACAGTAGATCAGAAGAAACTATTTTTAAAGATCTTTTTCTATTCTTGATGCAAAACAATTTGATGTATGTATATGATGAACTGCAGAAAAATATTTTGTAATGCTAACCTTTATTAGTAAATTGATCTCTGTAGAACTGACTTCTAACTTGTGTATCTTTGTTCCAAACTTCTTTCATAAGATCTGGCAAATTTTCATCACTGTCAATCCCTTCAATAAACAATGTTTCAAGGTCATTCACTGTATTCTGGTTGATCCAGTTGACCACTCGCTCCATCTCATTGTTTTGGTTATCACTCAGGTTGATTTCATAATCTTTTAGTTTTGTTTCATACGCTGCAACTTTCTTTTGCAATTCCCCTCTTTTCAATGAATTTACCTTAAGCCTCTTCTGTTTACTGATTGGCGTTAATTTTTTAATTCTAAAATTTGATGCTGACTTTAGTCGCTCCTGATGCTTTACTTCACCATCATTACCTCTATTCTTTAAATTCATTCTTTTTACATATCTATAAAAGGTTTTACATTCCCCTCATGTTGCTCCAGCCGCTTTCTGGGCTTTACTCAAATTTTGTCCCACTGTGAACCAGACTCGACACTTGCTACTGGTGATTCGCTCAAAAGGACTCTTGTGTTCTTCTTTGTTTTTCAAATTTATGTGCACGTTCTTGGACATAGATTCAAACTCTGAATAAGAAACTCCAACGCAAAGGTAATGCTGAGTGTCAAAAAGACTTAGTAAGTTGTCCATTGCTTCAATGTTGAAAGAACCATCCTTATGTGTTAATTTGAAATTCCATTTGGGCTTCAAAAATACCTGAAAAACAGCATTTCCATCATTCATGACAACTGCCCTTGCAGAATGAGACGGTTCACCTTTGGAAAGATCCGTGATATCTGGGAACTTTCTCTTCAGTTCTAGGAAAGATTCACCATTTTCTAAAGCAACTTTCCTTGCATCAGTGTTGTCAAGCCTTTTTGTATTGTTCAAAAAAGTTTCAAATAATTCCACAAAGGTTGTCATTGGCGTATCGACGACGATGCTTTCCTGGTTTATGTCGGAAAAACATTGCTTCTGGCAAGAAAACACTTCACTTTCCACACTAGCAGATGCCCCAAATCCTTGTTCAACCTTTTTTTTCTTTGCCAACTTCTTGATTAAACAAGCTTTAACATCATTCGATACTGTCGGAAACTTGGACGATTCTCGTTGCGCCATTTTGAAAATGCCCACGCGATGTCTTGTTGTTGTTGAGCAATGAGTTTATGCGATACAACCCGACCCCCTGAAAACAGCGAAGATTGGCCGTATGCGCGCTGGAGGAGCATCCGGGAACTTGCGCCCAAAATAGGTATGCGCGTCCATCTGCACGTTGATTGAATATTGTCACTTTGCTCAGGGATTGGCCATGTGAAGGCCCGAAATTGCTAATTTTCAGAAGGGCCGCAGACATAGTGAACATGGTTAAAACAAAGAACGATTGTTACGAAGATGTTCGTCGGTGTTCGAGGAACAAAAAGATGTCATTCTTTGATAAATAGAGCTGGCGGGAAGCGGAGAAATGGCCTAGACAAAATGAGTAAATCGGGCAAATTTAGTTAGACTATCTTAGTTCCTTATTTTATCTTGCCAGCAGTGAATATTTAATTGCAACTGTCATATTCCTTTATTAGAAAATTTGTGATGGTTTTTGCTTTAATTTTGGAAAAATTTAGCTGTGAAAATATTTTTAGCAGAATGATTTTTCCATAAGTAATGTAATAATTGTATCTTTCAGGTAAGCAAGAAGCGTGTACGAGTAAAAATTACATCTTGCTGAGACGATTGATGGAGGATTATTACGGAAAGCAGCAGAGAGAAAGAACGATGAATCAGTCTTATGCCACATTCGAGGGAAAGCAATTGAAGTACATTACCACACTCATTGTTACAAGTCATACACCCAATTTATTTATAATGCCACTAGAGCCAAGAGTCAGGGAAAATTGTACGAAAGATCATATGAGAAATTTTGTGATGAGACCATTGTGGATAAAATTCTAAAAAACACAAAGTTTTTTATATGGCAAAATTGTATGAGAAGTTTGTGTGCACTGTTGCAAGTGTTGAGAATAAAGATGCCTCAAATTATAGAGTTTATCGCTTGAAGGAAAAACTGAAGGATGACTACCCACAGTTAGTGTTTTTCACACCCAGCCAACGCAACAAAACCGAAATCGTTTACTGTGAATTTATTGATGCAGGAGAGCTTATTGAAGAAAAAATGGAAGAGGAAAATACAGAAGATGACGGAAGTCAAGATGAGGACGATGAAGGTCAGGAGGAAGAAGACAGAGAAGAAATAAAAACACAGGCAAATTTTACCACAGAAACTGATTTATTAATTTTATATCATGCTGCAATGCTATTAAAAGGGATAATAGCAGAAGCTCCGCTGTTTGATGCACCCTGGCCACCTACATCTTTTGACATCAATTTAGAAAACGCTAAAAAGATTGTACCAATTGCCTTGTACAACTTTCTTGCTTGGGTTTTGCTGAAGTCAGGTGTGCCTGGCCTCAGTAACTATGTTCTTATTATAGTTCCCGATCAGCAAGATGCAAAGCTGCTCTCTTTAGCACAAGATTTGATTTATGTAGCCAGCAATGGAAAAAAATTGACGCCAAAGCATATAGCTCTAAGTATGGTTATTCCTCAGATGACAGGCTCAGCAAATCTCATCCAGCTAGTGAACAATTTCAGACATTGTGCCTCGCACTCAACAACATTACGGCATGACACTGCACTGGCAACCTTAAACCTTCAGAGTTCAACTGTTGTCCCAAAAGAAATATTACCAGGCAAAAATTCAATCTTGATCTGGGACAATGATGATTTCAAGTAGGAAGCGAGAGCCTCTAACCATATTACTAATGGCATAATTGTGCAAAAAGTTCATGCAGATGATAAAGTATCTGTGCCATCGATACCAAAAAGCAGACAAAAGGCACTGCCCAATCCCCAGGATAAGATTTTGCCATTCACAATCGGTAAGAAAAAGTCCTTGGACATCAAGAGTCAATGCACTGAGATGAGATTCGAAGAGAATAATCACATTAAGCCACAGATTTCTGCCAACCGTCTAGATTTGCTGTATTCGATTCTTAATATTCCTACCAGCAGTGATCAAGAATTTCTTCCTTATTGGACAGGTTTTAATACATTGATTTCAGAAAATGAGCTAACCATATCAAGGGTTGGGTATCTACCGATCATCAAAGGAAGTCCGACCGAGTACTCCACCGTGTTTACAGTACTCGTAAAAAGTCTTGAGATAGCAACAAAATTATCCTTGCAGCATATCGTGATAGTTTTTGATGAGACTATCTATGCTAAAGCTCAGCAGATACGCTAGAAAAATGAAGATTTCATCTTGAAAACCGTCATTCGTCTTGGAGATTTCCATGCTGTTATGTCATTCTGCGGGGCAATATCAAAGTTGTTTAGAGATACAGGTTTGCAGGTATGTATTTACTCGTATTTCATGAATTAAGTTAGTTGACTACCTATCACCTAGTGAGAACAAATGATACCTGATCATCTTTTGAAAGATTGTTGTTGTCATCAACAACTTACATGTTGGATTACCTTTTTTGCATCTTTAATATAGGTCTTTATTTCGACAGAAAATCCTTATAGAATCTGGTACTGTTGGACAAGGCTCTATCAACGGAATAATGAGCGGAAAATTTTATAATGGTAGCGTTCGGTGCCACAAGCTGATGCACGAGTCACTTGAGATTATACGTTTTCAGGCATTTCTGCAGACACTATCCCATGAACGTCAGAAAGAAATTGAAGTCTTCCTTTCCAATGCAAGAGATTCATTTGAAGCGGACGCATTCCCAGATTATATCGAATCCCCTGACCTCGAAACTCTGATGCACAATTACAATACATTTGTGGAGCAGTCATCCGAACTATGCCCAACATTTGCATTATGGAGTAGCTATCTAGATATTACAGGTATGTCACTTTAATAAACCTGTTTTTAAATTTAGAGACTGTTCTTATCTTCATAAACATAGAGTATGATTTTTTTAGAGTATGATGACAGTTTCAATGTTTGTTTAATTTTGAGTATGTAAAACAATTTATAAAAATGGAAGAAGGTTTTAACATAAGTTATGTTATTTTTTTCAGGACTACTAATAAAATTTATCAGAGCAACGCGAGAGAGCAATTGGGATCTTCACCTTTCATCCTTAAGGTCAATGCTGCCATGGTATTTTGCGGCAGACAGAGTAAATTACGCTCGTTATGCTACTGCCTATTGGCTTGAAATGATCTCCTTACCTGAGAGCCATCCAGGTATGTTGTATTTCTGTTTTTGAAAGCCAATATTTCTGAACGTTTAAGACCACTACACCCAAACTTTTTACAAGAATGTCTAAGTGACAGACTAATTCTTGCTTCCTTTACACTTGTTGCCGAGCGATGATTCAGTTTCCCTTCTGTGAATAATTTGATGACTTTGCATCAATAAAACAAACTTAAAATGTTTAAACCAATTATTTCTTTTCATAGATGTTGCGCAGAGTCTTTCGAAACACTGGACAGTTTATCAACAAACAAGATATGGCTTTTCTGCTATAGCTTGCGATCAAGCAATAGAACAAACTGCAAACAGAGATTCTAAAACAAAAGGCGGGATGATTGGTTTTACCTTGAATCAAGGAGCAGTGCAAAGATGGTTTCTTTCGCAATCAGAACAATCTGCAATCACAAGACAATGCGAGATAATGTCACTGGCAGTGAAGGAGAATAGGTAAACATTGAATTGTAGCTTGTAGATTCCATAAATGATTTATACCATTTATATTATGTTATGCTCCAAAGCTTTCATGGAGCAAACAGATTGTGAAAGACCTTGCTACTGGTGATTTGACCCACAGATATTTCAGCGACCCGTTGGTGGAAGCTGCTACTTTGGCTCAAGATCGGACACAGTGGAAGGTATTTGTCAGAGATTCTTTCGCCAGCAACAACCAAGGACAAAACGTTTTGACACATGATAAAATTTCAGCTTTTTTCAAATATTGCTGCCCCCTGCGATATTTGTGTCTTTCTCAAGCTTTTTCTCGTAATATTTAGGGTGTGGTGCATTTTTTACTTGAGACTTATCACATTTGTTACTGTTTTTTCTAGACAGCAGAAAAATCTGGACCAGCCAAGCCGAAAAAACATGCTTCTGATGTGCAAAACATTATCAATACGATAGAGAATACTTTCAATCCCTTTGATATCGACCAATCTGAGTTGGTTCATTTAACGAGTGGTGTGGTTGCTCCTGAAAAGGTTAGAGCTGACCTACTGAACGCAAAAGAGATTGTAGAAAAACGCGTCGCTGCTTTTGTCGAAGATAATCTAAGATCAGAAGAGCCAGATATTTTCAAGAAAATCGACAAAACCAAATTCGTAATCCTTGGGACCATTTCCGCTTAGCATCGCAACCCTGGATGGAAACATGGTGAAGTCCGTTAAAGCCAATCTTCTACACATAATAGATGAAACCGTTGAAGAGCCTACTGTTGCATGTGTCCCTCAAGGTGGTGCATTAGTGGTAGATGCAATGGTACTGCTGCAGACTTTAAACAAGATCCCGTCTACATTTGAAGAGCTTCCAAAGTTCATCCTTACACGTCTTGTCAGCTTTGCCATGCATATTAAAGCAAAACGAGTAGACTTTGTGGCTGATCGCTACCCGGCGGTTAGTATTAAAAACAGTAAGCGGCAAAAGAGATCATGTGGTGGCAGTAACATTATAAAGATTCACGGTAAAAATCAAGAAACACCAAGCCAATGGAAAAAGTTTCTCAGCAGCGGTATCAACAAGGAGTCTTTGGTTTGCTTTCTGGTTGAGAAATGGAAGGAATGTCGATCTGGGCTATTAAATGGCATCACGATTTACGCAACAAGAAAAAGCGAATGCTTCAAGCTTGCACTTACAGAAGAAGAGTCGCAGCAACTTGATTGTCAGCTCGTTGGAATATTAGAAAGCAATCACGAAGAAGCAGACATGCGGATGATACTCCATGCTAAGCATGCATCATTCTCTGGGTATGCCAACATTTGCATCAAGAGTCCGGATACAGACGTATTTGTATTGTCTGTTGCAACTGTTCATTATCTGTCCGACGAGGCACAGTTGTTTTTCTAGACTTGAAATAAAGCTCAGTCGAGGATAATCGATGTCACAAAGATTGCAAGAAACATGGATGATAATATTCGAGACTCTTTGATTGGATTTCATGCCTTCACAGGTTAGAAAACATATATTTAAGTGCTTAAATTCATGTAATTTCAATGTCTTCTTACCCTGTCATTAAATTTTTCTTTCATAATGTCACTTCAAACGTTTGATTTCATTTACCTGCTTTCATCAAATCTGCTGGTAACATGCGCAGGCCTATGTGGGGTTGAATTTTCAACCATTGAGATGCATATTTCTTTTTGTTACTCAAAGTCTCTTGATTTTATGCAAACTAAACTTCTAAAAGCTCTTTCATTTTTTAAAGGGTGCGATACAACCAGTTCCTTCTACGGAAAGGGGAAGAAAAAGCCATGGAAATTGTTGCAGCAAGGAAGGTCCGCCTCAGACTTTTGTCTGCTAGGGACTGAGGCAAGCGTATCAGATGTGTTGATTAATTCTCTCGAGGCGTTCACTTGCTCGTTGTATGGCCAACATCAAGGCAACATAAACGAAGCAAGATATTGCCTGTTCCAATTGGGAAATTTTTCTGATGAAGGGCTACCTCCTAACAAAGACTGCCTTATTCATCACATCATGCGAGCAAATTATCAGGCCCTTATTTGGAGAAGATGTTGTGACAACAGAATGAATCTTCCCAGTCCCTCGGAGCATGGCTGGATAGTACAGGGTGATGAAATCGAGTTAAAGTGGATGTCGATGAAGCCAGCCCCAGATAAAGTTTTACAGTTTGTTAACTGTGGTTGTCACACTGGATGCAACTCCCAAAGGTGCTCTTGTAGGCGTGTTGGGCTGAAATGCACCGAGCTTTGCAAATGCGCAAGTTGCACGAATGGAGCTTTAGATGCTGCTTCGAATGAAGAAGACGATGAAAACAATTATGAGCAATACGAAGATTTTCAAGATGGAATAAGCGACGAAGAACTGTAAATGTTGTAGCATAATTCTCATATGATTTATTTTAGTAAAGTTTAGCGCCTCGTGTTAGAACATATTTCTACAAATTAAATCGCATACCCAGTCTTGGTATATACATATTACTTGGTATATGGTATATACATTGTTTTATACATATGCTTTTATACGAGCCACATATAGTTTTAACCCATGCTTATAAACTAGACACGTTTTACATTGACTATTTTTCAAATCACCGTTTTTCGGTTAAAGGTGCATGTACTAATATGCAGGGTAATGAAGGATAGGGGTACAAATGCAGTAAACAAAGCCCAAAATCTTGCAAGGTTCTCATTTGAGCAATTTTCTAATGAAAGTCAAATTTTTGATTAGTTGTAGCAACTAATTTCTTAAAAAGACCAAAATACGTGAAATTGAAAGCATTTGCAGAAGAAATAATGATTTTAGAAGACCCCCAAAAGCCACGCCTATTTTAAAGGCAAAATTACCATTATACAGCCCTAGAGGTTTTTTCTCAACTACGGTTTTTTCTACCTAGGTCTGTCATGGGGGAAAATCTTTCCCTCTCTCACCCCCCTGTTTGTAGGCTTGGTTCTCCGAGAAGTAAGCTGTTTGTGTTATCTACCAATATCGTTGTTGTTAGTTTAATTATATCACATGTTCAATCCAATGTTGCTATTATTGACTGAATTTAGGAAAATTTATCCGCAGGCAAAAAAACATATTATTTAATATTTTCAATTAAATGAATATTTTTGTTTCTGTTTGTCCAGTATAAATTCCATGTCGCATTCTTATCGTGGTTGAAAACGATTACATGTTTTAGGCTATTTTACGGACCGGGAAAATGACTTCGATCCCACTGTCAAATTTCATTATTCCATGGTCCGTAAAATACAACATTCAGAAATTCATTGCAAAATGGCGGTCGAAACAGATTAAAATCTTGGATTTTGGAAACACAATTATACAAAAAGTGCGCGTCTCACAGCTTGGGAACAAGTATAAATGGAATTAGCATATTCGAAAACATAAGTTAATGTAAAAAATTTCCATTCTTCAAACTTGTGCAACGAAACTGCACAATTCACCGTTGGGCCAACGGCCTATAAATATTTCGTCATTATTAGGAAATGTTGAAAAGTTGGAAGATATTTTAGTGGATCTTACTTTAAATTTTGACGTCATAGCACTAAGTGAAACTTGGCATACAAAGGCAAACAACGACAGATTTAAGGATCTTACTATACCTGGCTTTCACGAGTATAAAGGGCTTGTGGGCAGTAGTAAAAACGGTGGGTGTGGTCTTTTTATTAGAGATGACTTGTATTTTGAATTAAGACCTGATCTAAACAAGGTTTTTGTATCTAAAAGTTGTGAATTTGAAGCTCTTTGGTTGGAAATAGAAAATAAAACAGGCGCCAATGTGGTCACTGGAATAATTTATAATCACCCTAGAAAAGATTCCTCTGAATTCATTAAGTATCTCGGTGAGACTTTAAGAAAGTTAACGAAAGAAAATAAGTTAGTTATTATTTCAGGCGGTTTTAATCTTGATTTTTTAGCTTTTGAAAAAAAGCCCATTGTGGAAGAATTCTTAAACACAATATTCGCTAGTTTTTTACAACCATCAATTTTAAAACCAACAAGGTGTATACCAGATCAAAAACCATCACTCATTGATAATATTTTCGTGAATTTATTTGAAAATAACTCATGGAGTGGCAGTTTAACCGCCAAAATTTCAGATCATATGCCAAATTTTTTGCTTATATATAATGAAATCAGTAAAATCAAACCAAAGCCTCAATTCAAAAGAGACTACAAAAACTTTGATGAAATCAAGTTTGTATCTGATGTTAAATCAAAAAATCTCTTGCCAAGAAATTCTAGCGAGAATCTTAACGAGTCATTTGAGCATTTCCAAAACGGAATACTTTCCTCAATTAACGATTATGTCCCGTTCAAACGAGTATCAACAAGACAAATAAAGCTGGAAAGAAAGCCTTGGATAACTTCTGGTTTAATAAAATCTATTTCTGTAAAAAATAAATTATATAAACGATTTCTTAAATCAAAAGACATGTTTTGGTACCAACGTTACAGATATTATAGAGACACGTTAAATCACCTAATAAGAAAAAGTAAACGAATTTTTTATAATTACTTTTTTGATAACTGTAAAAATGATTTCAAGAAAGTTTGGAAAAGTATCAATGATTTATTAAGTAAATCATCAAAGAAAAAATCTGATGAGATTTCTCTCAAAATTGGTAATAAAGTTATTAGTAACAAAAACACTGTTGCTAATCACTTTAATAGTTTCTTTACCAGTATAACTGAAGAATTAGTAAGTAAACTAGGGAAAACTTTCAAGAAATTTACTGACTATTTAAACAAACCCCAAAACACTAGCTTATTTTTAAATCCTGTGGCTGAATATGAAGTTAGCGATCAAATTAACAAATTAAATGAAAAGAAATCAGCTGATACTTATGATATTCCAGTTAAACTTATTAAAATGGTTAAAGATCAAATTACAAGGCCATTAACTGAGCTAATAAATATATCTTTTACAACAGGATGTTGTGCAGAAATACTGAAATATGCTAAAGTTATTCCTATTTATAAAGCTAATTCACCACTGGATGTTAAAAATTATCGACCAATATCAGTTCTCCCAATATTTAATAAAATTATTGAAAAATTTATGCATGAAAGAGTTATTAGTTTTCTTGAAAAGAATAACGTAATATCTTCAATCAACAATTTGGTTTTAAAAAAATAAATCAACTACTCTTGCCATATTGGATCTGCAAACAAAGATAATAGAAGCAATAGAAAAAAAACACTTCTCTTGATGTATCTTTTTAGATTTCGCAAAAGCTTTGGACACAGTCGACCATGAAATATTACTTAAAAAGTTGGAATACTATGGAATTAGAGGCATTGCCCTCGAATGGTTTCACTCTTATCTTAAGGGTAGGAAGCAAAGTGTTGTTGTTGGAGGTGAAATGTCTGAGACTCTTAACATTAACTATGGTGGCCCCTAGGGAAGTGTTCTTGGACCTTTGCTATTTCTTATATATATAAATGATATACCACTATCATCAAAAGTTTTCGACTTTCATCTCTTTGCAGAAAATACAAGTCTTTTTATGTCCAATGCAAATTTAGAAAATTTAGAGCTCGAAGCAAACATGGAATTAGCTAATATCTCTGATTGGTTAATTGCAAATAAACTTTCACTAAATACTAAAAAATCTAATTTTTTATTCACTACTCCAAGATATAAAAAATCTAGAAATATTAAAATTTGTATCAATAAATACTAGTTAAATGCATAATTTATGTGAAGTTAAAATATACTGGACGTTGGTTGGTTA
Organism: Pelagia noctiluca; assembly: GCA_963924455.1. Classification (NCBI taxonomy): domain Eukaryota; kingdom Metazoa; phylum Cnidaria; class Scyphozoa; order Semaeostomeae; family Pelagiidae; genus Pelagia; species Pelagia noctiluca. The sequence goes on along the minus strand of OZ004321.1, from coordinate 12,559,459 downwards.
CATGGAATCTTAAGATGCAAATAGGTTCCAATTTATGGTACAGCAAATATTGCATTCAAATACCTTTTTGGTTGAACAATGGTCGGAATGGTGTCTTGTGTATCAGGCCACGCTTTGTAAGTCAAGAAGGTTATGGCTGGTACAATGCTAAAGATTCGTATGAGTTCACAATGTAATCCTTTGTTTAGAGCTTTGCATGGTTGGTCGCATAGGGATTCGGTCACATAGGAATACCTATCTCAAACGATGCCTTGATAAAGTGAAAATTAGGGATGGGCAGTTTCTTGCTACCGCGCTACACACAACAGACGTTCTGATCTCTGCATCAGTGCCTTGCTTAAATGTTATTCTTGGAATCACTTGCCATCGGTTATAATTACACTGGCTACCAGATATCTTGGTTGGTTCTTTGGACTGGCCTCATTGGAGTCTTGCTATAGCGTGTACTGCGATTCTGTGCATCCTAAATCGTGGGTTTTAGTCCTGGGAGAAGATTCCGAAAAAGATATCATCTACCAAGACGAGCGGTGAGAAGTTTCTTAACTATTCTGTATTACTTGCTAATATCAATACACTCTTTTTTCTTTATAAGAATAAATTGAGGCTAAAAATCGCCAAAGAACAATGGAAATTTAAGAATAAACAATGGAGAAAAGATGAGGCTCAGGAAAATTTTATACATTCTTATAAAAGAAAAAGAGTGTAGTTTTTGATACATTTTGTTTTGCCATTTTGATCATGTGCAGGACAAAGAGCGCTGTGCAGGACAAAGCCCAAACATACACGTAGATAAAAGGCAGGAGGAACTGAGGATACAAATTCCTTAGGTGGCTAACAATTTAGTAATATCGACTACTTAATTAAAGAAGTAGACGAAGTAGGCCAAATAGCGACTCAAGTAGTCAGGGCATTACCCCCTGGTAGTAGGAAAATAATGGTTGCTTGGTGCTGGCATTGAATTAAAACTCAAAGCTCGTGAGGATGATTATTAGCTCAATTGGTGTCATACAGTGCTGAAACAATGGTTTTATCAAGGGATATAAAAATACTATCCTTTGAATGAAATATCGGTAAGGTTAACATGCCTTTGTTGTTAGAAAATGTTTGACTTTATAGTCAAGGGATTCTGTTGTCATGTTGCAAAGATGGGCCATTAGAGGTTCAGTCGGGGTATTTTGAAACCAGTGCGAGAAGGTAGACAGGGTCAAAGGGGTGTTTGCATTGCATTTGCTGTTTATTGCTGCAAAGGGTGAATGTAACGCTACATTGAGCCTGAAAATAACCACTGAGCCTATGACTGAAATGAAGGGTTAAGCAGACCCCATTGTAGTTTCTTAACAAATTCCTTCAAGAAAGAAAAAAGTTATGTTCTTGTTTGCCTTAATAAGCATAACTTTTTGACGTTAAGCCTATGGTTGTTGAACAAAAATAGTCAATCGAACTTAGGGGGTATGTAAACTATGGGTAACGAACCGCAGTAATCGCCCTTCTTGAGTTGAAGGGGAAGATAATAAGCCTTAATAAGGTAAATGTGGTGTCGTCATTACAGCGAGGCAGAATGGCTGAGTGGTTTAAGGCGCTGGTTTAGTGCACCAGTCGCTTCGGTGGCGTGGGTTCGAGTCCCATTCCTGTCAATTTTTTTAGACATCTTCGAATCGCAACACTGTCAGAGGATCAGCTTCCCTGTGTACTCAAGTTGGAAATCTTGCAAGACCCCAACAGAGCATTGATGGGCGTAGTACCTTTCAATAGTGAATCTGTCGCTAATTATTTTGCGTGGGAAAATCAGCAGGCTATGCACAAAAAAGAACCTCTAGAGTAGGCCGTGTTGAACTTCTGCCAAGAAAAAACCATAAAAAGGTTACTGTGTGAGCACCTTTATTCCTCTGAGTGTACTGTTTAATCAATGCTGGTCATACTCGTATTGCTATCGATTCTTTGCAAATACATTTGATAGAGTTGGAAACAGAGAGCAGGAGAGGAGACTGGCAATCTGGTGAGCTAATCGTAAGACAATGAAACTAGGGATGAAGTCAAGTAGAAATGTTGCTTCAATTAGGATGCCATAGGACGAAGAACGTATTCTAATCAAAGTAGATAATCCGCATATCAGAAAACTGCTAGCTGAGATACTTGCTTATGGTAAGGTCGGTTTAACCACACCCTTTGAATAAGGACATTATGAAGACTGTACCAATGTGCTTGAAGAATTCCAGTTAGGTCCACTTCCCTATACCATTTTAAAGTTTGGTCAATCATTAATGTAAGCTACTGACAGCAAAGCATAGAAAAAACTTCCACTGAAACGTTTTTGAGTATAGGATATGTGGCAAACTAGCACAGAAGATAAAGCATTAGACTGATAAATCTACAGTTAAATGGAAAGCGGTGTTATCAGTCGACAGAGACAGAGTACTTGAGCGAAGACAAAGGGTTCCATAATCCTGAGGTGGTATGTGATATCAAGGTCATTTGACTACAATCAAGTAGCTAATGTACACAAAAAGCCTCTTGTGCCTTGAAACTTAGTTTCACTAATGGTAATCTCAATCTCATCCTATGGACAGTTTTGTGCGTATCGAGCGTTGCTAAGCAAAGTAGCAAGTTGCTTGGGTTCCAAGCTTGAGCGTGTAAGATTTATGTTGTTTCAGTAGGGTGAATCTACAGTAGAGATTTTCTTGTCCTATCATCAGATCAGGAAGAAGACACTCCCGGGACGTTCTATTGATGATCTGTATTAAGCAGGCCTTAGAGAGCTATTATTTGACCATGTCGATTCTGTAGCCATTTTGATACCAAACTCAATCATTGATTATAATCATTCAGTAAAGCAAGGAAGCCATAGAAGCTACGCCGATAGCGTTGTTACACAAAGGAATAAACTACAGCGAGTGCAGCAAGTTCTATAATGTTCCCATGCATGGACTTCTTAAAATACGCCCTGCATTTGCCCTGGTTTACATCTAACACAAACGTTTAATGTCATGAAACGTGTAACTTTAAAGCAAGTACTGTAAGGTTTAATTGCAAGATAGGTCTTCACTCGGTTTCAAGAAGGGCGAGGAGAGACACTAACTGCAGCGAGTTCTACGGGGTGCCCCCTTGGTGGGGTGCTTGCCTTGGTGCGGTTTTTAGGCCAACGCTAATGTTCAGTTCCATAGGAATTGTGTGGTTTCTAAGAAAGTGATGCGAACTTTCTTTGCAGATAAAGGTTTCACGCAGTCTTACAGAGAGTCACAAGAAACACTTACTGCAGCGAGTTTTGAGGAATGCCCATAAACTAAGCGCTGGTGGCGGGCTTTGTGCTGTTTTTAAATCAAAGGCAAACGCTTATCTCCATGGGAAAAAATTTAGTTTTTAAGAAGAAGAACGTAGTGTGGGCTCTTGTTGCAGGGATAGGTCTTCACCCGATTGGACGGGGGCGTCCAGAATCACTACTGCAGCAATTTTTGCGGGTGCCCCTGGGCGGAATTCTTTGGGGGCATGCCTCAGCGCTGTTTTAAATCAAATGCGAACGTTTATGGCAAACGGGTAGTTTTTAGGAAAGTAAGATGGACTTTCACTGCAAGAGCGAGTTTCCACTTAGTTTAAAGTACATATGTCATAAACCTGATTGATTCATTCAATAAAATCCCCTCTATTGTTGATTACAAAGCGCAGGATTGAGGCTTAATTTTTGTTGCAATGAAAATTCATGAAGCAGAAATGAAAGGCCACAAAACAATGGAATTCCACATCACGCTTCTCTCTTATTAACCAATAGCTAATGTTACATATGTCCTTTAACATAAGGGGAAGAGAAACAATTAGGGAAGTGAGTTTGCAGTGTGCACGTGGGCAGAGATCATTTGGTGCGTGCCTTGGCACTGTGTTCAATCAAACGCGAACGGTTATTTCCATGGTAAACATGTAGTATCTAAGAAAGTAATGCGGGTTGCATTGCAGGGCGAGTTACAATTTAATTTCACAGAAAGTAATGGGAGGCACTTGGTGCAGCTGGATCGACGATGTTCTCATGGGCGGGGCGCGAGTAATGCGTAATTCTATGGATCAAATGCGAACATTTATTTATAATCGTGTAGTGTTTGGAAAGTGATACACACTTTCATTGTGGGTGAAGGTATTTTCACTCGGTTTCTCGAGATTTAGCGAAAGACGCTTGGAGCAAAGGGCTCTGCACTATTCCCTTGGATCCTGCGGTACGTGCCTTTGCACTGTGCTATATCAACTGCGAGCGTTTACGGCCATGGAAACATGTAGTTTTTGGCTCAATCCTCGGGGTGCAATATTGCCCCTAGGGTTGAAGAACATCTATGTGGCACCCCGTGTAAAGGGGAAAGGGCCTGGATTTAATCAATCATTGTCCTGGTTCTTGCTGTGTGTTCTGTTCTTTTCACAGATGCTGTTTCAGGATATCAAGTGGTAAACTTGGATGAAATCCCAGACCTGACTTATTGAGACGGATAACCGGTTGTTTCGGTCAGCAAGATCGGCTACAGTCTACAAGCTGGCATATGGTGTTTATCGTCCCAAGCACCGTGGTGGCAGAGCATAGACTCAAGATCGAGCACATGCTTAGGTGGCAAAGCATAGACTCAAGATCGAGCAAATGCTTAGGTGGCTATCCAAAATTGGATACAGGTGGCTAGCTGCCTGATCAAAAAGATCAGGGTCAGTTAAAATACGCAAATTATTGTTACCTTTTTGGGGTTGACGCCCCTAAGCTTTCGTTCATGATTTTTGGGCCATGGTTTTTGATGTTTAGCATGTGTACTCATGCGCTAGCTCATTGTTTCCTGCTCTGCTTATGGCGTATCATTTCATCCTGCTAATTATAGTTTTTTGGGGCCGGGAGAGATCGTAATTAGGTTTTTTGTAGAAGCTCTATTTATTTTCCTAATTTCCTTCTACTTCTACGGTTGGTGATTGTGGGGGTCAACACTTCGTGTTTCTGTGGCGGAAATTTGGCTATTTCGGGTTCAATCACCGACCGTAAAAGCGTAGATTACTGTAGTGCAGGCAAATCCGGGCCGGTGTACAACACGCCCAACTTTTCCTGCAAGACATTGTAGTTAGTAGTTGCAGTTCAGTTTTAACTTATTAGTTATGTAATGTATTTAATGTATTTAATGTATTTAATGTATTCAAGCAGTTGATTAAGTAAAGATGCTATACTATTATCAAGATGAGGAAAACCCTTATTCTTAGGTGTTTGCAAGCCTAATTACCAGGATCTTATTTGGTCTATGAATGGGTACTTGGTTTGGTCCGGGATGAATTTTAATGAAGAAATTGCTGAAAGTAACAGTGTTACATACCTAGGTGTACTGATTGATAATAATCTCAACTGGAAACCCCATATCCAACAAACAAAGTTAGAAATAGCAAAAAGCATTGGTGATTTATCTTGTTTAAGACATCTTGCTTCTAAGGAAATTTTAGTCAGCATCTATAATGCATTTATTCAACCGCACCTTAATTATGTTATCATTAACTGGAGAGGAACTTATACAAGCATTTTAGAACCCTTACGAAAAGTTATGAAACATGCTGTGAGGCTGATTACATTTCAACCTAGAACAGCACATAGTCAGCCCCTATTTAAGAAACTAAGAATACTTTGTTTTGACGATTGCTATCGATTAGAAAGTGCAAAATTTATGCACGATATCAATAATGATATGCTCGGAAAACAATTTTGTGATCTTTTCTTACTAACAAAATGCAAACATAACATGAATACAAGACAAGCTACTTCAGGCTGATTTTCACAGCCTGCATTGAGAACAAATTCTAAGAAAAATAGTATCATCAATAACGGTGTTAAAATTTGGAATGATATCCCATTGGATATAAGACAATTCAAATCCAAAATCAATTTCAAAAAGAAATACAGGTTATGGCTCCTTGCAAAATATTAGGATCTCAAAACAGTTCACTAAGAAAATTCATATCATTGTAAAACGCACAGTATCATTATAACATTGTATATTTTGGCGTATGTTTTTTTCTTATCTTTTCTTTTCTTATTTTATCTGTAATTTCTATTTTTTTTCTTATATTAATGTTCTGTTATTGTTCAAAAATTTCAATTCAACTTAACTACCGTATGTTCGAACCTTAACATTTGTATAATTTTACATTAATAATTGCTGGCGTGTTCTTTAACACAGGGCATTTGGCTCGATAGCTCCTCGGAGTTTTTTTCAAATGTCTAAAGCATAATCTTTATATATTATATTTTTAAATCAGTATTATTGTAATTAAAATGCTTGAATTGATAAATTGAATTGAATTGAATTACAAAATATCACAGCCTAATACTGATCTGCAAAAGGAGTTACAAAAACTGTACAATCAGTGTACAAATGGACTTGACAGAGAAGAATTTTATGGGAAATTTTATGCAAATATTGTTTCAAAAGCTCAGGAATATTTCCCTGGGCTTGGTAGAAACAGTTCAACCAACTTTGTTGAGTACCAAGCTAGCAGATCACCTTTTGGCTTTCAAGCTGAAAAAGACAAAAGATGCTCAAGATGCTGGTATCGTTGTGCAAATGGAACTTTCTGCTACTGAGAAAGATGGTTTGCACTATATTGGAGGCTATGTTTTGCACAATCTGCACAGAAAGCTAAAAAATTCTAAAGATTGGAGATCTAATGAAACACAACAATCAATTGCCTTGCTCGAAGCAGGTAAGATGAATCCTGAACATGCAGGTGAAGAAACTCTTGTAACAGCTTTGAGTCGTGGTGGTTTGTGGACTGTTAAACCTTGTATTGACGAACAACTAATAATTGCAGAGAAAAATTTCAGACAATATGTTTAAAAAGGAGTACACAGCATTGACGCAAAGTCTATCATTGAAAAAACCATAAAAGAGGAAAATGTTTTAATTAACTTCAATATTTTGCTAGCTGATTATGAGCTTGAAGTAGAGGATGAACTTGCCAAATGTCTTTTGCATAACATATTAAGTCTATATGTTAGAGTGAGAGCCTTTTCATCAGCACGTGATATTGTGCAAACATTTAAGATGAGACAAGGCATGTCAAAAAAGAAAGGTCTACGCAAGGAACTCAAGAGGTCATGTAAAGCACCATTTTCAGCAGATCAGTCATAATAAATTTGTCAAAATATGTTTGTAAAAGAAACTGTAATTCCTATTATTGATTAGATATTGTAAAAACTGTAAAAACTGTCTTCATTTTCCTTTTTGGAATTGGCTCATCTGAAGTGTTCTCCCATGAATTCTTGTCATCGTAGCGTCCCCTGGTATTACCAGTTTTACAGGATATTGTCCTTTGTATGCGAATACAGTTGTCATTATATCCAAAAGACTGCAAATCTGGGTTGTCATTCCGCTTTCCAAGTTGTTGTTTCACCCCAAAGTATTCTTCCAAAGGGTCTTGGCAAAACCTTTCTGAAAGGACAAATTCCATGCCCTGTGACAAAAGATACTTTATGGCCTCTATTAAAGAATACGTTGTAACTTGAAACCCCTTGTAGGTTTGCCTTGAGATAAACATTTTACTTTGTGCATTTTTGGTAAAGACACCAGGCCTTTTTTCAATACTTTTTTTCCACAAATCAAAGAAGTTGAGGAAGTTGTTCTCTAGCCATGCAAATCTTGTATCATTGGCATCTTTGTATGGAGCTAGGTTTGGCTTTCGCTCGCACACATGCTCACTGGTGCTGCAGACATTCAAACAATCAAAAAAAGCATCAACCATTTCACAAAATTCAGCTGTTGAATTTGCATCTTCGCTGCCTGTATACTTTCTAGGTACAGTAGCCATGGTTGAACCTAAAATTTGAACAGCAAGACTGACCCGCATTTTTGAATATGGAATCAGCTTGATATGATCATATGTGATTTTTGGAAGAATATGCAAACTGTTCTCACTGTCTATATATGTGTTCCCACCGCAAGTTCTTGCCTGCATTCCATAAATAACGGGTCTTTCCAGATGCAGATTGATAAATGCAGTTTCGTGCTGTTTTAATCAGATGGGGGGCATCTGAAAAAAAGAAAATATACCGATCTGGTGCATATAAGTTCCTTCTGCAGTAGGTGAAAGGTCTGTTGACATTGCCATTCATATACCTGTGTAAGCTGTAGAATCATCGGTTTGGTGCTGCCCCATCAGATGTTACTGCAATCACCCATAGGTTACAAGTGCATTCCAGGATGCAGACAGCCTTCCAGAATAATAAGAAAATGTCAACTCCTGACACTCCAGCTGTCGCAAAGTAAGCCAAGGAATATTACAGGTCAGTACAGACACCTCTTAGTAGAAAAACCAATGCATGAGAAGCTAGTTCATCAACTTTCTCCATTGTTCCATAATTCAGCTCTTGGTCACCTAAATCTGTGAAACCTATCAAGTCTCCAGTGCTCTTGTCAAATACAAGGTTTGCCTTGAGCTTTATCTCATCAATTAGTACAACCACATACCTTTCAACATCAAAATAGCTATCAGTCTTATCAATGAGATCCAATATCACTCCTTCATTGAATCCCGTCTTTGGTTTGATAAAGTTCCGGTAGTCTCTTAAGGTTCTTTGACTTGGAAGTATGAGAACTCTGCTGTTTCTTAATTCTTCCTAGCAAGAAGGTGACTTTGCAGCCAATGATAGGCAAAACCTTATAACCATTGGATGGTATCTGATGCCTTTTGGGTTTGCTGAGAAAAGCTTTTTCTGTTGTTCCCAAAAATGTTTTATGAATAGTGTCATTTCAGTGCTTGATTCATCCAGAATACCTATCAAGTCCCTACTTAAATCATTATCAATTCGAACACTTGATTTTAAAAGTTCTGCCTTCATATCATCAAGCTCCTTTTGCAACCGGGCACATTTTAGTGCTTGCAGAGTGAGCTTTATTCGAGCAGGATTTGTTGTTGCTACTGGTGCTTTGGTCTTAGCAGGTAACAAAAGCTTTCTTCTCTTTGGCGCCATCGATCTAGTGACAGGGCTCTCATTGTCTGCTGACTGACAACTTTTGCATTGTTGTGCTTCATGGGTAAGTATTTCGCATTGCATTGATCTCCATGTTTCCTTGCGAGGATATGGCATATATTCCTCCATTAAAGGGTCAAATGTTTTTGGAATTACATGCATGATCTTGTTTTTTGCATTGTCTATTCTTGTGACTCCTAGGCAAATTGAGAAGCTTTTGACTTCATTAAAGAGGTCTGGGATCTTTATGTTTCTTACCGACCTCTTATGCATTGAATACATTTGGTGGTTCTCAGGGAGATACCAACCAAAGACAGATATGTTGAACCCAAGGCTGTCATCAATTGTCAAGCTATAAGTTGGCAAAAGGAATGTTTCTTCCTTAAAGCTTATGATGCATCTGTCTGCCTACTTGATAACAGAGCACCCATCTGAGGACTCAAGTTTCTTTGCACTTCGATGTACTTCTACTATGGAGTTTGATAAATATTCAGGTGTACTGGGAAGCGAAATGATTTGGGTGCCTTCCTTGCATTATTTTTCTCGCCAATTTCAGCACTTTTCTTTGTCATACAAAGGAATGGCAAGGCACCAAACACTGGCTTTTTCTTGACCATCTTCTCAGTTTTGACTAAAAGGAAAAAATTATCACGTTTTATATAAGGGTCAACCACAATCTTTATTCTATTTCTATTTGGATAACCAGACTATGCCTAACTTGATTTTTGCAATCAAAAAAATTGCTTTTAGCTGAAGAAGCATAGAAATTAAATGATGCATAATAAAAACTTGAAACTTAAAAACTGTAACTCAATAGTTACTAACTGTTCTCCAGCGAACATTTCAAAACAAAGTTTTTTAAGTTTTCTGGAGTTTCTAAGAAAAATGTGTTCGTAAATTCTGTATCTTGAGCAAAAGCACAAGAAATCTGATTATTTGATTATTGTTAATATGATTTGATTACAAAACCTGATTTGATACTCAGAAATCTCAACTTCTTCAGGTTTGAAGTGCTTCTCACACGTGAAAACTTGGTTGCTTTTTAATCGTTCTCTGAAATCCTTGTCAACCACACGGCCTTTCGTGATTTCGTTCAACCAGTCTGCACTCCATTTCTTGTATTCTTCATTTTTTGCAGCTGGCAGCTTGAAAATGCCTACTCCTTTGGTCCTTCTGGTCGTACCGCAGCCAAAAACGGCGCAGTTGTTGGCAGGCATCTGCAGAAAAGAGCACAATCAGGTTAGGCCAAGCCATGTTTGAACGCAATGATTTTGCGAGAAGGCTCATCAAGAAAGTCAAGTAACTTACGATGCAATGACATTACTGGTTAAATCACCGAGAAAGAGGGCATAATTCCTTCGAAAGTACCCACCGCTAACTCGAAGATGATGCTGTATGGTCTTCAATGGTTTTGCTCTACACAAGACTCTGTTCGCCTGGCCTAAGGCAGGCCTTTCACTTGACACCGAAATATTTAGAAAATACACCAGGTGTTCTATTAATCACGATAATATAATAGAAGATATAGATAATATAATTTTAGGCTAAATGAAAACGAATAATCCAACTGCATTAAACCATGATTAGACCGCGTGAAACTCTTTATGTTCTCCCATTCACCTTTTATTCATAGTTAATTTGCACAGCCACAACGAAGATGTGCATGTGGTCAAGGTCACGTGACAGTCAAAACATCAGGACCTCAACATATATCCTTGATGTTTGCCGCCTTTCCTAACCAGGGATTTTCCATGAACTATGCTCAAATTAAGAAAATTAAAAATTTTTTGGCCAAATCGGTGGGGGGCCATGGCCCCTGTGGCACCCCCGGTGGCGTGGGCCCTGATAGCAGCGGGCCGTGTTGGCAACCAACCAACGTTTGCAATTTAAAATACTCCACTGTGAGCTTTGGGTGACTTTTTTCATACCAATCCAGCGGTGAGACGGGAAGACTGTGGAGGAGGCAAACAGCGGAAAACAATAAGATAAAAAGGCATGGCCTGAAATCACCAGTCAGGAGAGCAAAACTTTTGGATTGCGAACCAGGTCTAGAGGAAAGCGAGTCACAAGAGACACCCATGCAGACAACGAAACTGAGAGAAGCCCATGGTTTAACCTTTAAGTGATCAGCAAGCTCTAAACAAATTTAAATCAAATTTAAGTGATAAAGATACCATGCAGTTTAGGTCCCTCACAAGTTTGCCTTGCACCTACACTGTGGAGAAGGGGAAATAGAATGTAAAGATGTGCTTGTTTGCATCGACATTAGTTATTGATGTGTCTGTCTCATCCTTCGACATCATTTTTGTTCTTATAGGCTGGTCAAAGATAGACCAGGTTCATAGTGACCAGACATCACACTCTATCCAAGTAAAGTAACTTTGGAATTTTTCCATTACAAGTAAAGGCTCTTTAAGTTTTTGAGCCCTCTACATGTAGGTTCCTTATAAAAAACGTTTCTAGTGGGGACATTTTTGAAAAACGCGTCCCCACAGGGCTGATATGATGGCGACTTAACAGGTGTCACTCAATGAGTGAATTTAAGTCTTGTCGGCTCCCCTGCCCCTGGCCTCTAAAATGACAAGGTAATTAAAGTCTGCCGTGACTATCTTGACTAGTTTCATGAATGTTAGAGTATTCAAGATCAGTTGTTTTGGTACAGTTTTCTATCATAATTCTCATTAAAATATTTTTACTTTGGTTTTCTCATTATTCCTGTGCTTAGTTATACTACTGAGTGCTGAATATACTTCAGTTTATACTTTTACCTTGGTATTTTAGATTTTTATCCAAGTATTTTTCAACAAAACATCATAGACTGAGCTACTTGTTTTTCCAGCATACTTTATTCTTGGACATGGTCATCTGTCCTTTTTTAATTGCAACCGTTCCTTGTGATTAAGCCTGTTATTCCGCTCGGAACGCAGTGAAAAATTTTCAAATACCGCACTTATACTTGTTTCTTAGAACTCGATCCATATCAGAAGGTAAACTTTGAAGAGCAATAGAGCCAAGGTAATCGTTACGCAAAATTTATATGTTGCTGCGAAGCACCGTTTGTTTTATAGCAATTCACTGTGTTGATGTTGTTGTTATTGGGTTGTTGTTGTTGTGATGCGAGAAAAGTCTTCCTGTTTGCTTTTCATGGCTCTTACTCTTTCTTGGTGCAAGCTGTGTGAGAAAGGATGCTTTTGTGGTATGGGAATTTGATAGTTGTGTTATGTGTGTTTATGTTTTATTAGGTTTGTGTTGTGTGATGATAAAGGGGATGAGAGCAAGATAATAGAGAAGACAGTATTGAGCATGTGGCAGTAATGGTGGTAAGAATAATTGTTTTATTTTGAGTTGAATATTGATAGCAGAGGGTTATGGCAGTTTCTAAAGTTATAGTTCCTCCATTGCTGAATGATACAGATGACTTTGATAACTGGTGTAGAGAAGTTAAAATATGGCATAGTGTTAAAAATATAGACAAAAGAAAGCAAGGCCTGGCACTATATTTATCGCTGGAAGGTAAGGCTAGAAAGGCTTGTGCTGATTTGAACATAGAGATCTTAAATAGTGAAAATGGTGTGGAAAAACTGATTGAAAAATTAGGTTCTTTTTATGCAAAGAAGAAGGATCAAGTTGCCTTTATGACATATCAGAGCTTTGAAACTTTTGCTAGGCCAAAAGACATGAGTATCCCAGACTATATAAATGAATTTGAACGTTTGAATTCAAAGCTTAAAATGAATAAAAAGTAGTTACCAAGTGGTGTTTTAGCACATCAGCTATTGAAGAATGCCAATATAACAAATGAAAAACAGCAATTAGTTAGGGCGACAATTGGAGAATTAAGTTACGAAAATATGTAGAAACAATTTAAGGCTATCCATGACCATTCTGATAAGGCAGAGTTCAATAGTTTGCCAGTAAAAGTTGAGCCAGCATATTTGGCAGCGGGTGAGGAGCAATCCTTGTATGGTTCCAGTGGTGGAAGGTACGGCAATAATTCAAAGTTTATGAGAGGAAGAGGTTTCCAAAACAGAGGTAGATTTTGTACAAATTTCAGCAGAAAACAAGTAAAGAAAAAAAACCCACCAGATGCATTTGGAAATCATTCTAAATGTGGAATTTGTCAATCAATTTTCCATTGGGCTCGAGATTGAAGTGATTGAAGATTGAAGAACCGTGCGAAGATTTCCACCGATGTCATGCCATGTGAAATACCTCTGCTGTTAAGCACCTCTACTGTTAAGCAGAGCGTCAATGAAGGTGGCCAATACTAGGATTGATTTTCATCATGAAAAAGTCAACATGCTGGATGAAGTCATCTCATTTCAGTATACAGCCAGTTGTCATTATGCCATTCCAATTTCTTCAAAGAAACGGGCCATGGTTGAGAGTGATTCCGTGAACGTTTTACAGCAAGCGTATTCACAATACCGTTTTAGAGGCCTGGGGGTCACTACCCCAGTCTAAAAATAGAACAAGGGGCATTTTTCAGAGTTGCTCTACATTCTGTCTTTTTCAGCGTGTCAAACTGCCCATATTCACCAAGTTTCATGTTTCTATCACAATTTACAGCAAGCGTATTCACAATACCGTTTTAGAGGCCTGGGGTCAGTACCCCAGTCTAAAAATAGAACAAGGGGGCATTTCTCAGCGTGGGTCTACATCCTATCTTTTTCAGCGTGTCAAACTACCTATAATCACCAAGTTTCATGCTGGTATCACATTTTGCACGATTCTTGTGTTAAGCTCCCCCACTATTTAGAGTATATACTATGAGTAAATTACACATAGGTTTAGATAAAATACAAACTACAATGTAGAAATACTATTAGTCAATATAAAGTGCGGTCGTAAGTTTACATTTCGATATTTTATAGTTCAGTTTGAATTTGAATTTCTTTGCAGCAAAAAAAGTAATAGAAAAAAGAAAGGAAAAGGGGAAAATTAAAAAGGGGTGGGGGTGACACGGACCACATGTTTGATAATCATTTTAAGAAGCTTTGTCGTATTTATGTACTAACCAATTTTTGTAATATTTGCAAAAAACTTTTTTACTTTTTGTTCTCTTATCTCGAGAGGCATATTATTCCAGATTTTACTACCATTGTATGTGAAAAATCATTTTTTGTAGTTAGTCCTTATTACAGAAACGCAAATTGTTTATTTGCAGATTGTCGAGTTTGATAGCCATGTCAAGAGGTCATGTTTTCAAAAAATAGTCAAAAATAGGACTCTGATTGTCATTGAATATGTCATATTTGAGTTTCGAGCATTCAAGATTGAAATTCTGTTCAAAATTTTAAATACCTAATTTGGTAAAAAGTGGTTTAGCACTGGCTGTATATTTTCCAAATTAATGATTCTTAAAGCTTTGTTTTAATTTCTTTGAACAGACTTGGTAGCTGTTGCAGTTGCGCAGCCCCAGTTTATAATGTCATAATGGGGGGCAATGAATGAAAAATAGAGATTATGTAAAATTTTAGCTAGGACGAAGTATCTCACCTTTGCCAGAATTCCAATTTCTTTTGAGATCTTCATGTTAACATCTTGAATATGTTGTTTCCAATTGAAGTTTTTATCAAGTATTGCTCCAAGATATTTGATATAGTCTTTTTGTATGATTGATTTATTTTTAATTTTTAGATCTACTTGGTAAGATAAATTTTGTTGTTTAAATGTGATTATAAGGACGATTGATTTTTCAACATTTAAATTTTATTTATTTGCAGTAAGCCAGTCCAATACTTTAGTTAATTCTTGATTAACAGTATTTTCCAAGTTTCTTAAATTTTGATTGGAGAAAAAAAAAATTAGTGTCGTCTGCAAAAAAGTGAAATTTAAGCAGCTTGGAAACTAAAGGCATATCGTTTATGTACAGAAGAAAAAGGAGCGGTCCAAGAACCCTACCTTGTGGTACTCCGCTACTTATTTTGCATGAATTTGATAGCTCTCCATTGATAGAAACTTTTTGCGTTCTATCAGTTAAATAGGATGTGAACCAGTTAAGGGCAGTACCTCTTATACCGTAATATTCAAGTTTATCAATTAATGTACTATGATAGACAGTATCAAAAGATTTTACCAAGTCTAAAAATATACAGCATGAAAACTATTTGTTTTCAATTGCATTTACAAGTTGATTGTATAGATCTAGAGTTGCAAGAGAAGTGGACTTCTTTTTTGAAAGCCAAATTGATGCTCAAAAATAATGTTATGTTTTTCAAGGAAACATATTAGCCTGGTATGCATTAAATTTAAATTAAATTTAAATTTGACACTACTTTAACAAATTTTAGCATGGAGGGATAAAAGCCAGATTCAAAAGACTCATTAATAAGATTAGTGAGGGGGATGGTTAAAGCATCACTTACGCATTTAATTAATTTCACTGGGATGTCATATGCATCTGGAGCTTTTCCTTCATTTAAGTTCAGCAACTGTCTATTTACTTCTGAAGGGGTTACTGGTGTAACAAAGAAGGAATCACTGAAAGAGTCAGTCAAGTAGTCTTTAAAATTTTTATTACTTGGTGTGAGCTTCTCAACTAGGTTTTTGGCAACAGAAGTAAAAATGTTGTTTAATGTATCTGCCACTGGTTTGGGATCTGAAATGAGCCTACCATTTATGTTTAGTTACATTTCTTGAGAATTCTTAGATTTATTTCTACTTAGAAGATTATTTATTCTTTTCCATACTTGTTTAGAACCATGTTTAAAGGTTTCAAAGTAAGATAAATGATATTGTTTTTTACTTAATCTTAGAACTTGATTTAACATACTTCTGTGTTTTGTACCGTTGATACCAAAAATCGTCTCTAGTTTTTGTGTGTTTTTGATACAATTTATTCTTAGAAGACATTTGTTATCCACGGCTTTAATTGTTGTCTTCTATGTCGTCTTGTTCTAAATTTAAGGGGTTCACGCTTATTGATGATGCCTAAAACTTTCGATTGAAATCTCTCATACCTTTCCTAGTGTATTGACATCATTGATATTCGAGTCTAAATCCAAGTTGTTGAAATCTTGGGTATATTTTTCATAATTAAAAAGAACGGTAATCTTTGACAAGACTGTGGATGGTGCCTTTCATAACTTTTCCAGAGTCAATGAAAGTAAAATTTGGTAAATGATCAGAAACGCTGTCAATAAGATTGCCACTTACAGTTTCACATTCCAAGTTATTTATGAAAATATCATCAATTAAACTGTGGAATGAGTTGCCTAACATTAAATTTAAGAAAGCTTCCATATTGGGGATTTTATCATATTTTAAAAGGTTTAAGTTAAAATCTCCAGATAAAATAACTAATTTATTTTCACAGTGTATCTTATTGAAGATAGACTGAATGTAATCTAAAAAGGGGGCAGAGTCTTTACGAGGGTCATTATAAACTACTCCGATTAAAATATTTTTACCATTTTTAATTATAATTTGAAGCCACAGGGCTTCAAATTCACAGTTAGTTTCATTAAAGGATTTTGTTATATCATCCCTTGGAAGAAATGATAAGTTATCACTAAGAAAACTTTTTATACTAGAACCTTTTAACATAATCATGATAACCTTCCAGTTTAAGTTTCTTAACGTGTGAATCATTTTTTATTGTGTGCTAAGTTTCACTAACAGCTATAATATCAAAATTATAATCTAGGTTACTAGTTAAAATTGGAAGATTTTCGAGATTCTTAGAAATGGAACAAATATTAGTGTGTAAGATTCCAATTTTTTGTTTGACCTTAAAGAAGGGCTTCTTGCTTAATTTATGAAATTCGTGATTGTCATAATAATTGAAGTTCGAGAAATTAGTTAAATTACTATCTGAATCGCTATTATAAAGAGAATCGTATTCTTTCAGTGAGATTTTACATGTTTCTAACTGTTCCAGGTTATTATAGTTCGTGACGGAAATTGCCGTAGAATTGCATTTACAATTGAAATTCGAATTAAAAGATAAGTCAACAATTTCCTGCTCCTTGAGTTCCTCAAAGGGCAAGGCAGATAAATACTTAGTTGTGCAACCTCCGCATTCTCCCGATATCAGATGACTAATGATATTGTTTATAGGAATTGCTAAGCTGTGCACATTTTTTGTGGATGAGATGTTGGCAATTGCCACAGGGTATCAAGGTTTTGGCGACACGTGTGGTCTTTGAGCACACAGAGCAAGCTCTGTCATAACCTGTGCTTTTATTTATAATTGAATTCCAAATGTTAAAGGATTTTGAACTTATGGCTTCAATTTCCATTTGAAATTTATTGTCTTTAAGATCTTGAAAAGGGAATATATTCTTAACACATTTTTTAAAAAACCAATCAGTATCATGACTTTCAGATAAAATATCAAATTCTATTCTATTTAGACCAGAACATTTTAGATGCAACCAAAAATTGCATGCATCGCAAAAATTGAGCTTTAGTTTTCCCTTACAGTTTTATCACAATTAGAGCATGTAATTTCAGGCATAGGATCTGGGGGGTAAAAGCCTTCAGGTGGGATATTAGTTTAAGCAGATATATGAAAAAATTAGAAAAAGGTTACTTATTCATTATCCAAGCTTTCGAGGTCTTCTAGGTAGGAAATCTTTTTAATCGGTGCATGTCTTTTCTCATGAACACGGCTCCATTTCTTGACCAAACAAATTTGAAGTAAAGCTCTCGTTTCTTGATTTTAAATAATCGGAGTAGATTTTTATTGCTACTGGTAAGGCTTTCATTGATATAAACCTTACCAGTGGAATTGGCAGATAGTGCTGGCATTTTGTAACCCAAATCAGCAATTGTAATCTTGTTGGTGTTTGTTTTTGCGTTTTTCCACATCAGGCTTGAAGATGTTTTTCTTGAGACAACCTTAGTGATGATCGGGGCATTTGGCTTTGGCGATATCCGATGACAAGCCTCTATATCTTCTGGTTTCAAATCTACGTTGATCTTTAAGGCTATATTTAAAATGATCTCATCGCAATTTTCTCTTGCTTGACGAGGGAATCCGCTAACCTTGAACATATTGAGTCTGCCGTATTGCTCCAAATCATCTATCATCTTCACTCGCTGTTTGTCAACTTTTTTCAAATTTCTTATTCTTGTGACTAAACTTTCATTTTCTGCTTTAATTCTAGTGTTGTCCGCTAAGACATGGCCAACTTGATTTCTGAAGGTTTTGTTCGAACGAAAAATTCTGGGACTTTTCTATTTCTTTCAACTTGTCTTCAATTTCTGATTAACGCGGAGAAACCAGTTTCTTGAACTCCTCTTTGATTACAGCCTTGATCGAGTGTTCCAAACAACTTTCCAATTCAAGATTAGCTTTTTTGAATAACTCCTCGATTTCTTTCTTATCCATTTTTATTCATAAAGTTGAGTAAATTCCATGCCACTCAAATAATAAGAAAAATAAAATAAAAATTAAAAATAAATAAAAAGACGTTGAACCCTTTGATCATTCCGCTCACGAAGACACGTCCGCACTCGATGGTGACAAGCAGCAAAAAAGTTGCACATCTTTTGAAAGAAAAGAACCTAATAAAAATTTCATTTTTTTATCGTTCAAGCAAGTACCCAAACGACTCAAGTGGTTAAGTAATGGGGAGGCAGAAGTTAGGCTAGTTACTCTGAGTTAACAATCGGGATGGTAACTCTTTAGGGTGTTGAATAAGCAACTCAATAACATACTTTGGAATTACAAGCCCCACCCAAGCTATGCTGAAATTATTGTCTTTTGTCCATTGACTGGCATATATAGCCTAAAAATCTTTCTTACTTCAGGATCGATATAGGTGTAACAAGACGAACAACAGTGAAAAGTAAATGATGAAAATTTGATTTACCATTTGAACTCTCCCACAGAAAAATAATCAGCGATGTCTGCTTTATGAAATCAATCGTCCTTTCCTCGGCTCTCTTGCTTGTACCTTTAAAAGATAAAACATACCTTCATAATTCTAGTCTAAAAAGTGTATTAAAGAACGCTGTAGCGATGAATGTTTACACCAATAAAGCAACACCTTAAATTAATCAATTACTGAGTTTTTTACACATGTGTACAAAACAATGTAATGCAATAAGATAAAAATAGCTTGGGATCTCAAATTTAAAGAATTCGATGTAAAAGCAAATGAATAGCAGCACTGACCAATTGAATCATTATAAATAGACTCAGCTGTAAAGTCTAGACACGTTATTTAATGTACCACCTGGTGTGGAATTGACGTACCAATCACTTGGAAATGATGGGTTGCCTTCCATCAATGACCTACATTGGGAGTCAGAGAAGATGGTTACCCGAAATAGAAAAAATAGACAAATTTCACACATGCAGTTGTTAGGGTGTTCCTATTAAAAGTGTAAGAATTTATAAACCGACCTCTGTGTCAGTGTGTTTTATCAGTGTGAACATCTATGTGGCACCCCGTGTTAAGGGGAAAGGGTCTGGATTCAATCAACAATGTCCTGGTTCTTGCTGTGTGTTCTGTTCTTTTCACAGATGCTGTTTCAGGGTGTCAAGTGGTAAACTTGTGGTAAATTCCTGGCCTGACTCGTCAAGACGGATAACCAGTTGTTTTGCTCAGCAAGATCGGCTACAGTCTACAAGCTGGCATATGGTGTTTAATGTCCCAAGCACCGGGGTGGCAAAGCTTGAACTCAAGATAGAGCACATACAGTGGTGGCAAAGCATAGTCTGGTGGTAGAGCACATGCGAAGGTGGCAAGGTATAGACTCAAGATCGAGCACATGCTTAGGAGGCTATCCAAATTTGGATACAGGTGGCTAACTGCCAGATCAAAAAGATCAGGGTCAGTTAAAGTGGTATACGCAAATTATTGTTACCTTTTTGAGGTTGACGCCCCTAAACTTTTGTTTATGACCCGGAGAGATCGTAATTAGGTTTTTTTGTAGAAGATCTATTTATTTTCTTAATTTCCTTCTACTTATATGGTTGGTGATTGTGGGGGTTCGTGTTTCTGTGGCGGAAATTTGGCTATTTGGGGTTCAATAACCTACCGTAAAAGCGTAGATTACTGTAGTGCATGCAAAACCGGGCCAGTGTACAACATGCCCAACTTTTCCTGCAAGACATTTAGTTAGTAGTTGCAGTTCAGTTTTAACTTATTAGATATGTAATGTATTTAATGTATTCAAGCAGTTGATTAAGTAAAGATGTTGTACTATTATCTAGATAAGAGTCCATCTATTTCATCGTCAAACTGTATTTATATTTCAATACCAACGAACAGAATGATGGACGACTACAAAATGAAATTTAGAAAACAACAACAACAACAAATAGGACCAGGCTAGTCCCAGTCGGACGCATGGCTGGGCTGGCTGTGGGCCTCACAGGTGACGCGGATGGGCTGGCTGGTGGTATCGGTCTTGCTTCCCTTTCGGATGGTAGGTCAGGTGCAGTCTTGCGGTGGTCCCTGCAAATTGGTGTGTTACCGACGGGTTCGTTAGGGTTGCAGGCTGGCGGTGATCCTGGCAGGTGTGTTGGAGTTGCAGGCTCAGGAAGGCGTGTTGGATTTGTAGGCTGAGGAAGGCGTGCTGGAGTTGCAGGCTCAGGAGCACTTGCAGGCTGGCACACTTGGGAGGGCTGGTCCGCTGGGGATGAGGCCTCTGGCGCATTTGCAAGACGGTGGGTTTTAACCGGGGTGCTTGGCTCAGGGAATGGGACGATGCAAGATTTGCCTGTGTACTTGAGGTCATCATGCAGTAGGCGCCGGGGTGGTGTTCTCTGAACTGGGGTGTATCTCCTCAGGAATTTCCGGTTTCGTATTGTGATCCTTCCAGAACCATCTACCCGTGTGACATACTGGTCAAATTGTCGTATCTCTATAACGATTCCTGTCTTGTCCCATTGTGTGGGGTGTGGTCCGGTCTGATTCTGAATCCTCACATGGTCTCCTACTACCAGCGGTGGAAGCCTTTTTGTGTGCTCTGCCCACCTTTCAGATGCTTGCATGTGCCTGTGTCTCAGAGCTTCTTCCCGCAAGGCGAGAGTATTTTTCCAGGTGGGATGAGGGATATAGCGCCCAGGGGGTATCGGTATAAAATCCTTGATGGGTCTCCCGAATACGCATTGAGCAGGAGACAGCTTGGTGCTTGGGTCAGGGGTGTTTCGGTACTGCAATATGGCTCGTTGGAATGCGTTAGTGTTGAGGTCACCATGTGGGTCTGTGTTGTTTGTGATCAACTGTTTGACAGTTTTTACCCCGACCTCTGCCCTACAGTTGGAATGTGGGAAGGCAACAGAGGAAAGTCGATGGTGAACTCCCCAATCTTTCAAGAATTGCTGCGTGGATTTTGCAATGAACTGAGGTCCTCCATCTTTTGCGCACTCATCAGAAATGCCATATGTCGCAAAAGTTCCCCTTAAGCTTTCAATTAATCCAGCAGAACCATCACGTGCCCTTTCGACAATCGGCCAATTGGAGTATTGGTCTACTGCTACAAGGTAGTTGACCCCTTTGTAGTGAAAGTAGTAAGTAGTCAGCACAGATACATTGGAAGGGGTATGCTGGCAGCGTGGGTGGGTAAGGCGGAGCACTGGGCTGGGAAGGGGTCATGCGGTTGCAGTGGGAGCAGCGCTTTCGTTGTGCGGTGATGGCTGGTGTGATACCTGGCCAGAAAATGGCGGACTCTGCTCTGGCAGTCATCGACGTCACCCCTTGGTGGGCAGAATGTAACGTGGTCAATACCGTTTCTCTGAGGGAAGGAGGGATCACGATGCGATCTTTGTAGAGGATGACTCCATCAACAGTGTGAAGATGCTGACGAAACCGGTAGTATTCCTGGAGGGCAGGTGGGAGCTGGTTCTGAAACTCTGGGAATCCTGATTCAATTATGGTAGTCAATGCGAGCAAGTCTGGGTCGCTGGTTGTTGCTAGCTTGACACGCTCCCAAGTGACGGCAATGGTGCTGAGTGTAGATGAAGCTGCCGATACTAGTTCATGGTCAATGCTGAAGGAGCAAGAATCTTGTGGCGACTCCTTGGTGCGGATATTGGTGAGGAGACGATGTTGGATGAGGTTCTCTTGGTACAGGTGGGTTGGCTGATTGATGGTCGCTATGTCGTCAGGTAAGGTCAGAAGGCTGGGATGTGTGGGGCCTGTTGGGTGCCGTGAGATGGCATCAGCGGCCTTGTGCCGTACACCGGGGATGTGTACCATGCGGAACTTGTATCAAAGCGTCTTTTCCTTGAGGTTTCTGAGTCGGCCGTTGGATATTTCATCTAGGGATCGTTCACCAAAAACCTTTAGGAGCGGTTTGTGGTCCACGGCAATGATTAAATTATCGCAGCCAAGGGCAAAGAAGCGTGCCTTATCTACGGCTTTGGCAACTGCTTAAGCTTCACCTTCGATTGGAGCGTAGCGCGACTCTGCTGCATGGGTAAATCGACTGCCAACAAGAGTCACTTTCCAGCCACTGCGACAGCAGAAGGGATCTGTAGAAGGGCAATGACAGTGCTTCTGGAAGAGCCAGTAGCCAATACCAGTTTTAGACCAGTCAGTGGCCAGGCATGTGGGCTTGGATTTATCAAAGATGCGGACTCCGTCTTTAATTTCGCTGATGATCATTGATTTGGATTCATCGAACAGCCGTTGCAACTCAACGTTCCATAAGAATTGTGTCCCAGGCTTTAGCGACTCACGGAAAGGCAACATGCGTTTGGTAGCTGCAAAAGCGTAAGATACCTGGTTAACCAGGCCAAACCAGGAGCGCATGTCTGTTATGTTGGTTGGAGTAGGGAAATGGCGAATGGCGTCAAGATATTTTATCAAATCTATGTGAGTAGCCATCGCCTGATGGAATTTATCCCTGGGGGCTGTATTGTAGCGGTAACGTCCCCAAGGAGTGATAAATGTGGTGAGGTGGCGATCATCTTCATGCAGGGGAACACTATGGTATCCATTCCAACAATCAAACACGGTCTTCTTTTTATTGTGGGGCACTGAGCGTGCTTGGTGGAAAGGGCTCTGGGTATGGTGCGTCTCACGCGTAGCATGGAGGTTGAGGGACTGAAAGTCTACGGTGCGCCGTGGCTTGCCGTTCTTCTTCGGACACACAACCATGCGATGACACCACGTCACTGGTTCTCCTACTGGCACAGGCTCCAGGACGCCAAGGGCTACATCTTGATCAAGGCCAGCTTTTACCTCTTCTTGCCAGTGGAGGGGCACGGGAATGGGAGTGTGGTGGGCGACTGGGTCGGCATCTGGGTTCACCATGAGTCGCATTGGCACGCTATCCATGAGCGGAAGACGCTGGTGCTCACATGTATTGAATGCGCTGGACTTGTAGTATTCTAGGAGCCAATCTTGTAAACGTTCCCGGTTGGCCTCTGTTGCGGGGAATGGAGGTGCAGCTGGTTTAGGTGGCGGTTGCTTGCGGCGGGGACAATTGCAAGGGTTGGGTGGACGGCTAGCGTGGTCTACTGTGCTATTGGACTGAGCAGAGAGAGCTTCTCCTACAGTCGGGAAGCGTTCTGAAATTATTCCCAGATCTTTGCATGTCTCCCGGCTTAAGAATAGGCGGTCGGAATCTTTGGTAACATATACAATCTGCCTTGTCTCGAGGTTCCGTCCAGGTGCGGTTGTGCCTGTAAGGCGTACGACGATGGCGCCAAGGATCCTGATGCCACTGTTGTTTGCTGCATGCATGCGTGTGGTGACGGGGATGAGGTCTGCCTCGCTTAAGCCAAGGCGGCGTATGATGCTCAGACTTGCTAGGCAACTTTGGCAGCCTGTGTCTGCCATTGCAGGTAGTTCCATAGACTTGGGTGTGTTGGTAACCGGCTTGTATCCTAGGGCCACATAGTCTTGAGGATGGAGGGAAACTTTCAGCGAAATGAATGGCTGTGGCTGGGATGCACGTCGAATCCAGCAATCGTTTAGATTATTGTACAGATGGTGGTCCAGGGAGATACCGTGGATGTCCTTGTTCTGACTGGTCACACTGCAGAGGGAGTCGAGGATGGCGCCTTCCGCTTGCCTGTCTGTGTCAACATTGGGTGGGGGTCTTCGGCGAACAGGCCTGTCTTTACTACGACATGCAGCCTCGACGTGGTTCGACCGACCGCATAGTTGGCAGGTGGCACCGAAAGCAGGGCATTCTTTCTTTCGGAGCATGGGTGAAGCTTTGTGGCCATGGCCTAATTGTCCACAGTAATAGCATGCCTCATTGGGTTTTTTAATACGCTTTCGGTCTGCATTCTGTTTTCTGCGGTACTGGCTGCGGACTGCCTCGGCACCTGGGGTTTGAAGGAGCCGGCCTGCGGACCTTTTACCGGATTCTTTGGCCTCGACAAACTGTAGCACCTGTTCTAGACTCATGTCTTGGTTTCTCTCACCAAGGAGGTCTAGCTGGATCTCTTCATCTGCTAAGCCACGGGTGATGACATCACGAAGTACATTCTCAGTGTAATTGACCTCTGTATGGCATTCTGGGCATGGTTCAAGGAATTTACATACGTATTTTCCTCTCTAACAGCTAGCTTTTTTATTGCTTCAAGGACATCTTCAGTAGATTTGTTTGTTAAACTGCCTCCAGCATTACGTGTTAGGTCTTTTCTGAGCTGTTCGTCGCAGCATTCAAGTAGTTGAATTACTTTATCTTTGCCTTCTACTTTAGTTGCCTCTGCATAGTTCTGCCAACGAGTTAATGAAATATGACCATTCTTCACTTGTTCCGGCACTAGTAATAGTTGGTCGTCGGACTTTCTCCACTCTGGCTGCTGAATTTTGGCTGGCCTGAGCTGGGGGAGTCAAATGGAGTCCCTTGGAATGGACTGTGAGAAGGACTGCAGCAAGCTCATCTGAAACGTCTGTTGTCTCGTATTCACAAGCAGGAAATGAGCATTTATGTTTTGGCATGTCTGTTGAGGTGATGAAAAATCGTTATTGGGATCTAGGATGATGTTGAATCGTGGGAGGAGTCCAAGCAGAGTCAAAAACGTCAGCTTCGGAAAATCCAAGATGGCCGCCGTCACGATTCGTTCTTGTTTCTCACCGTTTAATGCCAGTTTCTTCTGTGTTATGGTTTTATTTACTTCCAAGGAAGTCACGCATTTATTCTTGAGGTATTTAGTCGTCCATCATAGATAAGAGTTCATCTATTTTATCGTTAAACTGTATCTATATTTCAATACCAACGAACAGAATGATGGACGACTACAAAATGAAATTTAGAAAACAACAACAACAACAAATAGGACCAGGCTTAGTCCCAGTCCTTATGTAAATGTCTAGTAGTTCTCTATTATCAAGATGAGGAAAACCCTTATGCTTAGGGTTTGCAAGCCTAATTACCAGGATCTCATTTGGTCTAGGAATAGGTGCATTTTTTGGTCCGGGATGAATTTTAAATACCAGTTAAATGCATAATTTAAGTGAAGTTAAAATATACCGGACGTTGGTTGGTTACAATGTAATCTTAAGATGCAAATAGGTTCCAAGGGACGATACAGCAAATATTGCATTCAAATACCTTGTTAGTTGAACAATGATCCGTATCTTGTGTATCAGGCCACGCTTTGTAAGTCAATGAGGTTACGGCTGGTACAATGCTAAAGATTTGTATGAGTTCTTAAAGGGCCTCTAAACCCAAAAAAAAATTTCTGAGTTTTTTGGTGGAATTGATAGTTAGTCGTGAGCTATGAGGCATCGCGAAGTTTTTTTCTCGAAATTTGCTTGTTTCTGTCTTCTATAGCCTCTCAAAGTTGACTTCCTCCGAAAAAAAAGAAAAAATATTTTTTCGGAAAATTGGGTCTAGTGACGTAGATAGACCCTATTGTTATACTATATCACGTTGTATGAGTGAGAGATTTTCGCCAAGCGGTTCATCAGAAACTGTTCTCTTCATTTCAGTGAAAACGAATGTATTTTCGACAAACGAAAGCGTTTTGCAGCAGCGAGCGTGAACGAAATCTGTCCTTATGATAGTGGAGCCATTAGTCATAAAAAGTCTTCGCTTCGCTCTCGAGAATTTTGTTTGCTCCAGCGTTCCTCGAGTTTCAGCCCTGAAGTTCAAAATGTCGACCAGGTATTTAGTGCAAAATTGCAACAATGTTACCTTGCCAAACAAAATATCATTTTTCGAATCCGATCAGAAGAGACTCTGAAATCAGCCTGGGTTGACTTTGATGGCGCGAAACATTTTCATACGAAGTATACAAGCCAGGCCCGTATTTGCAGTGATCATTTCGTTCCCCAGTGCTTCGCGAATTTCGATCAGTAGCAAAATGGATTTGCATCAAAGTTGACACTACTTCCCAATGAGATTCTGTCTGTTCTTCTGGGCAGTCCGATGTTAGGGCCGAACATATGATACAAGGACTAGTGGGCCTACAAGGTCTCTGTTCCCTCGACATCCTCTACAAACTCCCAGCCTCCAACATCCTCCGGTGAGTCAGGCAGGCTCGATAAGGAAATCTTGGTTTAATAACATGATTAATATATATTGATGCCATTTGTACTAATGAAGATAACAAGACATGACATCAAAGGACATTTTGTATCAATACGGACTTAATTACAATACACGCATTTTATTTTGTAAGAGATTGCTTTATAAGCAAGTCAGTACTGGGCAAGCCAAAAAGCTAAGCAATTTTCAGTACTGGATTGAAGACTGCTAAGCAATTCAAAAAACTTTTGGTAGATTTTAGCGGGTTTCGGGAATGGAGCTTTGGGCAGATTACTAAATAGCTTTGAAAAGAGAAAATATCTTGAATAAAGATATTATATCTGGTTGAGTTGGTGTCCATGAATAAAGAGCGCTAACAACATTAATCATGAATCTCCATCTTCAAGTTATTGTGCCTTCTGACCTGTTTATGGCCCTATATTTATCTTTTTCTAATCAATTTCCAAAAAAAAACAAACAAGAAGTTAAGCAATTGCTAAGCAATTTTGAGTACTAAAATTGGAATTCCACCTAAGCAATTTTGAGTACTGAGCCCGAGCTGAAATTGCTTATAAAAATAAATGCGTGTAGTACAAAGCCATAATAGTTCAATGAAGTCCCACAATAACTGATCTACAATTTGACAGGAACAAATATGAAGATGTAAACACTTTGGCAAATATTTGGGGAGGCAAATCCATTGTCTAGAATTAAACAATGCGATATTTTTATTGTTTCAAAACAAAAGGCTATTGTTTCTTCAAATATTTGGGGGGAACTGTCCTCCTGCCCCCTCCAAATGTATGCCACTAGGTGGAAAGTAGAGTAGTGAACCATTTGATTCTAATGCATATTTCTATCTTCTAAACCATGTGAGCCCCTTACTTAAATGAGCCCCCCCTCTTATCTTCGGAAGCATAGAGTTTTAAATTTGCTACCCAGGGTCTTGCATGTAACTAGTAATGGCTTGTTGTAAAGTTTTGTATCTCGATATGATATTCTTTATTTCATAAGCAATGGCTTGTTTATAACTGAGTGCTGAAGATGTTTATAAAATCCTCACCTACAATCCGGGACAAATCCCATGAGACAAACGTATGAAATAAGCTTCTCTGTTAAAAACCTCCCCCTTACCCCCCAATTCAATGTTGTTCTGGCAATTCTAAGTAATTTGTTGAAGCAACATGCCTGGTTGGTTGCAAAAGCCAACATTGAATGAGGGCATAGGGGGTGAGTGATTTTTTTGCGGATTAAAGTATGTGCTATTGGAAATTAGTAGAATGTTATAGCTTGTCTCATGGAGTTTTGTCCCAGGTTTTAGTTTCAACAATTTGGCCTTTTCAAGGGGTATTAGAAAAATTGGATTATCAACACTAAACTTCATAACATGATTCGATTAGAAGTTCAGTGGAAGGGACTATTTTCTTATTTGTTGCTGATTGCAACTGTCTTACCTATATATACTTGAATATTAATGCTCTTAGTTCTATGACTATATGTAATGAAGAGAAATGAACACAGCGTCAAATGACATTTTTCATCAATATATACTTTATTTTGACAAACATAATGAGATACATAAGCTCTGATGAGATAGAATGTATAGTATAAGGTTTCTTAAGTCTCTTCATGAATTACCAGGGGTGAACCTGGTCAGGCTTTCCTTCAATGCCATTGATCAGAACAGCATTCTGTGGGGTAAAAATTTTTATTAGCGTTCCTTGATTTTGACCTGCCTGTACTGACAGTTTGTTAAATTACCCTATACCCTGCAGATACCAGTAATGGGTATGCCATTAATCTTCAAAAAATTTACCCTTAAACAAAGACAGTATTTTTTAGCTGGGTGTCAAGCAACATGGATTGCTTTGCTTGAAAAGACACCTGCTGATTTTCTATATGGTCTCAGGCCAGTAGGGAACAGGGGTTGAATAGATGCATTTTTGGTCCGGGATGAATTTTAATATTAAACAGTGTGTGTTGACTTTTCTTCCCAGAACATGTCTGCCAGTTCATTTCGAACAATTACTGCACCCCTGGAATCATCTATTGTTGGCAGAGCAGCTATCATTTGTAGAATTCTTGTGATTTCTGTCCTTGGTCGTATTTGAGCTAAGGATTCCTCTTCTGGACACAAATCTAATTGTCTAGGAATAGCATCACCTAATTCAATACAAATCTTTTGCAGCACAACACATGCCAGGACAACAGCTTTTGAAGACTCAGCATTGGCTTCACTCTTACGGTACAGGACTCTTTATCGACCTTTCAGCTGCCCATAAGCACATTATGTTACCATTCTTCCCCTGATAAAACGATAGTTAAAGTAACTCTGTTTCTCTGTCAATTAGGCATTACTGTGAGGTTTCTCGAGCAAAGTATGGCGTGGGAAGGCTGGGTTCAGCACAGCTTATAAAACAGCCCTAACACAGACGATTCGGGGAAACTAAACCAGAAGATCTTGTTGTATTAGGTGCCCCAGCATACTAGCGTCCTAGTACATCATTGCCCTGTGCTAAATGGTCATTAATAAAGTCTATCAGGTAGTTTTTATTTCAGAAAACTCGGAACAAACCAAGTGTTCCTATATATTCTTATTTCTTTTAGGAGCTAAAAAGGTGGGTTTATTCCAGATCTGGTTGAAAATGTTATCATTCGTTGTTATTTGCCAGTATTTCTTTAAGATTTAGCCAATTTTGACAGTGGTGTTATCATAAGAGATTATGAAAGGGAAAAAAAATGAATTAGAAAGATAACAGGTAATTCCAACCCTCACCTATGCATAGGTGGCCCCCCTCCATAGTGTTTATAATTATGTTTGGTATAGTGTTGATATTTGATAACATATTATTGTTTATATATAATTTTATTGGCATAGTGTAAATCTGGGAGAATATATTAGTTCTTATATACTGGTATTAATCTCAGGATAGTATGTTGATTAGATTTATAAACTAAAATATGTGGCATTTTCACCAATGATGTCCAAACACTGACATTTCGGGGAACTTAAATCAGAATTTTTGGTGTGTTAGGTGCTCTAGCAGACTCCACCGATGCATCTTTATTGGTAACAAGAATAGAAGGCAGATCAATAGTGTTGAGAATGAATAATAGTGGCGGATTTAGATTCCAACTAAATAAGCGGAACCAGTGCTATTCTACTGCTATGAAATCAGTGAGTGACAGATCTTTTAAGCTTGCTATATCTTTTCCACAAAATGGACCCTCCCCTACTACCGATTTGCGTTTATAGAATAGCATTCTTGAATATTTCTGAACCTAAAGTGACTTTAGGCAATTACTAGCAGAATATTGTTTCGAATTTGTGTCATCAAAATTTACTGCGACGTCCATATTACAAAACAAAAAAAGAATTGTAATGCCCTTCACTGGAGTTGGGACCATGATGTTTCACCCCATGATGTTTCACCCGCTCGTTCTATTTCCAGTTAGAAATGTGTTTCCACTCATTGATAAAATTTTGAAATTTTAGCTATTAAATCTCCAAAGATCGCCTAAGCACAGATTGTTCAAAAGAGTTATAAATGGTAGTTTTGCCTCAAGCCATGAGAAAAGGTTTGGCATGAAATATCGATTTTTTTCATTTGTTATTTTTGGAATAATACTTCTTCGTCTCTTCTTTGATGGATTTCAGCTTAACGCATTAATTATCCGTCCATACCTGCATCCCGGTCTTTTCTTCTTACGTAGCTTCTCCTATCATTACTGGTGCTTGGGACCTAACTACCGTCATTTCCTGTTTCTTCTGCTTGTTTCTGTTCCTTTCGCCTTTCTATGTTGGCCAGGGTTTTTGGATGGGTATAATTCGAGTAGTATTTTCTATGGCAACCGCTTTCAGAGCCTGGAATATCATTTTCTTCTAATTCAGATGTAAGTTGAATTACAACAGCGTCGTTTCTAATTAACCTTCAAAATAGAAAGAATAAGACTTCTATAAATGGCAATCTCAGATTCACTATGAATTAAACAAAACAAAAATACAGACAAGTTTCTTTGTAAAAGGTAAAATAAAAGTAAACAAGAAATGAAAAGTTCTCTTACCCAGCAGTTTTTACTTTATTCCATGAAATCTTTGAGAACTCAGTAATCGTTTTCTCGTCATCCTATTCCTTCAGATGAATTATGCATTTCTTGATTTCGTCATTTTCTTCTTCTTTGGCGGTGAGAGAACTAACTTAAGCTGTGACATTTTCTCGTGAAATTTTCGTGCAAAACATTGAACTTAAAATTTGACTATCGCAAAGGCAAATTCTATACAATTCAAACGGAATAGGAAGATAACAGCAACCAATAAGAAGTAAGAAAAACATTGACGTATCTTAGAAATAAGCCAATAGAACTCGAGAATAACAGGTAAATTAAGGGAGTAAAATATGGTGGCATATCCGAGAGCGAAGAAAAACTACGTCATTGTATGACTATACTATACTATGCATTGTAATAGCTATACGAATGAAGTGTGAAAATACATTTCTTGTTTTTTGAGTATTACATTCAGGGTGCGTCATAACAAACGATTTCTTTGGTTTTTCACAACAAGATTTCAAATAACAGGAAGTTACAAAACTGCCGGGGGTAGCATCAATTACAACCAGAAGAAGAAAATAGCACAGAAAAGTCAAATCAAAGAATTTTCATTCATAAATATATCATCATTTATCACAACTTGACAGAAAGATTTTAAATTATAGTTCAAAATTAGCTTTTCTCTTTCAAATAGCTTGTTTAAGCTTGTTCAAAGTCTCGGAATTTCTCTTTTCATAAGCACCATCACCCCCTTGTTTTTAGTCTCGTTTCAATTTTACCTCATTGTCATAACCAAATCTCAGAGAAAACATGGCGATTTCATAATGGAGTTCTGCTGATTTCGTTCGACAGAAAATCGCTTCGGCGGCGTCCCAGAAGAAAATTCAGCAAGGCCAACAGGTGAAATCATAATTACTATAACCTAAGGAATATTTTTATACAAGAATCTAAAGGCCCGCCAAAATTTCCAGTACTCGCATCGATTTCGGCTCTCAGCACCTGGACTATAATACTCCTGGAGCCCATGTTGCCCAGCCTTTTCCCTGAGAATCAATACTGTATCCTCTAGAGAAATTTCGTTGGGTCCAGAAGACGCACTTCTGAGAATTTCTTTCTCACGTTCAAGGGCAGGTGTGGAAGAAAATCTTTGCCTGTACAATGTTCAAATTCATTAAAATTGGAATATATTGACTCCAAACTAGAACAATCTACAGGTGTTTTTACCTCGTTGTCAATTAACTCTTTATTTTGCTTGTAAATATAGACAATTTTCTTTCCGGTTTATTTGTCGGTTTCCAAGTCTGTTTTTCATAAAAAGAGTAATCCATATGCAATATAGAATATCGATAATCCGCAATTGATCCTCGACTTAGCCTCGCTTTTGCAACTAAACTAATAACAAAAGATGAAGATGAAAATGGATTTGAAATCAAGCACAAAATTTCTACTCCACGTGTCAACAGAATCCCATAAATACAATACTGAAAGCAAAGTATTTATTCTTGAATAGCAGAAAAAGCATAAGAAACAGGAGATAGTATTGTCAAATTGAATAATACTCACAGATTCATCAAACGAACCATTGCTAGGAAACATGCCCTATTTGGCTCACCAACTTCTCCAACTCGCCTACATGGTGCACACCAGCCCGTCCCTCTCCTATTATTACCCTTAATATGGCAGGGCCAGCTAGGGACACCACCTTGCAATACAACAATCGAGTTGTTTTCGATAGTTATTTCATAACCAAGTCTTTTTACCTTACTATCCTTCTTTTAGAATCAGAGACATTTTCAAAGAGTGAAGGAAGATGTTCCTTCTTTGATCCAAAGAAAGCTGAAATAGGCCATTTCCATCTAGTCTTTCACATTTAAAGTCCTTCTTGCAGGGACTCATACATAATTTTTTATTTCATTAAAAACACTGTATGAACTGATTAAAAAACTCTACTGAAAATATTTCATGGAAATATTTTGAACTCTTTCGCCATCAAACTCTTCGTTAATTAGAAATGCATGTCTGTTCCCCATTATCAAGGGCATTCTGGTCATTCTTTTTACTAGTTGTTTCTCCATTGAAGCGTTCATTTTGAATTTCACAAAGTTGTGAAGCACAAAGCAGGCGTATATTACACAATGTAAATAAGTACTGTTGATGTCCATATCTCGCTTTAATGCTCCAAATCGTCCCTTGAGTCTACCATAGACACATTTTATCACCATTCTTGCCAAGGAAAAAGGCCATCCTAAAAACTGTTATGCAGCATTACGTCCTTCACTAGGATATCATTTTAAAAGAGATGGTAGGAGGGAGGGGGAAAGCTGGGTCTCCAAGGATGCAGATATCCACTGAACTTTCGCCATCTAATATTTGTTTCGAACATCTAGGAATTTCTTCAGATTTCATCAGCTGATTTGACTTCCAGTTGGCAAATATTCGTGCATCATGCACACTTCTTGGCCACTTGACAACTAAATCTGTAAAACAATACCTGTAATCACACATGACCTCGACTTTCAATGAGTAGCGATTTTTCCTGTATAAGTTTTTTGTCTGACTTTCAGTAGGTCCCTTGATAAAAATATGTGTCCAATCAATGGCACCAATACACTAAGGTAAGCCATGTTTTTCTCAACTTCATTTACTGTTTGTTGCAGTTTTATATATTTGGGCCAGAGGTAAACAGGTATAGCATGGCAAACCCTTTGAATCACAACTGATATCGAGGACCTGGAAATACCAAAGCTCGGTCAGTTATCAATGCAGACCTAAATGTGCAGTCTTTGCACAGCATTACAACTAAATCAGCCATACGCCAATGAGAAGAGAAGACTGGGATCTAAACCGAAAAGTACTGAAAAGATTGGAAGCCCCAAAAGTTGATGATGAGAGTTGCTGCAGCATAAAGATGGGGGAACTGAGGAATGCGATCAAGAGGATGAAACACAAAGGAGCAGCCGGCCGGGATGGCATACCACCAACTTTTTTAAAAGCACTGGGGCCCCGTGCATTGACCAAGCTGCTGGAAATATTCAACCTGTCGTTTCTGTGTGCAGACTGTCCTCTTGTTTGGAAGAGTAGCCAACATAATACCACTGCTCAAGAAAAGAAAACCACAGAGTGAGGTCGCTTCATACCGCCCAGTCAGCGTAACATCGTGCATCGCAAAACTGATTGAGAGGGTATTGGCAGATTGCCTCTTATTACATTGCGGAGACCTAACGCCCGTTCAGCCACTTTCAAGCCAGATTTCGTAAAGGGAGATGCTTTGAAGACCAGATCCTTAAAATCATACAAGCAATCAAAGACGGCTTCCAAAAGAAACCAATGGAAAGAACGGTCTCTACGCTGTTGGACTTAAGCAAGGCCTACTACACAGTATGGTGGGAAAGACTCCTTCTCTGTATGATGGAACCTGGCATCCCTCTTTCTTTTATCCGTTGGATCCGAGCATTTATTCAAGTTGAGCACGTGTCCGAATGAACAACATTTTCAGCGAGAACCGAAAATTCCATTGCTTACCTCAAGGATCTGTATTGGAGCCTCTCATTTTCCTGTTTTATAATAACAACCTTGCCAATTTACTGCCTTAAGAAAACCAGATTACAATGTTTGGTGACGAGGTCACCATCCTTGCGACTAACAAGAATAAACAAGTGGCCAAAGAATCAATTGACACAATCTTTCAATGGAGAAGGGAGTGGAAGCTCAGCCTGAACACAGCGAAAAGCGAAGTTTGTGGATTCTTGACGTGGAACAACGCTGCAAAGTTGAAGCCCTGGTTGGCAGTTGACGGATTGCAAATACCAAACAGCAAATCACCACGACTTCTTGACATTACCCTTGATCACAGCCTGACATTTAGTGCCTACATTGACAAGCTCTGTCCTCTTGGGTGCGGATGCTGAAAGCCGCTGCTCATTCCCAGTGGGGGCTGGCAAAGACAAAATCTGCGAGCCTTATTCTACGTAGTCATTTGAAGTCGGATTGACTACGCAGCACCCGAATGGCAATCCTGGATTTCAGCCACAAACATGGAGAAACTGGAACGAGCCAAAACTGAGCGCTCTGGATCATTACTGGTCAAGTCCAATTTTCCCTTGAGGCAGTTCAAGCTGAAGTGAAAGTGGCCAGTTACAGCACCGAGAGCAAACTTTCAATCCTACGCTCCTTTAAAAAGGCAACCCGATCGTCAGAAGATCACTCGAAGCGATTGACTTTTGAAAGAGAAGTCCCCCAGAGAATACTGAACCGTCTGAGCTTAAGAAGAAAGGCAAAACAGCTAGCCAGTGACGTTTCAGGCAAACTTGAGCAGACGGCTGCTGAACCTATTCCTGATCTCTCCGTGGCACGACATGCACGCCAAAGCTACACAACGCTCTGCCAACACGAAAGGACCCGATGGAGAAACGAATGAGAACACAACCCTTACAGAAGACCCACCACCGATCCGTTATTCCACAGCATGCAGCGTGGTCAAGAAGTTAGTTCGGGACAAACCGATCCAGCACAGCAAAACCGAAGCCGTGTTCGGAAAGCAGTATGCCGGCCGTGATAGAAATTAACTAAAGTCTCGCAGCAAAGAAGATTTGTCGCCCAACTAAGATCTGGTCACCACTCCGCATTCAAGGCCTATCAACACCAAATACACATGTCCGGCCTGCAGTGAAGACAAGCATTGGATGGTCCATTGTAAAGCACCAAGAGCAAACTTTCAATCCTACGCTCCTTTGAAAAGGCAACCCGATCGTCAGAAGATCACTCGAAGCGATTGATTTTTGAAAGAGAAGTCCCTTAGAGAATACTGAACCGTCTGAGCTTAAGAAGAAAGGCAAAACAGCTAGCCAGTGACGTTTCAGACGAACTTACGCAGACGGCTGCTGAACCTATTCCCAATCTCTCCATGGCATGGCCTTGCGGCTAACTCGCAAACACACACACACACACTATGGCAGCAATAGGCCAAAGGGATTTTGACTTTACTTTTAGTTTGATTTTATTTTAACTTTTACTTTGATTTTACTTTCTCTTTGATTTTGGTTTCTGATTTTACTTTGATTTTACATTTACCTTGGTTTTGGTTTTGATTTTATTTTTATTATACTTTTACTTTGATTTTGATTTTATTTTCAATCTAATTCGTACTTAATCTTAAATTTCAGTTTTTTCAAAAAAAATGATAATTCAAAGCGATTGTTAAGTTCGAATTGAAATATTTCTCTTTTGAAGTCAAAAAAATTCAATGGCAGTGGTAGGCCACCATAGACATTGTTCACAGAACCAGAAGTGATGTTGATGTTAACCGTTAAGAATCCCCTACCCAAGGTTTTAGTGTCATTTTAGCCCAATTTGGTAAAAAAAATGGCGAAAACACTGTTCAAATTCTATTAATCATTTCATAAGTGAAAGGAGAAAACAAAAATGCATTGAAGAATTATTTTTAACGATATTTCTTATATCTATTGATAGTTTACAAAATTAGTAACTGTCCTAACTCCAAAAAATTAATGAAAATCTAAAGTTGTGGTCCATGCCTCGTTTCCATTTTGGCTCACCAATAACTTAGTATTGTAAGTAGCATTTCATGCACTTGTGGTAGATTACATCCAGGCAAGGCTGTCAGCCGTGGGATAAATGCCCTGCAATGGGGTAATGATAAATTTGAAGAGGGCGGGGACACGTAATGGGTTTCAACAATTCATTGGTTCAATCAGATTTCTAAGATGTAATTGTGTTGCCCTAATTATATCAAGGGTTAGTTTATAGAATCAACTTCCCAATTGTCCAAAGAATTGTGCCATAAGATAAGGTAGACACTGAAGTCAGACTATGAAGAGAAATTACATTTATTATGGAGGGAAAAGGTTTTGTAACAGAAATGGAAGATCTTACCCCATGACGTATACAATATTATATCAAAATTGGCATCTTAATAGTATCCTACGAAAGCTCCCTTCTCTCTTCATTGTGATCTGGCTTTGACCTCCTGGAAGAGAAACACCTCAATAATTATAGTAGGAATTTCTGCTTTCATTATATGATATCAAACTGTGAAATGGCGGTTTATTTTAAACATTTGAAATTTCATAACATTACATGTGCTTTTTGATAGGTC
The DNA here is from genome assembly GCA_963924455.1 of Pelagia noctiluca. Classification (NCBI taxonomy): domain Eukaryota; kingdom Metazoa; phylum Cnidaria; class Scyphozoa; order Semaeostomeae; family Pelagiidae; genus Pelagia; species Pelagia noctiluca. The sequence continues at coordinate 12,522,938 of OZ004321.1, read as the reverse complement.
TGTTACAAGTATAAATTATATGATGATATCATGCTCAGCTCAGAAAATTCTGCCACATTGAATAAAGAGTTTGTAAGGAGAGTCTACCTTGTAATATATTGTTGTGCTGACATTGATGTTTGGCATTCAAGGGATTCATTTGCTGATTCTGGAGTGTAATATTTTTGTGACTGTATAGCTACTAAAGTCGTGCAGTGGGCCTGCTGCATGGAGCCCCATAAGTAGCCCTATAAGGGTTTCACTTTCACTTGTGTGTTCTTCTGAACCAATGTCAACGCTGGTTAGAGGTGCAAAATTCTATGAGTAATAGCTTTTTGACTAACTGTCAATTTCTTGGGCCATCTTGATATCACACAGCATATGGGTATGGGAAGGAGGATAGTAGTTTTATTATTAGTCCTGATAATCATGTAGACATTCCGGCTCTGAAAACTGCAAACGCAGCAAAAATAATTGCATAAATTTGGCGTAAAGAGCCAAAAAAGAGCCAAGGCTTTAGCCATCAGTAAGAAAATTTGTAATTTATTGAGTACAGGACAAAGGAAGTCTTCGAGTTACTCAAATCAGTCTGGGAAATGAACAAGGCCAAATTCAAGCTGGAGAGATCTGTTCAGGGTCGCCTCAAAATCTTCCAGTCTTTCTTAAAGGAGGAGTGCTTACGTGAGGGCCAGTGGATTGCTTGTCCTCTGGAGATCTTCCTTAACAACGAAACGATCCGAGCCGCCTTTGCTGAGGCCTTTGTGAAGCTGCTAGCCAGGAGTCCGGGGAATGGAAGGAATATTTATATATATGGTCCTGCAAATTACAGGAAGACCTTTATCATGGATCCTCTTCGTTATGTATGTAAGGCCTTCCTTTCCCTGGCAAAATATTCATATGTTTGGCTACGAGTGGAAGATAAAAAGGCAATTTTTCTAAATGATTTCAGATACAGTACATCCTCAATTATCCGAACAGCTTGAAAACAATTTTTTGCTGTTCCATTCGGATATGCTACAAATTTTGGATAATCGAGGAAGACAATTTTACCCATTAATCTTGTTAAGCAACTCGTTATCACCACCCCAAAGCATCGTAAAGTGCTCAAATGAAATACCAATTGGAAAGATTAGGGAAATAGACAAATGTATGCCTCAGCTGAGAATGATGGTCAAAGGTTATTTGTGGTAATTCTTATACAAATTTAGCAAATTGAAAACTGACGTGTGACATTGATATTTCTTTGATTAACAACTAAATTTATGTGAAAAGTAAAACAGACATCAGATTATTTATTTAGTTAATCAAAAATTAGTTTGGAAAAAACTATTATATTAAAGTTCGGATAATTGAGGTTCGGATAATCGACGATGTACTGTACTCCATGATTATCTTGCCCTGGAGTGATATGCTGTGATATGCTGCTTCTCCTGGAGGGCCTTGTTGTCCACTTTGCAGCCAACAGGAAGGACATCAAGTTTGACAAAAACACTCAAGTGTTCGCCACATTGAAAGCTCCAATCCTATTTTGATCAACGGTGTAGTGGACGATCGTGTAAAGGAAATGATGAATGTGTAATGGCAACTGTTCAACTTTCACCATCAAATTCCTGTCTAAGAGAAAAAGTCTGTTGCAAGCTGTCTATACTGTTTTGCCTGGCCTTTGTTAGAATAAACGTCTTTGTTGTTGTTGTTGTGTACCTTCGGACATAGCAAACGTAGATTTTGGCACTCCAATTTTGTTCTGATGTGCTACACATGTTTGTATCTGATGTGTTTTTTTAACATTAATTTTATATCCCTGTATGTATAATGAGGAATTTTAAAGTAACATAGGCTTCCGTGCAGCCGTCCTGAAAATAAAACAAATTCCATTGGGAATGAATTATTTACTTTCCAAGATTTCAAATTGATACTTTACGTGCTACACCAACCTCAGAGTACTAAGTAAAGTATCAATTCTTTTTATATATTAGTAAGATATTTGTAATTTATGCACACCTCTAAGATTAGTTTGAAAGTTCATCTGAATTTAATCTATATCCAGATAATGCATTGCAATCTCAGATTTAGGACCAATGCTTGTGAAAGCTCTTGTTTCTAAAGTCGAAGTCCTATTCTCCTTGGCCTTAATGGATATAATATTGTTTCTTTGAATAATAAGATGGTTATGAAATACAAACCTCACCCACCGACTGATGACATTTCCTCCTTTCCTTCCTCAGGTCGGAGCACTATTGTGCTAAATAAAGACAAGGATTTAATATGCAAAAAAGAGAGTAAAGAGTTGGTACATTTTTATGAAGATATCTGGCAAAAAACTTCCCATCCATTTTAGCATAGTTTTCTATTAGGATCACTCCATGTCCAGAAGTAATTCAAACAAGAAAGTGAAGCCCTTTTTCGCCTGCCAGATCCTTTCTTTTCTTCCAAGTTATTTGGAGTCCTTCGTTTTTGGGTCTGTTCTGTTATATATGAAGGAGACCCCATCTAAATACATAAGGACTTGTTCAGACCTATAAGATGGCGATAATGTTTTTAATACACGACGGGTATATTCGACTCTCTTTTTCCTATCTTCCGTTGCCATGACCTCTTTCTTCCTTGCGCTTAATTGGTAGAAGTTCTCTTCATTGAGTGCTCCTACTAATGTTCTATTGTTTGCATGAGTCATTCTCGCCTCTCTCTCAACCTCAAATGTAGTCAAATTCGGATTATTTTTCCTAATGTTAAGGAATGTTTGCAGGAATCTTTTTGGTGTCTTACTGTAAAAAGCCTCAGGCCTACCCATTCTGGAGCTGCTGTGTTTCTTGTCTATCATGGGCGAAGTACCTTCCCGGCAGATCCCTGAAACAGACGATGGAGCTATATTGATAATTGGACTGATTTCCCTAATCGAATGTCTCTTTTCATCTCGTAAAAAATGCACTTATGCCCTCTCTTTATCGGATATTCTTTTTGAGAAGACCATGTCTTAAGATTTCCTTTTGTCTGGCGAATCTTCCCCCACCTCAATTGCCACTTGTTGTCGGGCATTTGGGGTTGACTGCATGACCGGCGGTGGGTTTTCCCTTGACTCGTCCATTGATATCACTTGGAAACTGGGGCTCGGCGATGTAGTTTCAGCTCCATTCCGATTGTCCGGGTCCTCGCCTTGGCCCTCAACAAGTACTGGCTCGTAAAGGTGTATGTACACCTTGTTGCTGGCACGGCTATACTCTCTTAATATTGCTTCTCCACTTGGAAAAGCCCCCTGAAATCGGACGATTTACACGCTATGTCCACTCGCTGTTGAGCGATAGAATAAAGTTCTAAGGAAAAAAAATAGTACCATTAGCAAGGAATAAAGATAGTTCCCTACTTTTAGTTAAGAATAGAATACTGTTGGCTGTTTTCAAAAATAACCTTCTCATACATATGTGTGATGAAGCAAAACGGCCGAGGAGTGATGTGATGTTTAGTATAGGTTTTTTGGAATCATCTCTTAAAAGTGTCGTTGGTGCAAGGTTCCTCTGTACTTCAAGATGTCCCTTACACCATAAGCACATTCTCTCATATCATACCCCTTTATTTTCTAAAGAGAACCCTGCAAAAATTTAAAACTCTCAAGCTGGACGCATGTTTGCTTAATAGAAATTGTAAAATTAAATATAATGCATTTTACCTCACAGTTTGTGATTGCAGCAGAGTTCTTGTATCATTGTTTGTGGCTCTTTGCACCCTGTGACCGTGGACATACTTGTAAGGCGCGGATGCAGTTCTTAACACTCTTCTGACATCTTTGGAACTGAAATGGCGCATAAATTGTATTCGCACCGGTCTGTGTTTGCGATGAATTGTTTGTCTTTGACGACCTCGTGGAATCTCGCCAGTACCATTCCTTCCGATTCGCTCAACCTCTCGAGCATTCAAAAAAATCACTCCAACTGCCCTTCTTGCTGGTAAACGGTCAGCAAGACTGACTTCCATTGTATAAGAATTGTCCTCTTCTTCAGATGTGGATGATGCTAGTTCTCTCTAGCTATGGCTCTGAAGTACGCCCTTTTCAGCCCGTACAATTTCTAGCGTGTTAGGAACAGTGTCAGTCAAACTTTGAAATCCAGGGTTATTTAAATGTGTTCAGGCTCATCCTGTGACTTTTCTTAGAAAATAAAGTGTTAAATGATAAATGACAGCAGAGACTTGCAGAGACATTTAATGTTAAGTCACAATTACCTACTGTTCTACTTTTCCGAATATAGTTTAATTCAATTTCTTCTGCTAATAACTCCCTTTGATTTGTTTGTGCTTGTGTAATGATTAACCGGACCCAGGTCCATAAACAATCTTTTTTAAAAGAACTTGTAAGAATTTTCAAGGCTTCAATTGCCTATATCTTAGTATTACTCTGTCAGGGGCTAAAATGCATTTACAAGTGATGGTACTGAGTGACGTTTGGACTGGTCAACTATTCAATTTTTTACGATGCTATGGGCTAGGGCCCCCTTGGCAGGCCTACAAAAATATATTTGGTTAAATACTTTTTTATCAGAAGGGAATAAGCTCTACACTTACTCATATATTAAGAGCTGGAATTAAGAATCAAATCAATTTAACTAAATATATTTGCAAATGCGCTAGAAGACCTCAAAAGCTGGTGAAATCTCAAGAGTGTCTGGAGGCTACAAAGGCTGCATACTAGAAAATCAAAGCACGAAAGCACTCCAAGATGCCTAGCTGTTGCTTGTAAAGACCCTTTGTCACTGCTTCTTTTGCCCGTCAATCTATCAAGACATTAAAATTTTGCTTTTTCAGGTGAAGTGAATGAGAACTGCAAAGAGACTTTGCCTGCATCTCTATCACATTGAGTAGTGGTTTGGAGTATGATATTAGCTACACACATGAAGTCCTGTATGTTTTCACAATTTCTTTAATTCTTTGTCTTCTGTTCATCAATATGATACATGGCAGGCTTCCAAAGGTGATATTTTTATGACTCAAGAAAATACCTTGCTATATGGTTTAAGATCTATTAGGTACGCATGTGCAAAATCCTGGAACTGTATTCCTGCTTTGATCAAACAAGCCCCCTTAAGTACAAATTTTTGCTCAAAACTGAAATCTCATTTGTTTTCTATTAAATATCAAGCAAATTAAATTCTGTTTGAAATGAATCTGTTTCATATTATTAAACCAAACTTCTATTATATAAACATGCATTGAAATGATTATATAGGCTTTAACCATCAGGGAGTGCTCTCTCCTCGATTAGTCTCGTATTTCTTATGATGATACCAGAGCCTAATTATCTAAGTTAATAAAATTATAATAGATTAATTGTAACCTAATGTAAAGACAAAAATTTTGTAAATTATTAATTTTCAATGCCTAATGAACCAGACATTGAGGTCTGGGATGGTTTCTTTTCTTAAGAAAATACTTGTACTAAATGTCGAATCTTCCCATTGTTGCTGAATAGTTGTCACCAAGTCAGGAATGGGGTGAGGAGATTTTCCAGCCGTTACTATGGTTAAGCATCGAAAAATTTTAATTTTTTTGTATTCTGCACTCCATGAGTAAATTAAGTAAAAAATTTGTTAATAATTCTCTTACGAGACGATATGTAGCGATTGAGGTTTGATTCCATTTCAGACCTGCTGTTTTTATCAACGATGTTGTCAACCTGCTCATTTTGTTGTGCAGTTGAATGCAGCTCTGCTACTGGGACCATTACATTTTGCTCTGCAACATCATCATCTAGTACACCAGCACCATCGACTCCATAAAACATATCAACATCTTCTGGATCTCCTGTTGGCAGAATGTCGTTCCTTTCCAGCAAGTTACTCCTGGCACTCAACATTATACCTTATACATAAAGTTGATCAGGGGTTTTTTGATGATCTGTTGATTGCCTTAGACTATTCCATTGTTGGATTGAGGAGGTGAGATGGCTGTTCAAATATGTTTAGAAACATATCTGTGTGCAAAATAAATCTAATGGGCTACATTTGTTATATTCTTGACAAGACGCTAACTCATTGTACAGGTCCATGAACAACTGAGTGACACAGTGGCGTACATCTACCAAGAGCCGTTTAATTCGCTGATTATGACAGGATGAACCAACAAGGTGAGCTTTGTTGACTGTTTGTCTCTTGTTTGTGATTATTTGGCCAATTTTGACGTCCCCCCCCCCTTTGTCTGTTCTGATAGGCCTAGGCCACCTATTCTCTGTAGGAAGAATTGTTCAACAGTTGCTGCTCTTTTATTGTTGGCTCCTTTCAGATACAAAATTTTCCTCAAATTACCATCAATAGCTCCATGGATCACAATGCCAAATTTCTAGGCCGAGATGGCCCTTAACTGTAAAATTAACAACGTTGCTAAGCTAATACACTAATAACAATGTTACTAAATATATGCAAACCAGAATATTAAATATATGCAAAACGAATTCTAGATATTAAAGTAAAAATTAAAGATGCAAAAACGCAAACAATTTAAAAGAGAGCTTCGAGATAAATGAATCACATCGATATCAACTATCCTAAATCAATAGTGCTATTTGGGCTGCTAAGAAATTTTTTTCTGATTTGAAAAGATTTTTTACAAAATTTTCCTATTAATTTTATAAAGTCACCTTGTTCTTGACTCATGAACCAAAAAAACATAATTTCGTTGCTTAGAACAGTGTTCGGGAAAGTTCTGTAAATAGCTTGCAGCATATTTGATCTTTCCGTTTTATAAAGAGGGCAAACCATTAGAAAATGTATTTCATCTTCAACTTCTAATGAGCTATGCTTTTTACAATACAAACAAAACCTTTCATTTCTTGGTGTTTTATTTTCATTAAACATCCCAGTCTCAATATGAAGATTATGAGCATTCAAACGTAATTTTGCTAAAGCACTTCTAATGTTAGAATCAGAAATTAAGTCCAAATAACACTCAAATTTGAAGGAGGATTTAAAGGAAGCATAAAGTTTGAGCTTTTTATCTTCACTAATGTGAAAATTAAGTTTATTACAATCGATTCCTGTCCTGTTTTTGTGATTTGAACATATCCATCACCGTGCGAACATTCATCCTCGTTTCTTCTTCATTTTGTTTCTTTACAGGGTCGGGGCCGGGGTTTAATTCTACTGCAAGAGAAATCTCATAGAATGGTTCAGCTTCATCTCCGTGTTAGGCCCAGTGTTAGGCCCAGTGAAACGACACATCTTTCTACGAAATTTATTCAAAACCAACTTGAGCCACTGCTTTCCTGAAAACTCCTTCGCTCGAAAATTGACACAAACTACTTGAATTTGCGATTCTGAAACATCTCTATTTGTTTTTTGTAGAAAAAAACAGAAAAACCGATAAGACGCAAACCGATAAGACGCATAGTTTGGTAATGGATTTCTTCTTAGACCAGGCGGAGAGAGGGGGTAGGGTCCCCCGACGGGGAAATTTACGGGACCTGGTGGACTTGGTCAATTTTGAGGCGCTGAGTCCAAAAATCGTTGGTATACAGGCGATGGGCGGGGCCTTCAGCCTCGTTTTCACGTTTAATTGTCTCGTTTTCATGAAAATTCCTTTGATGCACGCAAAAAGTATAAAATCGCAATAAGCCTGGATAATAGAGGATATATACAGCCATTCTAGGCTTTATCTATCATATAGACGAAAAAAGTTAATGGGCGTGGCTTTTGGCCTCGTTTTCATGATTTACAGTCTTGCTTTAAAAATAAGCATTTTGAATATTGTGAAAGCAAAAACATCACAATCCTTGATAAAAAGGGGCAATTACCTTATGTTTGTGAACTATCGAACCGAAGGCATCGCAAACTTAAGGTATGACCTCTAACTTCGTTTTCATCATTTATAGGCTTGGTTTTGAAATAAACAATTTAGTCATTGATGGAACGAAAAACGAAAATATAAGTTAGATTTGGTTTACCAGGCTCATCACTTTACTAACTTTTACTACCTAGATAAAGGATATTTAGGCCTCTGGACCTCTTTTTATGGCTTGTATTATATTTTTGGTAAACCATAACAACTGAATAGCTAGAAAGTTATGAAGTATCTACTGATAAACAACATGGTTAGTCTTCATCTTCTTCCTCACATCATCAGAATCTTCTGTAAAATCACTTTGTAACACATCATTCCTGTCTTCATCTCCATTATAATTAACCAGCAACTTTCAAGTATCATCAAGGTAACGAATTCCGCTCCAAATCACCCTGCCTCTCTCATTTCAGCTATTGCTTGATGGTTTTCAAAAATTCAGATTGAGGTTTTCTCCATGTACTCACTTTATTCGCTAGATTCACTCGTTTGTTACGTTTTATACTCCGCTTACAGTCTTATCAGACTACGTTAGCGCAAAACAATGTAGCTACATAGGTTTAAAACTATGTATATGTTGAAGCATGATTCTCGTTTCCTCCTTACTTATACTCCACAATGGGTTTTCTAGGCCGATTAGTATTAGTCATAAGCAATACAAGAATATCAATATCCTCGGAAGGAGATCGAACCAATATTGCTCCTTCAAGAGGGACGCTAGCGGATTGCACCATACACGTTTGCAGGTTTTATGGAAACGAAAATATATTCATTCGTAAACGAGCTGGAGTATTCAATTTTCAAGCAAAAAAGTTGAAAACAGAAAAGATGAACTTGAGCATCTTGTCGCCTTGTCAATTAAATGTGAAGCTTCACATCATGCGTGCAAATTACGTCGCATCGATTCTCAGGGATACGGATCGCTTGAAACTAATCGACCTAGTCGACCTAGTCTAACTACTAATCGACCTAGAAGACCTATTTTAGAGTACCAGTAAGGAAGACACGAGAATTATGCTTCAATATACACATAGTTATGAACCTACATACATTGCGTCATTGCGTTGCTTTAACATAGTCTGATAGACTGTAAGCAGAGTATAAACGTAACGAACGAGTGAATCAAGCGAATAAAGCGGGTATATGGAGTATAACCTCACCCTAAATTCTTGACACCAATCAAATGTGATTTGGAGCGCAATTCGTTACCCCGATGATATTTGCGAAATTCTGGTTAATTACGGAGAAAATGGAAACAGAAATGATGTGGCGCAAAGTTAATTTAAAGAAGATTCTGATGTGTGATGAAGAAGATGAAGACTAACCATATTCTAAAAGTTTTCCTTCTAGACACTTCGTAACTTCCTAGCTATCAGTCGTTGTTTTACCGCAAATGAATTAAAAGCGATAGCAGAGGAGTGGTATACACTGAAAAAGTCACTTTCAAGACCAAAAGACAAAGTTGACGATCTAGAAAAATCGAATGTCGTATACAAAATACCATGCAAAGATTGTCCCAAATCTTATATAGGACAATCGAAACGAGAAACAGGAACAAGGCTCAAAGAACATAAGGCAAATGTGACCCATGGCCGTTATGACAAAAGTGATCTTGCCCATCATTGTTGGACGGAAAATCACAAGATGGATTGGGATAATATCTCAGTGATTGATGAAGATAAGAACTGGAAAATCAGACTAGTGAAAGAAAGCATCCTTCCGTTCTATCAACTCCGTGTATCAATCAGATATCATACACAATCCCGGAAATCTGGTTAAACAATGTCAAGAGCACCGAACGCAACTTTGGCGCCACTAATGATAGAAATTAAGCGCCAATTTCTCAGAAACCTCCTTTGAGGTTCACTCTGTGTTCACACCTCTCGATCCGACCTTTGCTTAAATAGGGATGAAACCACATTTCTCATTGCCCGATGATGGGAGACGGATCTCTCCCGAAACGTTGCCCCGCTAAATATAGGCTTGTCATGATAAGTGGTGACTATCATGTCGAATATTGTGTCAGAAACAGCCTTGATAAGACCAAATATATTTACTCAAATCTAACTTATTTTTCGTTTTTCGTTCCATCTATGATTAAATTGTTTATTTCAAAACGAAGCCTATGAATGATGAAAACGAGGTTAGAGGTCATACCTTAAGTTTGCGATGCCTTAGGTTCGATAGTTCACAAACATAAGGTAATTGCCCCTTTTTATCAAGGATTGTGATGTTTTTGCTTTCACAATGTTCAAAATGCTTATTTTTAAAGCAAGACTGTAAATCGTGAAAACGAGGCCAAAAGCCACGCCCATTACCTTTTTTCGTCTATTTGATAGATAAAGCCTAGAATGGTTGTATATATCCTCTATTATCCAGGCTTATTGCGATTTCATACTTTTTGCGTGCATCAAAGGAATTTTTATGAAAACGAGACAATTAAACGTGAAAACGAGGCTGAAGGCCCCGCCCATCGCCTGTATACCAACGATTTTTGAACTCAGCGCCCCAAAATTGACCAAGTCCACCAGGTCCCGTAAATTTCCCCGTCGGGGGACCCTACCCCCTCTCTCCGCCTGGTCTAAGAAGAAATCCATTACCAAACTATATTTGACGCACTCTCTGACCTCAAAAGAAGAATGTTTCTCCACTATCATTTTTTTATCAACTCTGAGAAACAAATATTTCGTAAGAAATTGTCATGGCAACCTCCAAAACACAAACAAAAATCTCTAGAACAATACATTAACAATATCACCATTGACATTGATACATTATTACTGGATCCTTTTGAAAATATTCCTAACCTCAAAAAAACAGAGAGGGATGCTCTTGATAGCCTTAAGAACAACAACGACTTCATTATAAAACCAGCTGACAAAGGAGGCAAAATAGTTTAGTGGCCTACACATGAATATATTCTTGAGGCTAATAGACAACTCGAAGGCCAAACTTACTATAAAATACAACCATCAGATCCAACCACTGATCTATCTATGGAAATTGAGACTTTTCTCACATTTCTAGAAATTAGAAAACTCATTGACAGAGATTTCTTTCGCCATCACCTAGGGTCAAGATACCAACTTTTTATATGCTACCGAAAATTCACAAACAAAACTGCCCAGGAAGACCTATTATTGCTGTACCAACATACCTCAAGATGAGGGCATCAGATGCTGCCTACAGGCATTACTGAACCACTATAATGAAGATTTCTGCCTACCATTGATACATCTTGAACAAATTTTAACATTCATTCTAAAATGGAATTACTTTGAATTTAACAAGAGAGTTCTCTTACAGATACACGGCACAGCAATGGGGTCCCCATTTGCCCCGAATTTAGCCAATATTTTTAAGCACAAGTGCGAGAAATACATACTTGATAACGCCCCCAACAATCGTACCCCTCTTGTCTGGAAAATATATATAGATGATATTTACCTTGTATGGAGACAGGGTATTGATTCACTCTATGAATTTCTGGACTTCTGTAACAACAGTTTCCGTGCCATCAAAGTCACCACAGAATACTCTTTCGACAGTGTCAATTTCTTAGATAACACAATTTATTTAACCCATAAGGAATTATTGAAAGCACTCTCTATATTAAACCAAATGACATCTGTACACTATTGCACAATGACTCCTTCCATCCTGACCACTGCAAAAAGGGTATTATATACTGTCAAGCCTTGAGATATAGAAGAATCATCACAAACAATGAGAAATTACAAGAAAACTTTTTCAACCTACAATCAAACCTTCTAAGAAGAGGCTATAATGTTTCATTTATTTAGATTATCAAACAATTTGAAAGAGTACTTCAATTCACTCAAATGGACCTACTATTTGGACAACAGAAGGCTGAAGATACAAACACCAGGAAACTCCCCTTAGTTGTTCCATTTGACAACACAATCATTCAGATCGGTAACATCCTTAAAAGACACTGGCATATTATCTTAAATGATGATAATCTTAAAGAAATTTGGACAGATCCTCCATTTCTTGCTTTTAAAAGACACACAAACACTAAAGAAATTCTGGTACGCTCGAAACTTTAACCACATTTAATCCTATTTAAGAAACTCAGAGGGCAGATCATTCCTTCTCCCCAACTACAACCAAAAAAATTTTTTCGGAACCATCCAACAAAACACCGAATCAACATTTCCGCCAATACTATATACTTTCAACAATTTTGATCTGCCTTTTAGCTTTTTTGCAAATAAAGATGCATTGGTGGACTCGGACGCGAGTCTGCTAGGGCACCTAACGCACCAGACATTCCGATTTAAGTGCCCTAAAATGTCAGTGTTTGGACATCGGCTGATGATCTGCATCATTTGTAAAAAGGCCACATTTTTTGATTCATCAATCTAAATCAACATTCTATAAAGTCTTTTAAAAAAATTTTACACTAAACCATTAAAGTTGTTAATCCTTTTAAAAAGAGGGGGGCACCTATGTATAGGTGAGGGTTGTGATTACCCTCTTTCTTTTCAATTTATTTTTTATTTTTCTCAAAACTTTTTTGCGTTTAATGTTTCCTACACAATTTTTCTTACACACTCACACTCAACTACAAAAATGATTTTTGGCAATAAAGATGCATTGGTGGACTCGGACGCGAGTCTGCTGGGGCACCTAACACACCAGACATTCCGATTTAAGTGCCCAGAAATTTCAGTGTTTGGACATCGGCTGATGATCTGCATCATTGTTGAAAAGGCCACATTTTTTGATTTATTAATCTAAATCAACATTCTATATAGTCTTTTAAAAAAATTTTACACTAAACCATTAAAGTTGTTAATCCTTTTAAAAAGAGGGGGGCACCTATGTATAGGTGAGGGTTGTGATTACCCTCTTTCTTTTCAATTTATTTTTTATTTTTCTCAAAACTTTTTTGTGTTTAATGTTTCCTACACAATTTTTCTTACACACTCACACTCAACTACAAAAATGATTTTTGGCAATAAAGATGCATTGGTGGACTCGGACGCGAGTCTGCTGGGGCACCTAACACACCAGACATTCCGATTTAAGTGCCCAGAAATTTCAGTGTTTGGACATCGGCTGATGATCTGCATCATTGGTGAAAAGGCCACATTTTTTGATTTATTAATCTAAATCAACATTCTATATAGTCTTTTAAAAAAAATTTACACTATACCATTAAAGTTGTTAATCCTTTTAAAAAGGGGGGGGCACCTATGTATAGTTGAGGGTTGGGATTCCCCTCTTTCTTTTCAATTTATTTTTTATTTTTCTCACAACTTTTTTGTGTTTAATGTTTCTTACACAATTTTTCTTATACACTCACACTCAACTTCAAAAATTTTGAGTACTCAAGTGTGCCCTCCGGCTAAGCAATTTTCAGTACTGAGCTCAAACTGAAATTGCCTATAAAAGAAAATGCTTGTACCTCAATACTTTTAGTAGGAGACATTATTTTATGGGTCCACGTATTTTATCATACTTGTTTTGGCGAATTGTTCCGGAAAAATGTAGTTTCAACTTTAAAATTATTTGATAGCCTTGTTAAGCCCATACTTCTTTAAGGGATGGAAGTTGGGGGCTGCTTCAAGCACGCTTTCAATCATGATAACCCAATGGAAAAGCTGAACATTGCAAAGATATACTTGGAGTAGAACGAACGACATCGAATGTTGCTTCTCCGTGCGAGGTAGGCAGAAGACAATTACATGCTTTGGGTTTCAGATCATTAACGAAATATTTGCTTTGTATTTCTGAGTGAAAAAGCAATCAAATAATGACGCACGCCTACCAAAGTGACATACAACTAGAGTTAACATGGTCTCGATGTTTAAAATACATTTTCTTCAGCCATGGACTTGGAGATATATGGGATAACCTAATTAAAACATTCAAACCCATTGGCGCCACACATGTGATGAACCAACAAGTAATAGATTGTTCTGATCAAAATACTGTCATAAATACAAAGTGCACGATTGGCCAAGGAATAGATTTTTCGAAATCCTTTGTTATATTCACTTTGCAGACAACAAGAAAATAACCCAGTGGAAAGTAAAGGATTTGACTACTGTTATAAAGTTACAGACTTTCTTGATAAAGTCAAAGGCAGATTTTTTGCTGAATTATCGTCCGCATAGACAGCAAGCTATAGATGAAGCCATGATAAAATATGAAGGAAGAACATCATTGAGACAACATATGCCAATTAACCCTATTACTACCGTGCTTTTTGGACCCTTGTACTGTGATGGGCAACCTTTGACGTTGAAGCGAAGCGAAGATTGGAGGCAAAGAGAAAAAGCATGTTTCTGGCTTTCAATGCCTTTTCATGATTATAACTTCAACTCTTAAAACTAAAACTACATACACATATATACGAGCAAATAACAATAGATGATTGACATATGATAACCACGAGAGTAAAATACAGAGAGTTCATTCAATGGAATCAGTACGATAACGAGACTAAATAATAAGGCTACTAGATTTCCTGCTACAAATCCACCCCTTCTTAACAAAAAAATGCTTGCAATTTTTTTTTACGAGATACAATCGATTTTTTTTGCTTTTTTCTATTTAAAGTACATGTATTGCGAGTATAAATAAATCTAAAACGGTTAGTGTTAAAACGGTTAATATCAACGAAAAAGTTTAACGACAAATCCCGGAGAAAACTTGTTGATTTAAAGACAATAGGTAGGTTCCTCCATGAGAACCCCCTTCCAATTGTAAATACGGACAAGACTTAACGAGACCACGAAGTTTTCCATGGCGCGAAAGAATTTCCCGAGATTGGGGGTAATGCTCATAGACAAACTTACAAGCTTGAGATGAAACTGCAGACTTGCTGGGGAGCGATTCGAGATACTTGCCGAATTCGAATGCCACTGCAGCTAAGTCAGGATTTGCGGCTCCGTTGAAAGCTTGTTGCAAGGGGGCAGGTTCTGGCTCAACAATGGCTTCATCCGGAAGACGCAAATCAGCGGTTTCTGGATCCGGCGCAACAACGATTTTTTCGATGTTTACCGGACGAGGTAAGTCCTTGCCTGTATGAGCATTACGCAAAGACAACAAGTCTGAACGGTTGTACGGATGACCTGTCACAACGTAAGGACCATCGAAATTCCTTATAAAACGGCAGACTTTTCCGGCTGGTTGGGAAATTTTGTCCTTGCGAACATAAACGATTTTGCCGTCAGGGACATGCAGATCGCGCGCGGCAGTATCATAAAGCTCGCGTTGATGGCGGCGTAAATCGGACTTGATTGCGGTAAATTGCTTATGTGCGTCTTTCATGTTTAAGAGTAAACGCTGCGCAAAAATATCGGCTGGGAGGCGGTCTGGTGGTAGTTCTAAGGAAATTGTTTCCGGAGACGGAGCACAGCGACCAAAAACCAAAAAGAATGGTGTTATGTCGGAAGTGCCGGCGATGCGAGATGTGTTGTGCGCATAGACAGCAGGTTGCAAGTAATCCTCCCAATGTGCTTGATTGCGCTCGCAATATATGCCGATTGCGCTATTTAGAAAGCGATGCACGCGCTCAGTGGCACCGTTTAAGCGTGGACGGTAACCAGAAGTGAAGACCTGCTTGATAGAAAGCAACGATGAGAGACGATGGAGCACAGCATTGAGAAATTCACCACCACGATCGCTTTGTAAAATGGTGGGAAATCCAAATGGCAAGAGAACTTCATGGAGTAAGGCACGAGCTGCTGTAGTGGCTGTTTTGTCTGGCACAGGGACAGCTCGTAGGAAGTTCGAGTAAGGGCATACAGCTGTGAGAATCCATTTATTGCCCGACGGAGATGTGGGAAGTTCACCAACATAATCTACTCCAAGTGTGTGGAATGGGTGCTGATAAAGACGTACTTGCATAGGTCCATGTTGTTGTTGTAATGTTTTGAAGCGAATGCAATCGGGACAGCGGCGTATCCAGGTACGAACGTGTTTGGACAAATTGCGCCAATAGAAGTCATGTGATATAGCGTTATACGTGGCATCGCGTCCTCTGTGCATACCAATGGGCGAATCATGGTATGCTTGAAGGAGGTGACGCTGTGACGTGGTGTCAGACGGAACAAAAATGCGTAGACTTGATGGGTTTGCCATGAACTCATCGGAGTAATAGAGAAGCCCATCGATGAGTTTTGTGCGTTTAGCAACAGAAAGAACCCATCTGCGCACCTTGAGAGGTTGACTGACCAGGGCGGCGGAAGAGCCGTCTGAAAGTAGATATTGTATGAGTGGCGCGAGCCAGGGGTCCTTGCGTTGCGTTTGTGCAAATTGAACCCTATTGAAGCTCAATGGGCGAAGCCTCTGCAAGTCTTCTGACCAATGATGAGATGCTGGAAAATTTGTTTCCAAAAGAGCTTGATCTGGTCCAGCAGGGGTTTCCTGGACGGTGCAAGGTATGGCTCTGAGCGTGTCCTGAGAAATAGGTGGAGAGGCATTGCAGATCTCAGAAGGTTTGGCTGAACATGCAGATGATAAGCAGCTAAAAGCAAAAGCAGAAAGCTGAGCACCTGGTTGAAAATCACTTGCTGAAAAATCAAAGCAAGGTACTGTAGAGACAAAGTAACAGACCTCTGCTGGCGGAATGAGATGAAGATGGACATCAGAGTCTGGAATTGGCAGAGGTGAGCGGCTCAATGTATCTGGGACTACATTGTCCTTTCCTGGGCGATGAATGATGGTGAAGTTGAATTCAGCAAGTGAAAGGCACCACCGAGCCAATTTGGAATTCTGTGGTGCAATCGAGGCAAGAAATTTGAGATTAGCATGATCGGTGATGACCTGGAACTTTCGTCCAAGAAGATAGTGCCGAAAATGTTCGAGAGCCCATTTGACAGCGAAAAGCTCCTGGTGAGCGGTAGGCCAGCGAGACTCAGTGGCGTTGAATGACCTGGAGGCAAAACGGACGGGCCTAAGCGCACCATTATGACGCTGTGCAAGCATAGCACCACACCCTATCTTGCTAGCATCTGTGTGTACTTCAAACTCCTTGTCCCAATCAGGATGTAGGAGCATGACTTCTGGAGAAAGTAAGGCAGATTTAAGGTCCTTGAATTCAGCCTCGTGTTGGTGCGACCATGAAAACGAGGTTTTCTTGCAAAGTAGTGAACGCAAGTGCTGACTGCGATGAGACATATTAGGTATGTACTCACGAAAATAGCCAATCATTCCCAGGAAACGTTTGAGGCTGGAAACATTATGTGGGCGAACAAAGGCAGAAATAGCTTCCGTACCCTTTTCGGTAGGAAAGCGGCCTTGGGGCGTGATGCGATGACCCAGGATTTGCAAATCAGTGGAGAAGAACTCACACTTTGAAGGCTTGAATTGAATGCCGTACTTTACCGCACGTTTGAAAATTTGCTCATAATGACTAAGAGCCTGGGTATAGGATGAAGACCACGTGATGCAATCATCAATGTAGATGATGAGCCATTTGTAGAGGTAATCAGAGAAAACAGTGTTGAGAATACGCTGAAAGGTTTGAGGGGCTGTTTTCAACCCAAAAGGCATTCTTAAGAATTCCCAGAGCGCTAGATGAGTACAAAAGGCGGTCTTTTCCTGGTGTTTAGGGTTGACTGGGACTTGCCAGTACCCACTTGCCAAGTCCAGTTTGGCAAATAGTGTACCTCCACTGATAGCGTCCATGATATTGGAAACGTTTGGGATTGGATACCCGTCACCAAGTGTGACTGCGTTTAGCCCTCTGTAATCAACCACGAACCTAGGGGGCTGTGGTTTTCCTTTTTCTAAGGGTTTGCGAACCAAGATACAAGGAGCCCCCCAAGCTGAGTGGCTTGGCTGAATGATTTTGAGTTTGATCATGCGTTCAAGTTCCTCCTTGATAGCAGAAAGTTCAGCAGGACTTTTACGATATGGAAGGCGATAAACCGGGGGTGAATCACCTGTATTGATGTTGTGGTAAAAGCCCTTGATGGTTGAAAGAGGAGAGTTTGGAAGAAAAAATGCTTGAGGGTATTGCCTCACCAAATCTTTGAAGGCAGACATGATTTCCTCAGGCACATGAGCATATTTGTGTGTGTCGAGTTCCATTGTCTCAACAAGCTTAGAATGATATTCCGAAGAAGTATGATGTAATGTTGCGGGTTGTGTGGGAGGAAATTCATGCTCAGTGAAAGAGCATTGTTCTAAGTACGGAGACAACAATGAAGAGTCACATTCCGTAACGTTTGAAGTTGAAAACGAAACCGGCGACGTTGTTGACTCGTTTGTGTCCGCAGGTAAAGCGTGAATGACAGAAGCAGACCGCCTTTGTTGACAAGGCTTGGGTTCAGATTGAGCACGGAAATCTGTAGAATCCGCACTTGAGGCAAAAAGAGAAAACCAGTTCTCAGCAAAAAGGCGCGCTGTGTGTTCTGCGGCTTGCGAAAAAACCATGAGATCAGCTGCGCAGGCGCTGCGTACGTTACCTAAAGGGAGATTGAATGGTAATTTGGCGTTATCGGTTTCAGACGTGATTAATACGGTGGTCATTAAAGTGTACGAGGGTGAATCATGATTAACCCTATCAGAGCGTTGATGTGAAGCCAAATTTCCTGAGCACGAGAACTCAGAGTCAGAGGGCTGATTGGGGCAAGGCGGGGAATCTGGAGGGTGACTGGTAGGAAAGCCCGTTGGAAAGGGTGGGAATTCACCAGGGTTAAGGGCCTGTGCCCTGACAGAGAGATCTATGGGGCCACTAAGGGTTTGTAGCCCTGGTGAAAATTGTGTTCCATCCAGCCAGTGGGACCCTGCAAAGAATGGAGACCCTAGAAGCGAAGCGGCTACCACGAGACAAACAGTGACAACATTTAGCCCCCGACATAGCGAAACTGGGTTGGAAAGCCCTAAGGGGCGAGGCATGGCTGTTAACAAACACGTAACGTTGGCAACAGATGCCTGGGCGGAGATTTGGCTTTTCATCTCGTTGAACATAGACATTGGGTTCGAATTATGACACGAAACTTCAAAACCCATTGTAGGATCTGCAAAATGGACTTTAAGATCCCTTGAATAAATTCGAGCATCAGTTTTGCGTAAATGATTTTGCCCGAACAAAATAGGCCAGGTAAGATTCGGAACAACAAGCATTGTGAACGTAACAGAACGGCCGTTTTCCCAAACGATGGGCACTTGCATGATTCCAACTGCCCAAAGTTTTGAATTAGGGCCGGCGACCGACACAGGGACGTGCTGTTCTAACTTGGTGAACCTGAGATGAGGGTGGTGGGTGGCAACTCTGTCAGCGTGTTTTTCGCTAACGAGAGAGACAGAACAGCACGTGTCGAGAGGCAAAGGTAGGGAAAGCCCCGCGGACATGACTTTCGTCCACAAGATGTTTTTATCCGCAAGATCAACAGATGAAAATTGGGGGTTACTGGGAAGAGCTGTAACAGCTGGCATACCAAAAAGTGTGTCTTGCGGCGGACCCTCGGGGTTGGGAGCGGAGGGTTGAGGTGAAGAAAGATGCTTGTTCACCTCTGTTCGAATGCTTGTTGTTAAATCTTGTTTAAACGATACGAGAGAATCATTAACTACTTGCTTAACTGTATCAACGAGTGACGATTGTTGATTTTCTAACGGTGTTACGATATTAGCTTCGACGTTACTACTACGATTGGACGTTTGAGGGTTACGATTATAACGATTGCGATAATTATTTCTACCCTGAGGGACATTTGGAGTACTGATACGAATTTCTGGGTTAGCCTGATTAGAGTTGGAGGGAAAACCCTGACGATGATACTTTAACTTGCAATTACTTTTAAAGCATTGAGAGCATTTATGTATAAAACCCTTAGAACACCTATTATTAGGCAATTCGCAACGAGAATTAACGAATGTATTAAAATACCAACAAATTTGGGTACCTGAGTGAGTCTCTGGGGATTGTCTCTCAAAGTTACTGTTTCTTGCTGGCTTTGGGGCATTTGAGAATGCGGTGAACAGAGCTTCGGGCTTCGAGGTAGGTTCGTGGGCAGAAATAACTGAATCGACTGCTTCATACCGTTTGGCTGCTTCGATGACCGCCGTGAGATCGGGAAAGGCTGCATTGCGGCTGAGGAGTTCTTTAGCAATTGTGGGTTTCAGTTTCATTGTGAACGCGTGAATCAATTCCACGTCCGAATTGGTGTCTTTCGTGCTACGGTGAATGCCAGGCATAAGTTTGTCCAGTGAGTGTTGTGTCTCTAGGAAACGGTGAGAGAAATCCGAGACAGATTCGGTGGGTTGCTGGTGCATGGCATAATAAATCGACAACAGTTCCCGAATTTGCTGGTCTTTTGGGATTCCGCGTTGTAGGAGAAGGTGGGCGAGACAGTTTTCATAGAATTCTCGGCATTCTTCAGGGGTAGAGGATTGAGAAAGGCTAGCTCCATGGTTGGTTTCAAATGAGCATATGATGTCGAACGCACGGGCGTCTTTCTGACTTTGTTGTTTGAGGTATGTGAACCAGAAGCGGGGAGAAACACCAGACGAAGAGAGTACATGGGTCAGTTGTTCCGAAAATCTGTCCAAATTTTCTCTGCCGGTGTATTCTGGCAAGCTTAGGTGAGGGAGACGTAGAGCTGAGGAGGTCGAATTCTTGGCTTGGACGGCGAGAGATAGTTCTTGTACGGTCTCAGACAGCTGCTGAAGTTGGATTTGGGTTTGGTTGGTTGTGTCTTTTGAGGCGATTTGCTGGTCTTTTACCACTTTGGCGAGACCACCGACAAGGCCAACGACTTCTTCAAAAGTTGCCATGGATCGATGCTTTCTTCATTCGAAACGAAGACCGGGTTCTTCACCAATTTTGTGATGGGCAACCTTTGACGTTGAAGCGAAGCGAAGATTGGAGGCAAAGAGAAAAAGCATGTTTCTGGCTTTCAATGCCTTTTCATGATTATAACTTCAACTCTTAAAACTAAAACTACATACACATATATACGAGCAAATAACAATAGATGATTGACATATGATAACCACGAGAGTAAAATACAGAGAGTTCATTCAATGGAATCAGTACGATAACGAGACTAAATAATAAGGCTACTAGATTTCCTGCTACAGTACTACCAGGGGGGAGGGGGGGCACATTGTGCCCGCCCCCTATAATTCTTGTTAGGAACACGATAAAAGTTTTAAACTTGGTAGAACTATAGAACTTTACTTGCTCTATCGATTGATGGTGTTTTTAAAACCATAATGGCTACCAATGACGTCACAGTGACGTCATAAGTCTGAAAAAACCAATATCACTACTCATAGGTATTTAGCTTGTTATTGAAGCTATCCTTATTGTATTTTTGCCTCTTAAATGGTCTATTTATGAACAAAAAGCATTTTTAAATCATAATCTATAAATTTTTTTTGACATTATTTTATATCTTTTTATATTTTTACCATTTTTCTCATAAATGTTAAAGTTGATGAATTTTACAATGAAGAAAAATAAGATAAAATAGCTATTCAGATTGAAAAATAGAATTTTTTCTAGTTTATCTCTATTCAGTAACGCCAAAAAAGGAATTTCAAATGAAAAAAATAATGGTCTTTACAGATATGACGTCATAAACATTGATGATGTCATAGATTTTAAGTTTTGCTTACGTCAGCAAATACCAATAAATTATATATCATTCAAAAGCCCTTGTCAAAACAAAGCCAATGGTGCTTCAAGCAAGTCTCTATGTGTTGTAGTTGCAGAAATATAGGCCCTAAAACATTTTAACACCTGACCGCTTGTTGACAAAAGAGGTGTCACGTGATCAGCGAAGGTGTGATAGTAAAAAAAAAACAATTTTCTCAGGCTCTGTGATAAATTTGAGGAAAAGTCAAACAGGTTTCAGTAGAATATTACGTGTTTTATTAGAGATACAGCATTTTTAATTTGCCGCGGGCCCCCCCGGCCATAATAGGGTTAAGCCAATAAGAATAGAAATAAAAATGTTGGGCAGAGCAGACAGCAAAAATTGTTATATTTCTGAATTCGACATATACACTGGCAGGCTCAAGAGTGATATCCAGCAGGGGTTAGCTATTGAGTGGTGAAAAGAATTTTCCAACCCATAAGAGGTGATTGGTATGCTATATTTTATAGCAATGTTTTCTCATATAAGCTAGTGCGTGGCCTTTAAACAGATTACAACATCCTGAGCTGCAAAATACTGTGGTCTGGCCATGTTTGTTTCCCTGAATTAATGTTTGATAAGGCTGTCATAAATCACTGAAAAGAGGTGAAGTAAAATGGAGCAATTTTACCCTTGACGTAGATTGATAAAAAACCAGTCCAGATGACAGGAACATAATCACCATGTCCTGTAAATACCTTGCCATTAGTTGATAAAAAAGAATTGATCAATCGAAAGTATTCCTTGCCCAGAAATAGTCTAAGATTACAATGAATTCATGAAACAATATATTATTTTGCATGAAAAGGACACTATTGCTGTGGAGCCTGCACTTTGTTTTTTTACCTTGTGCTCCTTCGCTTTTTCTCTGAGAAGGGGGTAGAAATCCAAATCCAAATTCTATATAAGACATAGAACCTGAAAATAGGGGTCCTTTTTGGAAAACTAATCAGAGATTCGCAGAAATACGGTACCAAATTTGGTATGTGACATGTTTAATGAGGTAAATATAATACATGATTTCATTGTAACAGTACACCAGAATAATCTTTACACTTTCAATATTTATACTTATAATTCAGATCACTAGAATCAAGTCATTTCTGCAATATCTAAGTAGGCAGGGTCTGCATGTAGGGGTTGTAGGAGCAGCTTCTGGGTGTCAGCCAGCTTTTTGGCAAGAATCTTTAGTTAGTCTTGTCTTTAATTTTTCTTTCAAGCTACAACAGCTTGATCTAAACCTGCTGCTACAATTTGAAGTATTGAACGTTGATCTAATAATATTTCACAATAGTAATATATTTTACTCAAATCTACACCTTTCCACCACACCAGAGTTTTCCACATCAGAAGATTTTACATATGTGCATATCATAAGTACAAAGTCAAATTTTGCAAGCAACAAAGCTGATGTTGTGAACCTGCTAACAGAAATGAGTCGCTACAGAAATAAAACCATACTTCACAATGATAGCTTGCTCTCTTCTTCCAAAGTGTCTAGCACAGAATTTTTTGAAAGTGCACAACAACATGCGGAAGACACACGTGTTTCAGAACTTGAAGTGCGGCAACAGTTTTACAAAATGGCATTGAACATAGACTCCCGTGGTATTGCAAGAGGAGAATGTAATAGATGCAAGGAATGTTCTTAGTTTATAGGGGAGAAATCAATTGTTGTTTGTGCACATTGTTTGCGTATACACATCAAAATCTATTGAAGTTCTTTATACAAGACTGATAGAAATACAAATTATAAAAATTCACTCTTTTTTGATAAGAACTAGTAGGCTTGGATCTTCTTTACTATGTTATAAGAGGCGAGGACTGTTGCAAATAATGACTCTCCTAATTCGTCTGACATATCGGTCAGTCTTCTTATGGTTATTTCTGAAAGTTTTGTATCAAGCTAAAAACGGCCAGCCCGTGTTTGTTTTATGCTTGATGTTAAAATGTGGCAAAATTGGAGGCTCATGTTCTTGTTGAATAGTTCTCATTACAAAAAGAGTGCTACACAAGTAATTTACAAATTTTAAAGGAAAGAAATTAATACAACACAACCTTTACATTATCTGAAGTATTTGACCATCAATATCTGTTATTTTTGTATAGAGCAATACTGTACAGCATACATATAAGGAACCCTATTTGGAAAATCTGGGGCTGAGATTTAGTGAGAATTTTTTAAGTTCTAGAAGGGCAGCACCGTTGTGCTGCACAGTATGGCACCGTATGGCTTCTGTGATTTTCCTACAAAAGGATTAGCGTACAGTCTCACCAAAAACAGCGTTATATCAGAATGGTTATTCTATGATCGATTGTTTTTTAAAGTTTTATGGTGCAATGAAAATTTTAACTATTCTATTTTCCGTATGTTGTCTTTAAAAACAGCATGGACAGGGTAATCTTTCCCATATATCCACCCTTTTCCACTCTCATAATTTTCTTGATTTTGTTTCCATCATGAAAAGAGTAAGTAGTTCTGGGATTTCAACTCTTTCAATAAAGGCACCGAGGGTCATTCTGAACAAATTTTGGAACTTTTACTTTCTTAAACGGGACAGTGCAAATAAAGTGTCATCATTGTTAGGGACGGTCTGACAAAATGTTTTTTGGCTTATGTCAGAAAGATTTAACAAATTATTTTCCAGACCCTGGGAAAGTAAGGGATATTACTGATTCTATTGTCAAGTCACAAATGATGAATTTGTTATCATTAATAGAGCTTGCAATCGGTCACTAAATTGATCAGAAGAGCGGAGGTCTATCTTTTTCTGGGGCTGAAAACTATTGCTTAGTTTGGTCAAATCGCCAGCATTCTTGTCACAAAACACTGCAAATTCTTTTGCTAGTTGTGGATATGTATCATCTCCTGTGAAACTGAAGTATGAGTGCGAATCGCTTTTACTAATATCATATATGCGCTGCTTTTGAAAAAAAGACTCCTTCCTTATCCTTTGATGAGTCTATGGAAAGGACCGTGTCCGTCACCTGGTAACTCTGGTAGAGCGCTAGGTTTTCTTTGTGTGATGGTTGGTGGTTTCTTCCCATACGTTTGTAGATATATACCGTTTTGGGTCACCTAATGTAGACCAAGGAAGAGCATAAAGTCCTATCCAATAGCGGACTAAAGGAAAGCCACCTTCGAAAATGGCTACATCAACAAGCATGAGCAATGAAAACGCATAAATGCTACAATATAACCCACAACTTACATCATCGGTTTGATTTTTCAATCGGAAATTATGTAAGGCCAAAAATTTCCATTTCGACAAATTTTTCTGCATACCCAGCAGTTTGCTAGCCTTACAAATGTATTGATTCATTGCAGAGAATGCAAGGTGGTCTGCATTTTCGCTTGGTAATGAAATGCAATGCACCACAATACAATGTTTTGGATAAATCCCAATGATACTTTAATCGTGTCTAGTGTGCTGATGGAAGGGAACTAAAATAATATCAGAAGTGAAATACTCTGACCTCCATTAAATATGGAAACGATGGGCCTAAGTTTACACGAAAGCAAGGCTTAGTTGTGAGCAAGAGGCAAAATAAAATATGCAAAATTATGTTTTTGAATAGATTATTTTTCAATTGTTTAAGCAACCAGTCATAAACATATGCATAAATCAATATTTAAACATGATTTGAGCACAAGGTTTCAAATAAGACCGTTACAAATCAATATTTTGTAGGATATCCTCTTCGGGCAATGATGGCGTCTATTCTTTGAGGAAGTGATTCATAAATTTTTGAAATCATGGATCTCGGGATTGAGTGCCAGATTTCAAAAATTTTCGCGATCAGCTGATCTTTTGTTTTTTTGTGGATGACGGCAAAGCATGCATTTGATATAATGCCACAGATTTTCAATAATATTTACATCTGGGCTTTGGGCAGGCCAAGAAAGAACAAGTATTTGTTCATCTTCCAGGTATTTCTTGGTTATTTCGAAGAATGGGATGGAGCATTGTCCTGTTGGAAAATAATTGAGTGGTCTGGATGTCCATGAATCAGTTCAATGCTAGGTTTAAGATTATTCTCCAGTATATCGATGTAATAGCTTGAATCGACGTTGCGATTGCAGACCACGAGACGGCCGACGCCATTAGGCCCTACGCAACTCCCATACCATGACGGACACGGATTTGCTCAATTTCGGACGGCACAAGGTGGGGATATCGACCTCATCTTTTGTCCTCCACACTCTTTGTACTCCATCATCGCTGAGGAGGCTGAACCTGCTCTCATCAGAAAAAATTTCA
The DNA here is from genome assembly GCA_963924455.1 of Pelagia noctiluca. NCBI lineage: Eukaryota > Metazoa > Cnidaria > Scyphozoa > Semaeostomeae > Pelagiidae > Pelagia > Pelagia noctiluca. The sequence goes on along the minus strand of OZ004321.1, from coordinate 12,497,254 downwards.
TCTTCCCAAGGAGAGACAGGCCATGACGATAGGGACTTGGCCCACCTGTATCTCAAACGTCGATTTTTGGCAGAAATTAGTGGTTTGGCCTTTCTTTTTCTGCTAAAAAGGCCATTCTTATGGAGAGTGGCTCGAATGGATTTTATCCCCAAGTTAACAGACCCAGAAACGTCCTCCTTGATCTCTTTTAAGGTGGAGAACCTGAGCTTTCTGGCCGCTCAGCAAATGGAACGTTCTCCTCTCTCGGATGTTTGCTTTGGCCTTCCTGTTCTTGGCCTTTTTTCCAACGAGCCCGTATTCTGGTAAGTTTTATAGATTTTGAAAGCTGCTGACTTAGTACAGCCCACTTGCTGCGCAATTTCGGCATACGATAGACAGACTTCTCTCAAGTGTTTCACGGCTGTTCTTTCACTTAACGACAATTCTCGAATTTTGGACATAGTCCCTTTTTAAGCAATTATTTTCTTTAAAGTGCCTCTTCACTTTTTTTTTGACTTCACGTTATTCGATAGATCTAAATGCGCTGATTTCGAGAATGAAAATATTTTTGCAATCAGAGGTGTATTTTTTGAGCTAGGGGCAGTTTTGTACCCCATCGTGGTGTTACACGAGCAGTCTGGGAACGAGCGAATCTCTGATGTCATAGTGGTAAGGCGCATGCCGACCACAATCACATGATCAACTGTCACGCAGGCGCTGCCCCGCAATGTTTACACTCTCTTTCGACGATTATCAGGTCTGTCAACTGCTAGGCCCATTTTATTCGCGATTTCTTCGTCTGAAGAAAACAACTTCGGAGATTCCACCACTTCAGAATATGCTGTAGAATCGGAGGAAGAAGAAAGAGAGTTTCCTCGTGCAAATAATTCAGCCAAGAGCGCTGATGAAAGCAGTAGTAGTGTCGATTATGATGGCCTACATTAGTTCGATTGACCCCAACGCAGACGGGCAATCTATCGTAAATTACGAACAGGAAGTGGAGAAAGAGTTAGAAAAAGACAATGAATTGTACAGGCGATTTGAGTAGATACAGCCTGTGACGTTTTGGTAAGTAGGCTAAGGCCTTTTAATAGGCCAGTATTTTTTCTAGGCCTAAATAATTTCTGAATCGATAAACAATTCGAATAAGTAAAAATAAGAAAGTGTAAGGCAGGTACAAATTAGAATTCTAAATTTTTAAAGGAGCTTCGGTGAGCAAACTGGAGTTAAGAAGCTTTTTAAGAACCACTTATCTTCTCTTCAACCTTTCTATATGTTATATATTTGTTTATAACGCCATGAAAGACAGTAAGTACCAACCACCACCCTAGCCTAACATACTGCCCTTATGATACATTCTTGAATTTCAAATTTAGAATTGTCTTCAGAAATCACCATAAAATTTATTTTAATCTGCCTCCTCCAGGCCCGGCAATATTGGTCCGGTTGGTGCGGCCAACAGTTGGCCGCACCAACTTTTGGGCCAAAACACCCCTTTTGTCAAAGATGATATTGGTTTTTATAACACTAGATTTTTACGGTAGATTTGGGTTCAAATTTTCATGGGGTATGCCCCCCAGACCCAAGAAGTTTAGCTTGAACCGGACCAACTCTGAAGAGCCCCTGCCAGGCCTATCTTGTACAAGTTTCATTTTCTTTTGCTAACTTGTTATCATTTTTTAATTTTCCAAATAAACTTTTTTCTCTAGGACATGCAATATATATTTTAAATTCACTGCACTAGTTTATCAAATATCAATCTATCGTTATAGATTCCTTCAAAGTATATCCTATCGTGAATTCAACCGCCTGATGCATGGATACTTGGGAAGGAATAAAAGAATCCCACTATCTGCCTGTGCATATACAGCTATTCGAATAGCAGTTCCAGTTGAAGCAGGCGAGGTGAATGGTTATATCGAGGAAGCACCAATTGACTCAGATTAAATGTATTATTTATATGCAGTAATAAATGTATTAGTGGAATTTATTTTTACTTATTCATTTTTTTGACAATCTATAACTATTTAGTTGTCTTCCATTGCTTATAAATGCCAAGTTTCATTGCTTTATCTCAAGCCAAGCAAAGTCATAGAATCATTACTTCAGGAACCTGGGAATTCTAAAAATAGTATAAGGGGCATAGCTTGAAGAGGGCTGACAGTTCATCTTTTTCTGGGCATCACGTTCAGCCAAAATACCAAGTTTCATTGCTGTATCTCATTGCTAAGCAAAGTTATAGAGTCGTTACTTCAGGGACCTGGGAACTAGTACCCCATTCTAAAAATAGCAATAGAGGGCACAGCTTGAAGAGGGCTGACAGTTCATCTTTTTCTGGGCATCACGTTCAGCCAAAATACTAAGTTTCATTGCTATATCTCATTCCTAAGCAAAGTTATAGAGTCGTTACTTCAGGGACCTGGGAACTAGTACCCCATTCTAAAAATAGCAATAGGGGGCACAGCTTGAAGAAGGCTGACAGTTCATCTTTTTCTGGGCATTGCATTGCGTATAAATACCAAGTTTCATTGCTCTATCTCAATGCTAAGCATAGTTATAGAATCATTGCTTTAGGGACCTGGGAACTAGTACCCCATTCTAAAAATAGCCATAGGGGGCATAGCTTGAAGAAGGCTGACAGTTCATCTTTTTCTGCGCATCGCATTGCGTATAAAAACCAAGTTTCATTGTTGTGTTGATAAGCTGAGCAAAGTTAATTGCATTGGGAACTTTAGAGATATAGAACAATAGAGCATTGCACCCCATTCTAAAAATAGAATGGGGGCACATTTGAGAATGAAAAGTACCCTGTCGTCTTGCGCGCATCAAACTGAGCATGTAAACAAATTTTCATGCATATATCTCTATTTTTATTATTTTTTAACTATTTTTTTATTATAAGGCTTCAGTATGGGGAAAAAAATTGGGTTCCTACTATGACGTCACGCCCCGCCCTCGGCCAACGCCTATATGTAACATCGTTTTTTACGAAAAACCCCGAATTTCACGACTTTGAGAGATCATAACTCAGCAACCACAACTCTGATCGTAAAAATTTTTTTTGCTTCAGAATCAGCGCATTGAGCTCTATCAAATTACGCAAAGAAAAATAAAAGGTGAAGAGGCACTTTAAACTCTAGTAATTATATTATTTTTTTTGCTAAATTGTCGAGAAATTGTTGCTTGTGTTTACAATTTTTCTCAATCACGTCATTTTTGAATTTCGCGCGTAAATTCCGAAATTAATTTCACTAGCCTCGATTGTGCCTAGAAAGCAAACGGAACTTAGGCCCATCGTTTCCATATTTAATGGAGGTCAGAGTACATGTTACAATTCAGTAACGAATTGGTTAGAAAGGAACTATTTTGCCGTTCCACACTCTGGACAGCCATAAAATAATTTAAAAATGCATTGTATTTCCTTCCCTTTTGCATTTCCTCTTCTACCAGCAACTGCAGAAAGTCGTAAATAATGGAACCATCAAGATCTTGCCTTTGGGCAAGCTTCTTCAAGTAATCAACATTGAGATGTGCGCCTTTATCACTCTTCAGATCAAACCAAACTCTCTCAATCCTACCCATTTCATCACTACTCAAAGTACGCCATGGCCCTGGTTGAGATGTAGGTGGTGTTTTCGAAGGCTTGCTGTTTCACATATACAGTAAGAGACGGCTGGAATCCTTTTTGGAATCGAGGGCTCTTTAATAGCCTCTCCATATCTACCTTTGTTGTTGAACTATCATTACATCTGAAACTGTTGGCATTTGGTGCAAAAAGTAGGCTTTCATAGTAACCTGAAGCAGCAGATTTACTACAATGATTCACAGCTGCTACAATACTGTAGGTAACTGCCTTATGTACATGTACAACTTTTCCAGCAAGCAGGTTTCTCAGATTAATGCTGGAATTTACCCCTAGTCGCAAATCAGTTTTTTTCTCAGTGCTCATCCATCCGGTCTAAGAGCAGAATCAAAATTTTTTGAATGGTCAAAAAGAATGATTTGTGAGAAACTATTACGTTCTCGTTTCAGTCACAACACAGAGTGGTATCGCTCTCGTGACCAGTGCACATTCCAGTGGTATGACTGGACAGACATTTCATTTTCAAAGTCTGTGGTTACCGGTAGACAGATCATTACATTATTTAACTTGCTGGCCGTGCATTCAGAACCAATGAGGCACGAACTTATGTTAATGGTTCTAGATTGAAAGTCGCTTGGCGTATTGCATGTGCTATTTTCACATAATGAGTTAGAGAAAATCATTAGCGTTGTCTTGAGAAGAGATGTACTTTTAGTCCTGCTGGTAGAAAAATTCTATTAATTGCCTCATCTCCATGGTCATCGTTAGAGCTGCCTTAGCACTGGAGCTATCTACATGTAAGTTACTCATAATCTTATTCATATAGCGGCAGACCAGGGTAGGGCAATCTTCTATACTTGGCAGCTCACTCCTTATAACCGATGAGCACAGAACTTGAATCACTGAATCAGACCAACAATTATTGTACAGGTTAACGATGCCTCTCTTGATGACAAGTCCTGGGGCAACAATCAGTCGCCTACTCACTTCAAATCACAAAAAATATTTTTTACAGTTTCATTTTTGATTGACTGCCATATTGATATTAACGTGTGAATACTATCGATATCCATGTTACAAAAATGATATGAAAATGCAGGCAATCCAAACATTATGTTTTTATAACATAAATGACAAGTGACGGTCATTGTGGTATTTGGATAATGCTTGTCAATGAAAACGCACTCAAGGTGAAACCATTTAATACACTGATCACAGGATATCCATTCAATATCCTTATTGCGAGACATAGTCGATTCTGATTTCCACAAAACACACATGCTAGAATCTGCTTGCACCTCATTATTCCGGAGTCGCTTCCTAATCTCTGCCTTTCCACTACTTTCTCTCTCGACATCACGATTAATTTTTATGCTTAAAGGCAGAGTAGCCAATGTCCGTATCGGACACAGGGGATTTGTCTTTTGTAGGACAATCATGTTGAATTTTTTGAATTGTCTCCCTGACAGGTGTTTTCGGACGGGGGACTTTCGACTTGTATTTGGGTGTTTGGTCATGTTTTGGGCTATTTTTTGAGTTTCTCAGATTTTGTGGCGGAGAAATGTAATGGAATTTCGGGTGCCTTTTGATAGAAGCCCTGGGTTCTGGAGTTCTTTTTAGGCAACTTCTTTGCATCTTTATTGAGTTTTTCCTCAATTTTACAGGGCTTCTCTATGTCAAGAAGAAATTCGTTGTCCTGGTCAATAGCATTTTCTATGTCTACAATTAATCTCTCAAGCCTGTGGAAAACTTTCTTATCTACGTAATCATGTTTTTTTTATTCTTTGAGCCCGTCTTCAACACCAATAACAAACTGTCGTTGGATGTTTTGATAAACTCATGTAACTGTAATCGCTCTTTCAACCAATCTTTCTTTTTGAGATTGAAAAATTGCTTTACAGTTGCATTTGTTTTGCTCTGATCTGCAATAGTTTTGCCTTAATTGTAGCTTGGATTGTACCTCCTTAAGTCTCCAAGCAACGAATTACCCCACAAAACAATAAATTGCAATTTTCTTTTTAGCCAATCAAAGAAGTTAGGCATGAAATAGCGGTTCTGCTCAAGATGGGCTTTCTCTGTCAGGGTTCTGCATGCGAAATAAAAATTTATTTTATCCTTTCAAAAAAGGTGCGTCAAAGAATTACTTGTATTTTGTACCTCAAGCTCATCTTTTGTGGAAACGAAATCGCTGTTAAAAACATCATCTTCAAAAAGCGTTTCTCTTTCTATCTTTGTCAAACCCTCATTCACAACCTGACTCTCAGGTGAACTAGCCTCAAAACCAAGCTCACTATCAAAATTATTTGACAATGGATCATCCGTGTTAGTAGCTTTTAGGTTATTGATACCTGTTTCAACAAAATGCAACGAATCGAGGACATGCTTATCTGCGTATTCTGTTGTCATAACCGTCACTCCATGCAGCACCAGCTCATAAGCTTCAGACGATGATGGACTGTTTATAAAACAAACCATGAAACGCGTTGTAAAATGCACTTTGCTGTTTGACATGAGCAAGACAAATGTGCAAGGATGTTTTGTAATTCATTACTGCTGGCTTCACCTATAAGAATTCTATAAGTGCAATTAAGATATTCAGATAGACTTTCTTAGGAAAACTCTTGAATACAAACAAAAATTATGTATAATATATACAATCAGTAAACCAGGCAGGTTTCAAATTGACTGTTATTAGATCAAAATTGTGGTATTTCCATAGCAAAAATGTATTTACCTTATATAATGCAGTAGGCTCGTAAGAAAAAGAACGGCACAGATTGATGATACAATTTCTATCTAATATGGTGCCCACTGTACACTCAGACCACTTGTTTTTAGTCTTTATTGCCAAGTCACTGCAACTTAAATATAAATCACGAATGTTACCGAAAATGTCGTACAATGCTGTATATCTGGCTTTGACATTGACACTTCAAAAACATAGAGGTTAACAGCGTAGCATAAATCAGATGAAAAAGAAAATAAGATATTTTTTTTCTTTACTTGAGTGCCAAGTTTCGAGGGTCTATTTGTGATAAGTGATAACAAGCAGTTGAGCATTCGAGAGAAATAGATTGCAGAAGAATCAAAGACGAGTACCTTTAGATTTACTGAAATAGAAACGATCTATCTCATAAAAAGATAGGGGCATATGAGAAGGCAGGTTAAGGATTAAGGATGACAGGAAAAAGTTCAACTGAAAGAATATATTCAATGCATGTTAACGAAACAATTTTTGAAAATGTGATTGAATGGTACTTTAACAAAAGATGTGTAAATATTAGCTTGGATGCAATAAAACGTCATTGAAATAAAACAGGTGGAATTCGGACAGAGCCTCATAGTACTTCAAAATTATTCTTACGTTTTTATCTCCGGTGATAAAGCTGGATTATTTTTATTCTCTGCAATATCTGGCAGCTTTCTTTCGTGTGGCATATAAAAGGCCTATCGTTCGTTTATGCGATACCAGTCTCCTCGTCGGAAGTGGCGCTCCCCAATAATTTTTTTCCAATTTAGTGGTTCAGGCTTGGCTGTTGCAAGTGTTGGCAGCACTTTTTTCTCTTCTTCTATTAGGGCTGGCCCCTAAATTGACTCAGTCCTGACAATTATCGCTGTTAAATAAATGATAAGAAATATTTTGGTTGGACAAGAAATAAATGATAAGAAATATTTTTTAAGTAAATGTCCTTACATCTAAATCGCCAAAAAATTATAGTTTTAGAAGTGCTGTGAGGCGCAAGGTCGACAGATGATAAAGAAGCCCTTCTCTCTTGTATATAAATGCAAAAACAAAAGATGCCAACTAGATTGAATGCATCAGAACAAAATAAATTTTCCTTTCCATTATTTGCAGAACTGAAACTATATCTGTAATTTAAAAGAGGCACAGTAGAGGTATTACTAGATCAGGGCTGGATGCAGTCAGTTGAAATATGAAGATGGCGGCGGACGTGATTCCTGATGTACGAAGTTATTTTTTTCAAATCTTCTTCGGAAGTTAAAATAGGCTTGAAACATTATGTTTCATGCTTTGATTTTAAACAAATAAAAGTAAGTTCAGTGTATTTTAGAAGCGTTCATGCTTTATATTTTCTACAGTACAAAAGATTAAATTTTTGCCGCACGCACGAGGTGGTTGGCCTATACTACTTCGCCTTAGGCCTAAGCCTAAGGCCTTTTTCATCGACGTTTAGAAATGCCAAAGCCAAATGAACAGCAAGTGGTAACGTTAGACGTAGTCAATGCTTTGCTAAAAAATCAAGCTGAGGCTTACAGGTCCTCATTTCAATCTATTATAGCAGATGTGAAGGAAGAATTAAGATCTATCAAAAAAGATTTAACTGATTTGAAAGTGAGTTTACAATTCACCCAAAATAAATTTGATGAAAGTGAGAAAAAGGTAGCTGCCATTGAGCAAAAAGTCAAGAAGCAATCAGAAAACTTGTTTGACCTAAATGACCATGCAGATTCTTCAGATGAACAACTTGAGTATTTGGAAAACCAAAGTCGTCGCTCGAACATCAGAATTGTAGGAGTGCCAGAACAAGCTGCAGAATCATGGGATGACACCGAGACGAAAGTGAAAGAGGTTATCAAAGAAAAGTTGGGTTTGTCTGAGGAATTTGAGATAGACCGATGCCACAGAGTTGGTCGAAATAGTAATAGACAAAAAAGAGATGGCAGACAAGACGATGAGCCACGCCCAATTGTAGCCAAACTTGTCAGATGGAAAGACAAGGAGCGTATCTTAAAGAAAGCCAGGGAAGTGAAACCTGATGGAATAAAGTTTTTGACTGATCTCTCAAAACGGACACTAGCTAAACGACAAGAGAAGATACCTGCACTGATTGCTGCACGGAAAGATGGAAAAATTGCCTATTTTATTATGGACAGACTAATTGTGAAGGAAAAGCCTCCAGACTCTGTTAGAAAAAGAGCAAACAATGAAAATGACAGTGATCCCGACCCCGAGGTATCATTCAATGCGTAATTTTTTTTCCAGAACTGTGGTTGTGTTATTTAAAAGTAGGTTTATGTTTTTGTGTTTTTTATCACCTAGGTGTTCGACAATATTTTCAGTTCATATTTAGCCCCAAAACATTTCAATGACATCAACTAATAATTTCCCTTGTGGCATTTGCCACAAAAACATTTCAGCCAATAGCAAAGCAATATTATGTTCTAATTGCAACTTATGGATCCATATAAAATGCAATGACATTTCAAATTCTGAATATAAAATTTTGCAAAATGAACCTGACGATGTTCCTTGGTTCTGTTTGAAATGCACTAAAATCATGTTTCCCTTTGGGTCATTAGAAGATTATGAACTATCTAATCTGAATAATTCCGACTTTCCGTCCTTTGTTGATACAGCAGTATCTTTTGAAATTACATCAGGCCTTACAAACTTGCCAAACTTAGAAGATTATGATATTGATGAACATTTACCTTCTAATGTAAATTCAGGATATCATACTATGCAAGATCTGTCTTCTATTGATGTATCAGAAAAGGATCTTTCCATATTTCATGTAAACATTAGAAGTCTCTCTCTTCATCTTGATGAGCTTTTGTCAACTCTTACAAGTTTAAAAATAAATTTTGATGTTATTGGTGTCTCTGAAACATGGAATTCACTTGAAAATCCCATAAAAACTAATGTAGAAATTCCTGGTTATTGTTACTTTCCATATCAGTCACATAGTCAAAATGGTGGTGTAGCACTATATGTGAAATCAGGTCTCAATCCTATTCTTAGACCAGATCTATGCAAAGATAGTACTGATTTTGAGTGTGTTTGGGTTGAGATTGAAAACAGTAATGGTAAGAATTATCTGTTTTGCTGTGCCTATCGTCACCCAAGCTCGTCCTTTGATTCCTTTAGTGAGTATCTTCAAGAAGTTTTATCCAATCAAGCTGTGTTTAACAAACAAGTTTTTATCCTTGGAGATTTCAATATCAACCTTCTGAATTATAATTCCAGCACACCCATCACAAACTATGTTAATTTCTTCTTTTCGAAACACTTTCTGCCTTACATCATCCATCCATCTAGGATATCTGGGCATTCTTCCACTCTTATTGATAATATTTTCTCAAATATCACAGAGAATGAAACCCAAAGTGGTAACATTCTAACTCAAATAACAGATCATTTCCCTCAATTTTTAATTGTCAAGCATGCAGGAATCACTTATAAAAATCTGTCTTATTTCCAACATGATTTTTCTAAACTCAATCAAGATAGCCTCATGAATGATTTTGAAAAAGTTGACCTCAGTTACATAAACGAAGATAGATTAGATGTAAATGAGAAGTTTAACAGATTTTTATGCAATCTTGATGAGTTAGTTAAATTCCATGCTCCATTGAAAAAGCTTTCTAAGGGTGATATTAAGCTCAGAAATAAACCGTGGATCAATAGACGAATTAAAAAAATGATGCGTATTAGAGATCGGTTATTTAAAAAGCTCCGAAAGAAAAATGACCAGTCTTTGGTTGATATTTATAAAAAATTTCGAAATCGGGTTGCAATATCCTTGAAAGAGAGCAAGGCTGACTACTATTATAATTACTTTCAGAAGAATAGCAACAATATGAAACAGTTATGGTCAGGAATTAAATCAGTCAAAGATATTAGAAAATCTAATAGTATAAATGTGATAAATAAACTTAAGGACTCAAGTGGTAATATCACATCTGATCCTGCAGTTATTGCAAACATCTTCAATAAATTCTTTGTTAATGTTTCTCATGATATCACTAAAAACATACCGAGATCCAACAACTCTCCCATCAATTTCATGGGTCAAAGAATCGGAAACTCATTTTTTATTACTCCTTCAGTCTCTTCTGATATACATGATATAATCTCTCTTCTGGACTCTGGTAAATCTCTTGGGCCTAATAGTATTCCTATCAAAATTTTAAAATCCCTTTCCTCCGTGGTATCTTCTCCACTTTCTCAAATCATAAATGAATCATTTCAAACTGGGATATTTCCAGACAAGATGAAGGTGGCAAAAGTAATTCCACTCTTCAAGAAAGGCTGTCCACTCACAGCATCAAACTATAGACCTATTTCTCTTCTCTCTGTTTTTAGTAAAGTCACTGAAAAAATCATGTATAAGCGTCTTTATTCATTTTTGGAAAATCACGAAGTCCTCTATAACTTACAATTTGGTTTTCGTGGTAGTTATTCTATTAACCATGCCCTAGTTAGCCTAACAGAAGCAATCAAAAATTCATTAGACAATAGAAAATATGGTTGTGGAATATTCATTGACCTGCAAAAGGCATTTGACACTGTGAATCATGATATTCTTCTGAAAAAGCTAGAACGTTATGGAATTAGGGGAACTGCTCTTGATTGGTTTAAATCTTACCTTACAAATAGAAAGCAATATGTCTCAGTTAATGGTTATAGTTCCAGCTATCTCAGCATAACCTGTGGTGTTCCACAGGGCTCTGTGCTTGGTCCCCTACTTTTCTTAATTTACATAAATGATTTACCTTTGGCATCCTCAAAACTATCTTTCTACTTATTTGCTGATGATACTAATATATACTATGAAGCTGAAAATCTTAATCAGCTCCAAAGTGTAGTTAACAAGGAATTGGAAAAAGTGAGAAAATGGCTCAATGTCAACAGATTGTCACTTAACATTAGCAAAACCAACTTCATAATTTTTAATTCTCCTCAGCACTCTTCTTCAGAAACTGTAAATCTAAAAATTGGAAACCTTCCCATTAAGCGAACTTCTTATGTTAAATTTCTTGGTGTTCTTTTGGATGAAAATCTTTCATGGAAGTACCATTTGACAGAACTGTCAAAAAAGTTGGCTAGAACATGTGGCATGTTCTTCAAAATAAGGCACTTTTTACCTATTCATGTTTTGGTCTGTCTTTACAATTCTTTGTTCTCACCTTTTCTGCAATATGGTATTTTGGTTTGGGGTCTCACCTACGAGACTCACATTAATCCAGTATTTTTACTACAGAAAAGAGTTATTAGGGCAATCTCTTTTGCACATTTTACTGCACCATCCACACCGCTCTTTTCTGACTTGAAGGTTTTAAAACTTCATGATCTTTTTCAGCTGAAATTGCTTGGATTTGTTTACGATTGCATTAATAAGATTGCTCCTCCACATTTTCACTCCTTCTTTGAATTAGTGGAAAGTGTTCATCAATATAGTACACGGCAAGCTAGCAAGAATGATATTTTCCTCACACAGAAAAATACGTTGCAGTACGGTCTTAGATCAGTGAGATACCATGGAGCAAAGTGTTGGAATGAAATTCCAATGGAAATTAAAAAAGCACGAACTGCAACTAGTTTTCGTCAAAATCTCAAGTTTTTCCTTTTTGAATCTAATTACAAACTTTGATTATAAAGAAGTGTATCTAAAAGGTCAATATCCGCCTATATCCTCGCATAATGAGAGAAATGAAACTGAATTAAACTAATCAACTTTTCGACAGGGGGTATTCTCTCCTCGATTAGTTCTACTATTGAGAGAACTCCTCCTTTAAATAATTCCCTCCATACAATTTATTTTTATTTATATTAACCTTTCAAAACTTTCTGATCTAGCATTTTGTAATTAAGTTAAATTTGATATGTATTAGAAATGTATTATAAATTGTATGTCGAGAATTTAAAATAAAAAAACTGAACTGAACTGAACTAAACTGATGCAGCACCCATAAAAAGGGGGTGTAACAAACATATCAAAGGATAATGTAAGGGAAATTATCAAGCTAATAGGGTATTATCAAGCTAATAGGGTATTATCAAGCAAATTTTATTGTTTTTCTACCAAAATAGGGTGGAAAAAATAGAAAGTGATGAACATGGCTGCTTCATAAGGTAGAAAAGTTAATTTATAATTTATAATATTTGATAGTTTTATTTCTTATTCTAGTTTAATATCTTAATTGCACTATGTATGAGGTCCTGACTATTGGGAATAAAAACACGAAAAAGGGGGCGAGAGAAGAGCTAATTCTATTCGAAAATAATTTTTTCCAAATTTCATCTCATTTACAGGGGGAGTAAATTTTCTTAATAGCCCCATCAGTTTTAGTAGGGTAGCTTAACTTCTGGTTACTTCGGGGACCGGCTTATAGAAAACTAAGACCCCATTTACACGGGGCTGAACAAGTATTTGAGCAGCTGCATATTTGGCAACTTAGCCTTCCCGTCTACACGGGACCTGCTGAATGGCCAAAAACTTGCACGCTTAGGCGTCCGAAGATTGGAACGGCTGAGAAGTGACCTAATTGTAACTTGGCTGGCCAAAATTTTGAACGGCCCTGTGTACATGCTTTTGAACGCTCAAATTCATGGTCTGTACGGAAAGGAGGGAATTAATTTTGATAACGAGCAAAAACCATAAGATTTATGTTCATGAATGTGATTGTTTTTCGTTAAAATCAATATATTCAAGTATCATGGATTATTCTCTCCACCACCTTGTTTCCTTCTTGACTCCTGTAGGCCCTTGGCTATCCTTTATACGACGCCTAGAAACGAGGTTTCGTTGCACACTATACTAAGCTAAAACGTTTTCAGTCACCGTGGACAACTTTTGGCGCTGAATTCAAAAATAAAAAGTTCATACTGATTTAGGCTGCAGTTTTTCCATAATGGCGGATACTTGAGATTGATGACGTGTGAATACAATTTTTTTTAAATTTTGAAAATTTTAAATTTTTTGACTGCAATCTTGAAGAACGACAAAATTTGAGGAGAAAAGGTATAGCAACCTCTACCTTTCGATAAGGTACTTCCGAAATATTAGCTGGATCAACCCTGAAACTACTTTACTTAAGTACCTTCTGCAAAATGATGGAATATAAGGAATTTTAGTATAAACCAATATCACTGTATTTTTCCACTATTAAGCCGACCCTACAATTGAACACATGTGCTTAATCCCGAAATTAGGCACATGTGCAGCTAAGGGTGCTGTGTTTTTCTCTTGCGAGATGGCTCAATGTAATTTTATCACGAAAAGAATGTTAGGGATCTATATTACACATGCGGCGGAAAATTGAAGTTGACCATCCCTTTGGAAAACCCTATTATGTAATTCTTAAGCAGAAATAATTGCAATCAGATTAGTACAATAGAAACATGTCCCTTCAAAAATACGATATGAAGCAGACAGAGAGATAAATGCGCTTTGTGGTGGGCCTAATACGGTACTATTGCTAATGGTCTCTCTAGCCATATTTTTGTAATAGGCACAAGCGCTTACAGGGGCGCAACTAGGAACTTAGCAGGAGTTTTAGCCGCAAAAAAGGGCAAGGAAGGACTCTAGTACGGGTCAAGGCGGCAGAGTCCCATGAAAGTCTTTAAAATGGCTTAGAATCCTTCAATTTCTCTTTGAAATGGGGAATTCAGAGTGATTAGCCAGACAAAAATAGGGCAAATTAGCTTCCTTAATGAAAAGGGCAGGGGTTACAACCCCCACAACCCCCCCCCTTAGATGCGCCCCTAGCTTAGTTCCGAAATTAAGTCGATGTGCCTGATTGTGGGTTCATTTCTTGTTAAATTGTAATTTAAAACAGTTATTATTTGCTTTGAAGCAATTAGCACATGAACTAAATGACGCGCAAATATGCTAGCATCAATAAAATGGAATATAAAACTATAGTCAAATGCCTTCTTCATCATCCGAAGAAACGTCTTCATCATAATTTTCTTCCTCAACTTCATTTTCTTCGTACCCTCCTCCATTTTCACAAGTATTACACTGACAAAGCTCAGTGCATTGAAGGCCACTTTTAAAACACGAGCATCTCTTCGTCTTGCAACTGCATCTGCAGATAACACATTCTAGGATGCTGTCAGGTACTGCTTCCAAAGTAGACCACTGAATTTTGATATCTTCACCAGTCATAACCCATCCGAATCCGATCGGAGAAGGCGCATTAATGATGGAGCTAGTGGCTTTTTTCCTAACGTAGGCCTCGTAATTTACACGAACTATGTGCTGGGAAAGTGAATCCAAGTCAGGAGGCAGCGTATCTTCTGTGCACTTTCCAAGCTTAAACATCTTCTATCTAGCATCATTGACGTTTTGGCTACCTTTCTGACCATATATAAGAGATACGTATTTCCGTAAGATGTTGACAACGCTCTTTTCTACCACCAAAGTTTCTCCGAGACTTCCAAGTGCAACACGATATTCGTTACATTCTCGATCAATTTTCAACAGTTGTATCTTTCCCTTCCCTTTAAAGGCACTTGTTGAGTCGGATCCTGAAATTAAAATGGAATAGAAATTAAACATAACGAAACTGTCAATGAAATCATGTGCAATCATTAAAATACCATTAATATTAACTTATCCAAAAATTATAAAACAATCGCACAAGAGTCCAGGAAACGTTGCAATCGTACATTTACTGACTGGGAGAAGGTCACTTGAAAAATGATACAAAATATGCTTACAAACCACGCCAATTTTCACGGTTTCATGAGGAATGATTGGACTCTAATGTTTTATGCGTAGCAAGGTCAGTGTAGCCCCTTTTCTGGACTCTGCTTCCACTCACCTGTACAAAAAATGAAAACCAATCAATGCTTTACACCAGCGTGAACCAAGTGTTGCTGCAATGGAGTTTATGCTCAGTCTCCTTTGGCTGTTTCCGGCACCTGTTTCAAAAACCAAATTCGCACCAATATCCTGACAGCATGCTATGGCAAACAGGAACACATCGGTATCAGGGCTCTTAATAAGGATCGAGTTTGCACGTTCGGCAGCATGCTTGGCATGTAAGAACATCCGAGTATCAGCCTTTAAATGGTCTGATGCAAGCAAGGGGACATTTTCCACCACAGCTGCGTCAAAATTTGACTTGAAGCTGAAACCTTCGTTCTAGATAGTGGCGTAAACATCAATGCCTTTGAATGCCTCTGGGGGTAACCTTACAATACTGAAAAAAGAAAACTGATTAGCGATTCCTAATTTGAACCAACACCCAGGAATCTTTTCCATTGCCGTGGAACTCTTTGATTTTTGCTCAAGATGGATATCGTCTGAACTTCTGATGATGATGGGATTCTGTCAAGCATCAACTCGGCAAACTCACCAAAGGTGCTCGGAAGATTCTGAACAGTTTGCAAAACAGCCATTGCATCTAATATAAGAACGTTGCTATCTGGTAGATGCTCTACTCTGACGTTGCTTCCCTCCAATTCCAAAAAATGAAGAATCCTTGACTTCACTGTTTTCACAAGTTCTCTGCCAGCTGTTGCTAGAGATCCTGGGTACGACTGAAGACTGTAAGAGAAAACTTCTTTCAGATCTAGTTCACGATTTTTTGCAATCAGAAGAGGACCAGCCCAGAGACGGCAGTCGTTCTTTATTGGAACAATATTCCCATTGGCAGTTTTGGCGCTCTTTGGCTTCTCAACGACTTGAAGGTAGCTAGGTTTAATTTGCTCAACATCAAAATTACATCAGCATGTTTAGTTAACAACCTCGTTTGAACGAAATCCTTGAACTTGAGATCCCCTTTAAAGTAAGCAGTCGCAATATCATCGGTAGTCTTCCTGTCTGCCACTAAACCACTGCAAATGTTGACCAGTTCTTCTGGAAAATCTTGACTGAAGGGGTTCATCATAGAGCACACCGTGTCCAAAAATTGCTGGATAGCTTTCTCATCACGGCCAATGCGATCACCGTCAAGATCTTTTAGTTTCCTATGGAAAACAGCGAAATACATAACATCATGTTAGAACATACCATATCATATTAGTCCAGTAAATTTACCAAAAAACCTCAAAGTAATTGCAAAAGAATTTCTTTCGCGGCTAACATGTTGGCCTAAGCATGGTTTTGAACATATAAAAAATGTACATCAATATCTAGCGAGGAACACCAAAACTAGGGGGGTCCAAATTGACAATCGGGTGAAAGACCTCTGCGGAGGAGATAACATGCAATTTAGTCTAATAAGCTAACATTTAAGTTATATTTATGACTGAAAATGATATAGAATTAAGAGTCTATCTTCTTTCTTTGTCTTTTTAATTTTTGAATGTACATTTAAGGTCACGTGACCTTTGATTCCTTGTAGGTCACGTGACTTTTTAACACCACATAAGGAAAACTTTCTGAAACTAAAATGAACACAACATTTGTTTTAATCTAGTGTAGAATAATATAAATGTCTAGTGGCGTATGCAGGAGGGTATATGGGATCTGAAAAATCCTCACTATTCAACAGACGATCCTTGGGATTTTGCAAAAAGGGGCGTGGTTTTTATAAGATTTTGTAAAAGGGTTGTGGATTTCAAAATTCCCCTGGCAATACCCATGTATCTTCACTTTTCGAAAGATGTGTACTTCAGTGTAAATATAAAGTCAAACAATTTGTCCCTTTCTAATAATCGTCCTCAGGTTCATCAATGTCATCCATTTCAATATTGGCCGAATTTGAACAGCTTGTTCCGTGGCATTCCGAGCATGCTGTAGAACACGGTAAATTATTCTTTCAGAATGTACATCTTCTTGTATCGCAATTTGCTTTGCAGGAGCATTTAATTACTTCTAAAAGCTTTGCTGGTGCCGGAGGTAGCGATGTAGTTACAGGAAATAGTTTTCCGTTCTTGTTTACCCATCCCCAGTCATCAGCATTGTGATGAATGTCGTTGCTTAACCAGTTTTGCACCTGGAAATATACTCTGAGACTATGAAACTTTGCAGCATCTGATGTCGGTGGTAATTGATGTAACTCAACAGCACTTGAACTTGATGATACCTTTTCACGAAATCTGCGGTATCTTAGCGTGTTCAATTCTTCTCCGGTATTTCCGTTGTATAGAATCAAAAGTGCACTTTCACCCGCTTTAATTACCTCATCCTTCGTTGCATTCGTGTCAAGAAAGGTCCTTGCAAGTTCTGGAAAGCTATTGTTTGACAACTTCTTCAGAGCATTTGACTTACCAACTCCGAAAAGTCGGGAGGTTGTATCCCAACCAGATAATGCATGAACATCTGGAAGTAATTGGCATTTGTCCAAACATAATTTTTGCTTGGTATTTTTGATGTCCCATACTCGTTGCTCTTTGCCCCTTGACTTTGCTTCTGAATGGAAATACAAATCGCAACCATCCATGTCCCCATGAAAACAAAGAAGAACCAGCAAGTCGGTGTCTTCACTAATGTGGGTGTTGTCTTTGGTGCTAGGACCTTCTTCGTAACCATCGAATACCACTGTCGCATTGACGTACTTCTTGGTGACATAATCTGTGTAGATCTTGCATATAGCATCAAACGATGCTCCTCTTGGCCAAGGCACTCGCTGCAAAAGTGATCCACCATCTAAAACATATTGCATATCTTCGAAGGTACCATTAAAGCCACACTTCCCAAGATTCCAAATCGCTGCTGCCAATGAAGCCTTGTTTGCAGCTCTCATGAGGACAGGTGATTCGAAGATCGCTGATGGGAAACTGCAAAGCTCATACTCAAAGATAACAGACAGATCTTCAAACATGCCGCTTGCTGCTGATACAAGTCGTTGAAACAAAAGCTGTGGATCTACTTGAATCGATTCACCTTGAATTTTCATATTCAATTTTGGACTTTGTGCGACAGCTTGGTCTTTTTTTTTGAACGTGAAATTAGCAGGATTTTGCTCGACCATTTTTGCCAGAATCCCATCGCCAACTTCTTTTGCACGATCCGCGTTGACACTCGACTCTGCAACAACTCCGGTAGCGATACTTCGCAGTGAATTGTCGTTTGCAAATGGATCTCTTTCGTGTAAGAAGAGCAGCAGTGCTCTTGCATCTTTTTCATCTCTTTTCATTCTAGCTGGCCAGAAATCTTTGTGCTGCTCGCTTGTCTCGTATGCTGTTCCTGTGAACTCTTGCATAGCACTATTAATTTTAGTACATGCAGGCATTGATAGCAACCACGATACACGTTGCGCTTCACCCATTCCTGTTCCTCGTGTCAATCCACCAGTCGACTTAATATTCTTCATCAGGACTTGCTCGATGACCAAATCTGACGATAGTCCAGCCCAAAAGCGATCACTCCTTCTGATGACATGGAAGCCGGCAATGAACTTTTCGTATATATCCGGAAAGGTTGTTTGCAACTCCAACATCATTTGTAGGTACAGATAGGCAGACTTGGCATATAAGTTATGCCCAGAAGCAGCAAAGAACGGCAACATTTCACGGACTGATGCAAGATGAAGTTCCCAATCACCAGTGCGCTCTGCCTTCAATGATTTTCTCAGAATATCTATCATATCCATGTATTGGATCCATAGACGAGATGTACGGAGACTTTCAATTGATCAGTGACTTCGGTAAGCTCTGCATTGATTTCGTCAATGATCTTTTCTTGGCAAACGGTTTCCACTGTGATTTGTTTGGCAATCAAACTGTCGTACAGACGAACCAATTTACCTTGATCAATGGGGAAGCCGCTGAGACTGTTTTCACACAGTGGCTGGTCAAATGTAAGAACTGGAGTACATCCTTGACGCTTTGCTTCTTCACAAACATATATCATTGTCGAGTATACGCATGACATATCAGATGGATTCATGTCAATTATAGGCAAGAACTTAACTGATGCTTTCCCATTATGCTCTCCAACATTAACCGCTTGCATAAATCCAGACCAATTGGGGCGAGTTGTTTTTAATGGCCAAACTACCTTTCAGAGCAAAGTAATTTTCCATTCCTTGTCTTTTGACTCGATCTCTGGTAGCTTGTGGTATGTAAAAGAATTCAGAACCACATTTGATTTGTAATAACAAATGTTTATCTTTCCTTGCAGGGCTAGCTCTGCTGCTTTCTTGTTTATGCGAGGTATGGTGTAGGATTTGCTTTCCGCTGGTGTCACGGCTTGAAACATTCCCATCCCGTGAAGCGTGTTCATTCCGTCAAGGGTTCTCGTATTATGGTCTACGTTGTCTGCAGCAAACTGGGAAAACTGTCCTGCAAGTGATGGAGATACATCTTTTCCTAAACAATCTGCAGCACTCTTTTCAAATCGTTTAACCTCGCTGTAAGACGAACAAAAACCATCACTATTCAAAGAATCAATTAAGAACTTTGATCCAAAATGATGATGCATCTGTACACCGATTCCTATCTGGAGGGGGGCAATTAAAACCCTTGGTCTTGCAGCTTGGATGATTGCTTGCCCGATTGATGCAATTTTCCTCTCTGGATTTTTCTCGACAAACATCTTCTTTAGAAAGAGCTGCAATCCTGAAGGAACATAACTCAAATTTTGATTTATGGATTGAATTTCTTCTGATGTGGGGTACGTTGTTTTAGTTGCGCTCATACTCTTGATTTCATTTTTTATCAAGGTTGCTGCCGTTTCAATGATGCGCAATTGCTCTTTTTTACTATCATGATGCTTCGGCTGTTCATAAAACTTGTGCAAAACTGACAAGGCGGTACTCCTGAAAGTGACCACATTTGCCTTACCATTTGTTTTGTTATAAGAATTTCCGTGCCGAAGTACTCCAAGATTTTTTGCTTCAAATGAACAGGGGTGTAGCATTCATCGCCACAGTATTCCCTCATCTTTGTAACTAGGTCACTTATCGTTATCTGTTCGTCGTCATTTTCTTCTAGGTAGGCTGCTAACTTTAAAAAGGCGTCATTCCTAGTAGAATCTATCGGTCTTCCGCGTGATTTCTTTGAAATGGATCCTTCCGAAGTTTGGAAAACTTTTGGGATATCTTTGCCAGTTCTGAAATTGACGTTGCACTGTTGGTGGTATAATGCATCAGAGGCATGAAGATCTTGAGAAAACTCCAGCCTTCCTTTCACTTTTGCAGCCCAAGTATCATTGCGGCTTATACATATTTCTGCAATCTTTGCTTGAAAGTCTTTTGTCCTGACAGGGTAATACTCGTATTCGAACCCTTTCCTTTTACCATAGATGTCAGGCTGCCCACAAAAAAGCAGTCACGTGCAAAGGAGATCGGAGACTCTTTAGAACGCAGGGAACGGGGACATTCTGGGCTTACAGCTCTTAGTGCTTTGTTGTTGTCACGTTTTATCAAAAGTTTGTTCGTGTATTGCTGTCAACATTCTTTGTGCACTCTATCACCGATATTGGCATCAATCGTGTCGCCCCTGTCTTTGCTGGCTTGCAACAAACCTTGGCAGTCTTTAGCACCCAATACAGATGCTGATTTTGTATCTTCAATGTAGGTTTTGCAGATGATACAAAGGTCCATGTCTGCAATAATGCAAAAGTCTTCTTAAATATTCAAGGAGTTGGAAGGCTTTTAATAGTTACCCAAATAAAGGACAGGGAAGACTGAATCCCGGCAGATAACTATTTACCGTAATCGATTGGTCTCCTATGTAAAAGTTTACGTGAGATAACATGCATGTTTCGCGTGTTTTAGAAGGGCATTGTCCAAAAACGTTTCCTATAAGATCCTGGGAAGGCCTCAAGAATTAAAAACATGGGCAGGGTGGATTGGTTAGGTGACTTCAATTTTGATGTGGGCCAGCCATTTTTCAAAATTGATTAAGCTGATACAGCTTCAGAAAAACCCAGTTGTTTGGCAGGGGGTCATTACCTCCCTTGCCCTGGTCATTACAATCCTTGGGCAAGTCCATGGATTGAGGGGTCACAATACAATCATCTACCGTAATAATTCGATTTAAGCCCCATCTCTCGAATACTGTAAGTCCCCGTAATCTAAGTTTTGGTCAGAAAGTCCACCAATTGGTTACAACTGGGAAATATTCATGTGTCAAAAAGTTTGAATTAACACCCTTCTCGAATAAGCCCCCTTTCGCAAGAGCCCCCCTTTGAAGCTTAGATTTTGGAATACGCCCAATAAGCCCCCTGGGCTTATTCAAATAATTACGGTAATCTAAGCTCCTGAAAGCTTTGGACGTAATCAAAAAAGCCTCTAATTAATCTGCCACGGACAAAGCTTAAATTTGTGTATTTAGATTCATAATTTGAAAGCTCACAGAAGGGACCAGAAGGGAAAAAATTATAACAAAGACGAATGTACCTAGAGTACCTCAACGGTCTTTTGCAAATTATTCCACTCGAGGTGGTGGCGGCTTTTCATTTTCCATGATTCCCAGGATCATTACGACGGCAAAATGCACTTATTCACTGTAATTCAGTTTAACCTGCTGTCCAGGGTCAGTTTCGAGCTTATGAACTGACTAGATAAAAAGTTACGTATTTACAATTTCTTTTGTTAAAAACTCACCTGTTGACATTTTTAGCATTTTTATAAGAAATTTGAGCTTCTTCCATGAAGCCAACATGTGTCAAAGGCGGATTGAGTTTGACAAGAAATGGAACGGGGTATCCCCTATTGATGTAAGGGGATTCCCAGATTTATCGAAGTTTGGGAGGGGTAAAGTGGGGGGTTCCTCGTGCTTTATCGACATAGATTTTTTATATGTTACTTCCATAACTATCTTCTATTCTCACTGGGGCAGTTACTCAGAATGGCAAACGGATGAATGCCCCCGTGAGTATTTCTTCTATATTGAGTTATATAGAGTAGTGCCAGTCTCCTGCAGGAGTATTTATTCAAAATTAGGGCGTTGCAGGCTCCATTCAAGTCAAACCACAGGAAGAAGTTTTTCAAAAAGCTACCAAACGCAGTTCGTCGTCGTAGCCGTCACCAACAAGATTAATATGGCCCAACCTCTATAAAATGTGGATGCCAGGGCTGTTTTTCAAAATGACCTTGAGGGACAAATTCACGTTGCTCAACCCGCTGGTCCAGCTGCAGCCCCAGCTGCTAATCACCAAGACGGGATTGCTCCTGTTGATGCTGTATGTCCCTGTACGTTTTTAGGCTTGTTTTATTTTGCTTTGTTCTCAACTGGTAGTGTGGACAAGCGGTCCGCGTTGGAAATTATTTGAAAAGCATTGTTAAGTGAAATGAAAGTCAAATGAAAATGAAATAACTTGTGGACAAGCGGTCCGCGTTGAGAACTATTTAAAAAACGAATATTATTTGTGGACAAGCGGTCCGCGTTGAGAACTATTTAAAATAACGAATATTTATTTGTGGACATGCGGTCCGCGTTGAGAACTATTTAAAAACAAATATTTATTTGTGGACAAGCGATCCGCGTTGAGAACTATTTGAAAAACGAATATCTATTTGTGGACAAGCGGTCCGCGTTGAGAATTATTAAAAAAAAACGAATATCATATCTATTTGTGGACAAGCGGTCCGCGTTGAGAACTATTTAAAAACAAATATTTATTTGTGGACAAGCGGTCCGCGTTGAGAACTATTTGAAAAACGAATATTCATTTGTGGACAAGCGGTCCGCGTTGAGAACTATTTAAAAAAAACGAATATTTATTTGTGGACAAGCGGTCCGCGTTGAAAAATATTTAAAAAACGAATATTTATTTGTGGACAAGCGGTCCGCGTTGAGAAATATTTAAAAAACGAATATTTATTTGTGGACAAGCGGTCCGCGTTGAGAACTATTTAAAAAAACGAATATTTATTTGTGGACAAGCGGTCCGCGTTGAGAACTATTTTAAACATGTATTGTGGACAAGCGGTCGGCATTGAGAATTATTTGAAAGCAATTTTAATTGAAATGAAAAGTCAAATGAAAATGAAATATTTACTTTTGGACAAGCGGTCCACGTTGAGAATTATTTCAAAAGAATAATTAAGTGAAAATGGAAAATGAAATGGAAATGAAATAATTACTTGTGAAAAAGGGGTACAATTCAAGAAGCTTATGTGTAGCCAAGCAGTCCGCCTTGAGAAGTATTTAAAGAAACATATTTATTTGTGGACGAGCGGTGCAAGGTGCAAACATTTAAATATATATTCGTGAGGCAAGCGGTCTAAGATAAAACTTGTTTTTGAAATTATTGTGCATGGGTGCATGTGGATAAGCCACCTATGAAAACTTTACAAAAATATAATTTGTGGACAAGCGGTCCGAAAGGAAAAGTATTTTAGAAAGTATATTTGTAGAGAGAATGCAAAGAGAATTAATATATTGTTGGCGACCCGCGATAAACAGCCGAGAAGCATATTTGCGGAGAAGCGGTCCGCGATTACTTTTATCAAAGCAACCTATATTTTGTTGTGGACTTGTAACCTGCGATGAAAATTATTACATTTATGGGACTGTTGCCTATTGTTCACAGTGCAGTTCTTTACAATAACTTATTGTTAACTTTTCACATCTTCACAGCTTTGTTGCCCTTCCTTTGTATTTTTTCTCAAAACATTATCGTTCAATCTCGCCGAGCTATAGCATGCATGGTTTGGTATAAATATGTTGCATGATAGAATTTTGTTGTTCATTTGTGTCTAATTGCTAAGCTTAAGCAATTACCAATTCCCGGAAGGGTATGCATGCATACTCTATAAACCTGGTCACCCGCGGCAATGTGGCCTTTCTCGAAGTCCTTTCAGCCAAAACCGAAGTTAAAATAAACAAAGGCTGGTTAACCCCAAATCATGCGCTACGTTGAGGAAGATTTACTTTGAGCACAATTTTATATCTCAACGGAGAAATGGTCAGTCTCGATTCGTTCGAGTTTTTGTATATTTTATTCATTTCATTTCATTGGATTTAAAATTCCATTTTAATACAAAAGACACAAAACTTAATAAATACAATTAAATACAATACAATGAAACGAATACAATGCAAATCAATAATAATTAAATGTTAAATTGCTCAAGAATGAAATTTCTTACGAGGAACTCTCCTAGTAGTCCGGAGACTAACGAGAGGAAGGCAACCCCATTGTTGGAAACATATTTGTATTGACAGAGCATTAACATTGCACTTTTGAATAAAAAGAAAACCATTTCTTGGCAGAATTAAAAGGAAACTAGAATAAATTTTTTAAGATTTCTTTTGAATGAACATTTGGACGCAGAGTTTCTTATTTCTCCCGGAAGGTCATTCCACATTTTTGCCCCCAGGTAGCGAATGGACTTCAAGCCATATTGAAGACTATTTTTCTGAGTAAGGAAAACATTACCATGATGAGACTGCCTTGTAAAGTGTTGATGAATGCGAGAATTTTAAGAAAAGAAATCGTGAAAGCAAGAGGGGTTAATTTTATTGAGTGATTCATATACAAAGCTTAGTATTTTAACTCGAAAGATATCTTGAAGTCTTAACAGCTCGAGGTTTTTGAAAATTGGAAGAGTGTGAGACATAAAATGCTCAGAGGATATAGCTCTCACAGCCTTCTTTTGAAGTTTGAATATAGGGTCGAGATATGAATCATAAGTTTGACCTCTGCCGGTGATACCATATTGTAAGAATGACATAAACAAGGAATTGTAAACATTAATCAATGTGTGAGTTGGAAGCAGACTTCAAATTTTAAAAAGTATGATACATGTTTTGGCTAGTTTCTTAGGAAGCTCCGACAAGTGATATTTCAACTAAGATTTCACATGATGCAGTTCACTAAGCAACGAGTTTCCATTGCAATATCTTTATCTAAAATTCACCGACATATGCAAATCAGCCCTCAGCGTGCAAATGAACGTAGGAAATTTCGTACCAATGTAACATGGAGCTTGGAGTTATTGCAGGAAGTTCTTTTTGGGGGAGGTTCAAACCCCTAGGAAAAGGCATAGAGACAATGTTAAATCAGAAGTAACCAGAGCAGCTACTAGTCTATCCAATTAAATCCCAATGCCCTAGAAAGGAACTCTAAGTGAATACATAAGAATATACCGGGAACGGAGCAAAACGAATTATCTCATCTGTAAAGAATAGAAGACGGAGTGTACAATAAGGTGGCTAGCTTGCAGTTTAGCTTTAAATTGCAGTGGCAATATTCCCACATTTTTACGTATTTTAACTTATGCTCTCTTAAGAAATACATAGGGTTCGTTCAAATATCCATCAGCTACCTTTTAAGCTAGGGGTCCTTAAAATTATATTTGAGTGGTTCCCCTTAGTGTCTTTATACAACTCAATATTATTATTTGCATCTTGTTCATCCTGTTACCACTTAGTTCTACCTATCCGGGGGCTTAGCTAAAGGCCTTTATACGCGGTTCAGCCACCCAGAAGCCTTTGTCTTTCATTGCTGATATACAAGCCATTTTTCAATAATTTATGCATTTTACACGTCCAAGCTCTCTTCGAGTTCTTTTTCTGAGTTTTGGAGAATAGTGCATCAGTTTTCAATATTACATTGCGATTTCTCTTCAGTTACCTGTGTCATTGCTTGTATTTCTTGCTCATTCTGCTAGCTCCGAAGCACTCCCCATATCTAATCCAGTCTGGCAGGATGAGGGACGGCCCCAGTGAGAATATATAACTATCGAATTATCAAAAAATAAATTCTTTTGCAATTACTTTGAGGTCAATCAGTGAAATAACATATATTGACTGGACTATATCAAGGTATAATATGATATCAAATCATATAAAAACACAACTGTTAAAAGCTCAAATTTTCGATAATAAAATCTTCATCACTTTCATATTTAAGTATTCTGTTAATTTAGATGGTGGTTTTTGTTTCATGATATCAAATCATATTATGTCATTGCATCACCAAATCGCATTTGCAACATTTGTCAACATTTAACCATGGAAAATTCACTAGTCTTTGTAGACAGTGTCGTCATGCAAACGACTACAATTATGAAAAAAATAAGGTGAAAATAAATGCTAAATACGTCCTGCAACGAAATTTCTAGAAAAAATTTAATTGTCAGTAAATTTAAATATATTTAAGAATACAAATCAAAATAATTCCCACCTGTTCTAAAAAATAATAAAATAATTCCCGCTGCAACACCAGACATAATTTGACACTGTTTTGTGATCCACTGCACACCTATTTATTTGTGGTAAACCCAATGATTCCGCCTTTCGTCTTTGAGGCCCAACTATACGTTTGCTCTATAGTTTGGTCGCATGATATTGATGAGAAAGAATACTCTTTTTGGCTCTGAACAGTCCAATTGTGACGCAAATCATCCAACATACCTTAAAGAAAAACGAAAATATTCATAACCCATATTAAATTTCTTGTTGTGCACCCAGTTAAAATGGCCTAAAGTGCTGGATGCACCAAAACAGTTAACCAGTTTGAACATACACCATTATTTTGTTTTTTATTTTCTTTTCACAAATTAAATAATATTTCTCTGGTTATTTCAAGGTCATGTTTGGTGATTTTAAACATTCTCGGTATCTCAATAAATCATGTTTCTGAAAATATTCAACAGCCATGAGCAAGTCATAAGCCATGAGATGAAAAGCCAAATAAAATTACCATCCGCAAGAGTACAAATTAAAAACACACGTTTCGATATCCCATAAAAAATTGCTAACAATACACAATTTGTATAGAATATTCTTCCCAAGGGGGGAACGATGGTTCCCATTGCTCCCCCTTGCTACGTCCCTGGCAGTTGACCGAGTGAGGCCCATGGTATTTCTGGATGTCACCAGAATTCATTGGTGGATACTTGGGGAGGAGGGGGTGCAGTTGTCCCCCCGATTTTTTCAGAAACAAAAGCTTTTTGTTCTGAAACAATAGAAAAGGTCACGTGTCCTTATGTTAAACAATGGGTTCATCACCCCCCAATAATTTCCAAAGTGTCCGCCACTACAGAGTTTGCAAATTTTTTGTTTCCATTTTCATAACTTGTGTCCAGACTGGATGCTCAGATTTCTTATATGGGCGAACTCAGATTTTTATGGAAATTATCCTAAATTTCCATTGTTCTCAGCATGGTGCCTAGTGCCTCTATTGTTCTGACACAATGGTTGCCCCCCAATAATTTTCCCGAGCTACGGTGATGCACCCCTTAAAAGAATTTAATCCCTTACTTGGAAAAAGGGGCCTGTGGTCTTCCCACCACGAAATTATGTACCCATTACATTCAGGGGATTCAGAATGCCAAAAATTCTAATTGACTTTCATGTTAATTTTGTTAGACTTGTTCTTCCTCTTCAAGTATGAATATTTTTTATGATTGTTTGTCAAATGGGAAGCAAGCTATGTTAAAATATGGGAGGGATTGGGGGTTTACACACTGGCGTTAGCCCTATTAAAATACATAATTGGCATGTCTCAGATCTCAATCCCAGAACATCCATCGGAAAAGGGGGCCTGTGGTCTTCCCACCATACTGGACTACACTGGACTACTTTAAACATAATGCAGCTATCACCTTTTGGCCTGACCATCTTCCTGCACACCCCCTAGGTAGGACCGTCAAGATGGGGGGTAAACAGGGTAGTTACCAGGTGGCCCAGAGCTGTGAGGGGCCCGTAAAAAGTAAGTTATGTATATTTTATATTATAAGTTTTCTTTTGGGGGCATTTGAGGCCCCATATCCTACATAGCCCTGGGGGCCCAACCAGTCTCTCAATGGCCCTGCCCCTAGGATTTGTTCCAAAAATTTGTCTCCAAAGTTGGGCTGTTGCAAATAACATCTCCCTGGGATGGACATTTTTTCTGAGTACATAAACATGTTGCAATAGGTAATTCAACTTGAAAAAGTGATAGAGGGAAAAAGGTGTGTTTACCGAAAAATTATTTCAAGCTTTTTTTTTCCCCAAGAAAGGGACTTATGTCTGCATTTTTTGTCCAAGGGGGGTTTTGCTCCCTTATACAGGTTTTTACTCCCTATAATAACTAAGAGTTTACATTTAATTTCAATGTTTAGTTTTTCTGTGCATCAATTTTTTTTCAACCCACAGAAGGATTGATAGAGCTTCTATAGCAGAGAGCAAGCTGGCATAAATCCTGACCTGCGTTAACAAATACCTAATTATTTGCTTGACTTCATCATCTCTGCCTAAAAGGTCTATTATAATACCTAAGCTAAGTAAAGAAAACAATAATAAGGAAATACTTACTTTGCAAGTGTAAAAGTGGTCTGCTTGTCTGCAAATCAAGTAAATTCTTGGAAGAACAGCAGGATTTCTTCCAGTTGGTTTTGATGTTGGCCTAGCAGAGGCATCATCACCACCAAGCTCTAACTGACCTGTATGCTTTTCGTTTTTCGTGTTGAATAAAGGCACAGTCAATTTTTTGGTTGTCAGGGAATCTTCTGTAGCACTGAATGTGATATTTCAAATTTAGATTCAAAAAATTGCACTCAGAAATTTATCAACATCTTCCTCTTCAACAGATGTAAATTCAAGGGATTTCACAGCAACATCATGTATCAGACCACTAACCAAAAGCCATTTCTTCCTACTTTCAATAAATTTTGAAAGTGTAGCTTTGGTAGAAGATGAGAGCTGCCCCTCGAATCCGTCGATACGAAGCAAATAACACTCGGCTGCCATTACTATTTTTCGAATCGAAGATAAACAAGTTTCAACCATGGCAACAACTGAAGTTGTTGTGGTTGTCGTGGTACTTTACGGACCAGCTTTTTAGATACTCTGTAGGGGCGAACACTGGTCAACTTTTTAGCTATGTTCCGCAGTAAACACACGCAAAAGCACGCAAATTTTTTGTTCAGCCAGAAATAGTGGATCACAAAAACGGAAATTTCAAGAAATATGCAGCCTAAATTGATGTGAACTTTTCTGATCTGTTTTCAGTATGAAAAAACACGCTAGATGGTTGAAAAACTTTTTAACTTAGCAAGGCGTGGGAAGGGAGTGACATCTCTGAGCGTGTAGCTGACTGCCTACTGTTATTTGTTCCACTTTGCAGCTTGTTTTTAGGCATTTTTGCCAGCAAATTTTGATCGTGACTTGAGAGAAAGTTTGGTGGTGACTTCTAAGAAAATGATCAATTCATTATTCTTTTGTTTTGACGTCTGAAAGTATATCCAATTAGTGCGCATGTGCATTTTAAGAAAGCACGGAACTCAGGCAGAAGCGACCCCGTGTAGACGGAACCACTAAGTGTGCAAATTTTGGGCCGGCTCTTTTTGTCAGCAAATATTAAGCTGCTCAAATATCCGACTGGCCCCGTGTAAACGGGGTCTAAATCG
Organism: Pelagia noctiluca; assembly: GCA_963924455.1. NCBI lineage: Eukaryota > Metazoa > Cnidaria > Scyphozoa > Semaeostomeae > Pelagiidae > Pelagia > Pelagia noctiluca. The sequence continues at coordinate 12,467,703 of OZ004321.1, read as the reverse complement.
AATATTCCCGTGAAAAAACAAAAAAGCGTGAGGGAGAAGCTCATTCTATTTGAAAATAATTTTTCCAAATTTTGTCTCATTCAAAAGTGGACTAAACTTTCGCAACAGCACTATCGGTTTAAATAAAGTAGCTAAGATTAGGTAACTTCAGGGCCGGCCTATAGAAAGTTAAATTGTATATTCCCGTGAAAATACAACAAGGATGTACAAAAAGCTCATTCTATTTAAAAATAATTTTTCCAAATTTTATCTTATTCATGGGGGGTGAATTTTCGTAATAGCACTATCAGTTTTAGCAAAACGAAAAAATTTACAATTCCTGTAAAATATTGCCTAAAACTTCCTTCCAAAAAGCGTCTCTGTTTGCAATCTGAACTCCCTATTATCAGCTCCAAATTAGTTTAAAGTAATAAGAAAATATCTGATTATTCATTTGGAAGCATCAAAACATATACACATCGTCCCATTTCGCCACATCAGATGCTTTCTCAGACGGCACTTTCGCTAAACTGGCCCAGTTTGATATTAAACTCATATCAAACTAATATCAAACTGGAGGTCACACAGTAACACTAGCAACGGATCTAGGGCACCTGGCCCAAGATGAGGGAATGAGGGCTTCACAGCTGTTTTGATTGTAGCCACCCAGGCACCCTTGCAGTAGTTATTCATTTTAAAGACGTTCATACTTAATAGAAAATAATGCAAGAGGTCAGGTACAATAAAAGTATAGTTGAAAAGCGTAATGAACAGGGGTACTTCGCAAATCTCTTAGGATAATATTAGAAAACTATTTCTATAAGTCTCTGGTTCACTAAACATCGTATATTTTTATGTGATGGACATTTTAATGGAATGTTTTCTAATTTTGTAAAATGTGTTTCCTAAAATGCCTCCCTTTTAGTTCTTATTCCTGTGCACTTGTTCCCAATAATTGCATCCTTCGTGGTTGCATCCAAAGCAATTGTCTGTTTTTGCCTAGCAGAAGGTCTTCTTCGCCTCCAAAAATCACTTTACACTTGCTGCATCTATTTATCACAATTGATGCAGGGGCTCTTCAACTGTGTTTCTTTCTACTGCTTTTCTTTCCTGGCAAATAAATTACTGGAGGCTTCTTCAATAAGTCTTTGGATGGAGACGGTAAGGGTTTTGGTCCTCTTTTGAATAAGCTTAGTTGGTGTCTCTAAAGGGAATCTTTCTGATTCAGGAGAAATGTGGTGTATGTGTACATCCATTCCAGTTTCCAGTGTTTGAGTTGGAATAGACAGCAACCTTTCAAAATAGTTTTTTTCTGCAGTAAAGTTGATATTGAGTCTCCGGGATGCAATTTGTACTATTTGACTCGACCAGATTCTGATGTTATCTCCAATGACACTTTGCAGCCAGTCCTTTGGAATAGAGTCACTTTACAGCCAACACTGTCATCGGTGATGTTAATATTATTTTCACAAAACTTTCTTATTTAATTACTAAAATTAATTATATCTAAGATACATGCATATGCTGAAAACATTTAATATGAAGACATTCTGAAATCCTATAGAATATAGTTATATGACAATCATATGCAAGCAGGTATAATAGTTTTGGAGTCAGTTTTAATATGTACTTTACAGCAGGTACAAGAAAGCATCCCCTTTCTTTTGAGAAAAATCTATTTTTAAGATAATATTCGCTGAAAAATACTGCAAGCAGCTTTCAAGACTTACCTGCTTTGTCATATTCAGACAGTGAGTGAAGGTGACACAAGTTTGTGACCTCTCATTTGTTTTTTGCACAAAGTATAACACCGTGTTTTCTGTGGTCTGTTATCATCATAATTTCCTGTGGTCTGTTTCAGTTGTCAAAAAGTTGAAGAGGTATGCGTTTTTTGGTAATAGACCTAGCTTCCTAGCAGTTGATGATTTTTTGAGCCATTTATTAGAGATTTCCAAATATATAGTAGGTATGTCTGACATTTTGCTTGGATTCGATGCGCAATTTTTGTTCCTTGATTTGATATCATGACATATCGGAGCAACTCTGAACTACACTACAGCAATGTTACCAAATGATTTATGGCAGAAATTAGTGTTATATTCATAAACACAGTCTATCGAAATTCTGCTTTATTCTGACATCTTTGATAGATGCCTCCCCATTTTTGAATTTAGGATGATGAACTGTTATCTGAGGTGAACCATCATCCTTTAACTTGTTATCTCTGTTCAAATTAAGGTTGAAATGCAAAGCTGCCAATGTATGTCTAGAAAAATGATTTCAGTTAGCAACACATGGTGACCTTTAGACCTTGTCACAGACAAAAAATTTCAAAGAAGTTGGTTGAGAAACACTGCAACGCAAAAAAACACACTAATAAGTTTGATTAAATAATTGCTTCTTATATTTCGCCCTGCTAAGCAAGGCTTCCTCAGAGAATGATTGAATGTGATCGAGAAATGAACGGTTAAGTATTTTAAGAGCCAATTGAGAGCAATCAAGCTACAAATATAGGCCCATTCTCACGAAAGGGTGACATCAGAAGCTGAAAACTTGAGATTAAATCATTTTGAGCTATTCACTTCAAAACCGCCAACAATAATCCATAGAAGCTTGAATTTTAAATTTCCAAAATTTGACCTACAAATATCAATGGGTTTTGATGTTATTTCCATGTCAAACATTCCTTGTACAATAAATGTAACATTCGCTGACATATGAGCTGAAGTAAGGTAGTAAGATTTCGATATGGCGGGGAAGATAGGCAATAACTTGTTTTCTTTGAATAGGTGAAGAGCAAGGGAAACTAAATATTCACAGAATTTGTTCAGTTTTGTTTTGAATTTTAGTTTATAACTTTCTGAGTAAAAAGTTATTAAATTCTTGCATAAAGTGCTGACTCAGTCGAGAAGAAATTTTTCCTGCGCCCCTGAACAGCCATTATATTCAAAACCGACTTTATCTGCAGTACTTTGATCGTTATTGAGTAGAATAAGGCCTATAAATGTAAAATCAGTGTTACACAATCTTTCTACCAATAAATTCAGACATCATAACAAATGTTACAAGTTTTCAAGGTCCCCTCAATTACAGCGCAGCTCTATTAAGGGTATAAATTATCGCCAATTACCCCTTCTGTTCATCTTTTTCCAATTTTCTTCACAAAACATAATTGAACTACAAATGAAATACTGTGGTTTTTGGGATGATGACTATGATAAACATTTATGAAAAAATTAGCCACATTTACCTGCTTAATTTATAAAAAAATTGACAAAAATATCTTAAAAGTACCCGAAAACTCACATTTTCTGGGAACAAAGTCTTCCTGATAACACATGAAGCTTATTCAATGAGAAACAACAAATAATATAAACCAACCTTAGTTAAAGTCTCCAAACTAATGTTATTGTTTTCACCATAACGAATGTTACAGTTCATGCAAAGCTCACTTTTTTGACTTTCACCCAGCTTCTGTACAGTGAAAATGCTCCTCGCGGCGGCTGACTATATTAAATATAGTTTTATTTCTAAATGATCTTAGCAGCAATAAACTTGATAAGATTTTGAGTAAGAAAACAACGTTTGTGTTCTCTTTGTAATTATATTTCGCAATTATGTACATCCCTTGACATTATCATTCTTTAGTTACGTTTAAAACTTTAGATCTTACTTTCATTTGTAATAGCTGAAGATGATTTGAGCTTAACTGAAACTTGATATTATATACACCGCATTCTAAACAGCACATTGAGAACTCTAATGACAAGTTTAACAAACACGGACAGAGTCCAAACAAACAACAACTGTTTTCTACAGAGTAAATACTTTCGGTCTTATCAAGGCTTTCCTAGACACAACACCCCATAGGGTATAAATATCACCTACTCTGACAAGCCACTGTTTGCTTCCTAGAGGGAGATTTCCGTCTGGGGAGGAAATGCTTGTTGCTGATTGTTTTAACAGTAATTTGTGTGATATGACGCAAACACGAATACTGTCAAAGCGTTTTTGAGGGATAGACCCAAGGGGCAAATGCCCCTTGGATAGACCCATCCTATATGCATCTTTTTATTCTCTTCTTGGATAAAAAATATAAAACCACCCCTCTGTAAAACAGAACAACTGATTGACACGAATAGAGACCCAATGTATTGGAATCCGGGCGTGAACCCCCAAGCTGAAACGAACATGGTTTTTCATAAGCAATATTTTGAAAGATTAATGTGAGTGCCTTAACCTCTGCGGGACGACATGGGCAAATTTTCTCCTTCTGAACAGGCAGTGAGTCAAGAAGGAGAAAGGACTGAGAATAACCAACTCTCTTACACCATGTTGCGCCTGTGTCTGCATTATTAACTTACTGGGGGGAAGGCAGGAAATACCCCTAAAAAACCACCCTGCTGAAATAAAAACAAAAAAAGCCAAAAGTAGTTCAAAGCGAACCATCTTTGTAGGGAATACCTGTTGTATAGGCTTTAAACCCCTTTCATTATAGATATTGATTTTATCTTTGTATTTTTCGGATCAACAACTCTAGGAATAAACCTTCTTGTTGTTTATTCTTAAATTACCATATAAATTAGACAATTCTAATCCTCAACCTTCTATCAAATTGCCCAGTAAAAGGCAAAGAGTGTAAACCCTGATTGATTCATTAAAATTCGCGAACAGCTTTCTTATATTTCCAAGCAAGAATAGACAAAAGGTTCTTGCGAATCAGTAGGCATGCCGCCCGGCCCGGAATTCAATTTGAATGTCGGCCAATCTGTCGTTTTTATCATCTAGCTTTCTTTGATGGGAAAAAAACAAATGTAGACCTCATCATTTTTTTTAAGTACGTCTCATTGCTTGAGTAAAGAATATACTCAACAAAATGAATAATATGAATCTAATTCCGTTTGGAAGCAACATTCTTTTTCATATGATTACTTGCCTAACCAGGCTTTAATCTGCCTTACTAATTTTCCATCATTCTTCATTTTGGCAAGCGCTAGCCTAGCCTAAAGATGCTGTCATGAAATTCATCAACACAAGAATCAAAGAGGGCACATCAGTGAAATACAGGAGGCCCCATCAACCATTTGTATTTCTTATTTAAGTGACAACTATATGAATATGTATGGCTACATGTATCCACCATACTAGAAATGACTTGTGAGAGGGAAAACCATCTTGCAACATATGTATTACCCAAAAGTAGCATTAGAAATAAAAAAAAGCTATAATGAAAATCCAAATGAACCTTTCTGATAGCGTCAGACCCCATCTACATTGTTACATCTTTTACTTTTCCTATAAAGACAGTGATAGCTTTCAGGGAAATCTTTTTGTCCACCCTTGGAAAAAAATGAGTTCCATATGGACAAAGAATATAATATTCCTAAGAAAAATCCTGAAAGAATCTAAAAGGGACACTCGATAAAAACCGAACAAATTAGATAGTGGATTAAAAGCTGAGGAAAACTGGAAAAACATGCAACGTAGATTTACGTTATTTCACCTGGAGGGACCAGAACTTAAAGTACCCCTGACACGAACATTTTTATTTAGGAAATAGATCAATAAAAGCGCGCTGAGAACGAAAGTGAAAACCGTTTTTTCCTAAAGATTATACAACAAAAGTTATTTAAGTTTTAAATGTGCCTAGTCGACCAAAAATGTGGCGAAACTTGAACGCGGTCAGAATTCCTTCGTGACGTAAAGAGCAGGAGCAGCATTTTCTTCACTGACCTTGCTAATGGCGGATTAGCACTGAGTGCATGGATAAAGGTTTCAATTTTCAGTGAATTTTGGTTCAGTAAATGCTATCATTTTCATGTTAGCAATTTATTTCAATCTATTCGATATTGTTTTTGTGATTCATTATATTTCTCACGTTATATTTTCACTCGTATGTCATTTTCATCGTGCTTTTGGAAGCAATGAGTGCGGGATTGGATGCCGGCCTAACTTAGGCCGCATAAGCTTTTTCCTCTGTTTTGTTTTTCCATGTTAAAACATAATTGAAAGACACAACGATGTAAGTAAATAATAAAGAAATCGAAGCATTTGATCCATTTGAGACTATAAATATCAAATTGTAATAATCATCTTGCTTTCTTGTCACAATCTTTGCTCGCTCAGTTGGTTGATTATGTAGGCCTAGGCCTATAAGACTAGACCGGGCTTTCGATTGTTGGATTTTCTACGACGATAAACTATTTTGATTCAAAGGTAAAAGTGGCAGCAGTAAAACAATAGATAGAAGAAAAACAAATTGTTGAAGAAGTATAATTGTTCAACAAATTTAAAAACTCTTAAGAAACTGTCAAAGAGAACATATTCTGAAAATCGAAAAAGATACCTTACCACTCAAGTTTTTGGCAACTTAGATTCTTTAATTCCTTAAATTCTAAGATGCCTTACCCCCAAATTTTTATGTCATTTTTAGGGGAATCAAAATTACAAAGTTTTAAAAAAGTGCCTCCCTTAATAAAGAAAGTAGAAACTTTAAGAAACTTTTAGTATTAAGGCTTCAGCTAAGTTTCTTATAAAGATATTTATAGTGCATTTTACCTATCAAGTGCTTTGGGTATTCATTAAATTTTTGATATTTTATGGGGGCATTGAAAAGAAAATGGCACTCTTTCTGGGCAATTTGTTTGAAAAACATCTAATACACAATAATGATACCACACTTACTGTGAAACTCTCAGCAACAATAAAGTAAGTCTGGTTCCAAACCAGGGCAAACACTCCCTGAAAATCCGATGCAGTCTTCCAGACAATCCTATTGTTTTAATCGAATCTCTTGAGAATCACTGGAAATCCTTTGTTCTTGAGAAATCTCGCACGCCTTTGAAAGGAATTGAAATGCTCCTTGGTCCCAGAAGTTTAATTGCAAAAAACATCTAAATTTCTAGTTTACACGCATTTTTTTATAAGCAATTTCAGCTTGAGCTCAGTACTGAAAATTGCTTGGTTAGAGGGCCAATTTGAGTACTCAAAATTGCTTAGCAATTGCTTAGCTTTTTATACTTGAAGATTTGTTTCTTGGAATACTATCTCACAAGTTTTTGTACAACAAATGTAAATGGTATCTTGCATACAAAAGTTCGCCGGGGTACTAATATCCACTAGAACCTACTTCTCTGTAGCTGCTGCACGATTTTTATTGCCAATATGATCTTAACAATAATTTTCAAATTGCTTAGCATTCCTCCATCCAGAACTGGAATAGCTTAAGTTTTTGTCATATCGAGTACTGAGTCGCTTATAAAGCAATTGCTTATAAAAAATAATGCCTGTATCCCTGCAAGTCATGTTTCTATAGTGAATATACTATACACTAGAAACAGGAAGGACAACCCAACCCCATAGTATTATGTAATTATTGAACGGCCCTTTTCATAATCCTTTTCATATAATTAAGTCCCTGTCCATTCTAGAAAATTACGGTTGCATTGCTGTTAGGTGAAGCTAGAATTAAAAGGTCATCTGGTAGTCCAGTATTACTTTATTATGCATGTCCAGTTTCTAATAGTACAATATCTGATCCGATGATAAATAATAAATTAGGTTCAAAATAAGTTGCCTAAATGTGATATTAATTTGGTTTGGTTAGGGCTCAGTTAGGTTTTCATAACTTAAGTGCTTATCTATTACCAAACTATCATGAATAACTAAGATTCAACTGGAATTGGTGCTGGACAAATTGTCATTAGTCTGTTCAGGAAACAGGATTTATTTTGGCCTAATAATTTTTCGTTCTATTTTGGTGCTGTGCATCTATTGCCAAAACAATGTCGGATAACTCTAATCTCACATTAAAGCCCAGAAATAATTAATATGATAGACAAAAAAGTAAAAATAGTTTAACATAGTTATAGTTTAACGTTAATTAACCAATTCTTCACCGTCAAATCTTGCTGAGATGGTTCGTAAAGCTAGGCCGTCTTGGATCGAGCCTCTCTCTGTCTTCTTGCTGTTGTCTTTTACCTGCTACAGCTTCCACAGTGGCACATTTTCGTACGGTCTATAAACACCGTCAAAACCATTTCCTTCTCATTACAATTTATTTCTTTGATTGAATCGCATCCAGAGCTTTGGTCTGATTTTTTAGCAAAAGATCACATATTCGTGCAAAAGTCTTGCATAGAAAAAGGCGCAAATGAACATGTGCAGTTGTTGTTGTAAAAAATCAATTCCTGCTCTTTACGTAGTCTCGTCCCCAGACCTCTTGCCATTTTTAAAGCTTAAATTTCGGGCTTTGACCCCCCAAATGGGAAGGAAGCCCCCTTTCAATGTAATTAAAAATGTGATTTTTGAAATCCTCGCCATTTTTTCATTCTATATCGCTGATAAAAATTTTCGTGTCAGGGGCACTTTAAGCTAAGGTAGACTTATTCTAGATAACCCTATAAAAGATAAAACAAAATCTTAGAATTAAAGTGATAAAATTGGAGATTATCAGGATAAAAGAGAAAAATCACGTCTATAAAATATTATCATGCAGGGCAAAGGATCAAAGCATGGAATAGGGCGGAAGAGGGTACGCTAGTATGCAAATAAGAATACCGTGATAACAGTTGATAGCTACCAAAAGTGGCGGAAAGCAGTTGCACTGCTTCACAGTTCCTTGTTTCTTAGTTAAGATCCTCTAAGACAATCATGACAAATGGGGGCTAATAAAGATCTGAGAGAATGACAAATGAAAAAACTTTGACTTAGCTGTATTTGTTGCTATATGACCTTGTGTTCTGATCTTGACCTTGGTAGAGCAACGGAAATAACAACACACCATACTTCTTCCAAATGCAACATTCATTATCATAGAGCCAAGCATCAAACCATTTAGACTTAATTATAAAACCTAACTTAACTTAGGAAGTACAAAAGAACTAGTACTATCACATCAAAAATTATAAGAAATTGTGTCCTCCGTGGGCGAGCGTTCCAAATAACGAAGAGAAATATTCTTAGCCCAACACGAGGGATAACCACGCTAGACCCCCCGCTAAGAAATGCATAGTGACAGCAAACGAAACGAGAACCAAGGCCCTTGTGATAACTCGAATTATAGTAATCTATAATTGACATAAAAATTTGGTTCTGATCACTGTTTCTTGTTTAGTTCTGGTTTTGCTCTCCATCATGCTCGTTTCTATCAATTTACCAGTTGTTAGAATGTTAAGTTCAGTTACCTTCCGGATCCACTACCTTTATGTTGTCGTGTAATTTACTATTTCTTCATTTGGTTATAATTCTAAGCAGAAAGCTCAACCCAGAATTCTAATCTCAGTATCCTACATTGTTATAACCGAATTCTTATCTACAATGGAATCAAATATCAAGAGTTACAATGGAACTGAAAATGTCAGAGTATTTATCGAAAAAGTTAGTATTAAAGAATAAATCTAAGTATTCTAAGAAATCTAAGTATTCTAAAAAAAAAGTAATAAATAAGAATCAAAGTTAGTAAAGATAATAAGGGTTACAAAAGCGAGAAAGCCGTCCATTCATATTTTCAGTCGAAGAAACAAAAGCAATCAGATGATTGACAACGACAGATTCCAAATGGCTCTCTTTGTCATGGCCTTTACCAAGATTCAATGTTGATCGGTGGAAAAAAATACTTTTTGACTGATTTTCAACGAAGCTACACCACAGGGATAGATAGTAAGAATTTAATTGCGTGGTACTCTTTGCCACATTACACTTCGAAGAATAAAGATATCATTAAAGGAACCATTCGAGCTCAAAATTGCATCCGAATTATGTACGATTCTGACTCTGATCAATGCGCTAATTGCAAGGAATTTGCTAAAATCAGATGCTGTTAAGAAAATGTTTTCAAGAGCAGCCAGTAATACAGAACGCACAATTTCTACCAGTGCAAATAATAGGTTCCTTACAGAATCAGAACTCCAAAAAAGAATAAAAAATTAAGAAAACAGTCACAAATGCAGAGCAGAAAAGTTTTCAATTTGTAAACTAAAGTGGCTCGTTTACAAACAAAAGCGATGAAGTTGACTGAAAAGATATCAAACATGGCCGAACGCGGCGATGTTTCAGCCATATGCTACAACCTCAACGTTGCATCCAAGAAGGGCTATCTTTCTGGCAAAAGTAAACTGTTAAAATTTTCTAAAAGACATCACTGAAAATTTGAGAAGAAAAAGTAAAGGTCACGGATACAGCCAATACACCAAGCAACTATATGATGCATTAAAAATTGTTTGTGGTGCTCGAGCAGCAAGACTGTTATCATTTAATATAGATGGTCCTAGCAGATCGACACAAGCCAGATTTGGGAAAAAAGCATTCTTTTGATTTCAACCCTGGCATTGCATAAGAAAACCTTTTCAAGCACCTTGCGAAACTTTATTCTTGCATAAAAACTGAAAAAGGCATTGTACACCCAGTGCTTTGTCAGACAGCTGAGGATGAGACAGTTATCATCGTAAGATGTGGATGGAACAGAAAGCGAGACGAGGTATGGGGTTGGTGTGGAAATAAGGAACAAAATCATAAATGCAATCCTAGCTTTGTACATGTAGTCAGTCGGTGATGATCCAGACGCATACGAAAGGTTACTACAAGCTTTTGAAACGAATAAAATTGCAAACTATGCTAGGGTTTTTATGGTCAATCCAATGCATGTGGATTTGCCACTGATTATTTTATTGCTAAGTGCGTGTTGTAATATGTTGACTCATCAAGATGTGTTGGGCCAATGGAACGACATCCAAGCACTTTACGATGAGCATCTGCTACCAGTTCTTGGTCCACTTATTGGTCATGCCAGTGATGGCAATAGCCAAAGACGAAAACTACATCTCATGCATGCAGAGTCATTGGAAGGGAACAGATATACAGTTGCTCATGAAAACTTTATTTATTCTGCAGAGAAATCTGTGCATGGAATCAAAAATCTGTTTGATCAGCATTTCATACACAACGGGAAAAGACTGATCAACCATCTCAAGCATCCATCCAAACTTCTAAAACTTGGAAACAACATCTGTCATATGAATCATTTACAATTGCTGTTTCGTTCAGCTGATATTTATCAGTCTCAACATGGACTATATTTCTCAGACGTCGAGCGAAAAGACAGAATGAATCGGGAAAGCGCACAGCGTCTCATGTTCCCTAAAGTATGAATGTGTCTCAAAAAAGTAGACAATGGCTAAGTTGTACCTAAAGAAAATGTTGTAGGAACAATTATGTTCCTATTTATATGTTGGAAATATACAGAAATATTTTATTCCCTGGAATTGAGTCTTTTGGAAAGAATAAAGAATGCTTCTTGCGTGGTGAATTTTTTTGCGAATTTGGCGGAATTTTGTGTGCGTGACTAAAGAACTAAAGTTGAAAGAAAATTTTTTAACTGCTGAAACGTACCAGGATATTCAACTTTCATGTCATCTTGTCGTTTTGTTTATTAAAGCATGTCGGGACTTTGCTCCAAACTATCCGGTTTATTTTGAGCGACTGGGAACTTATGGGTGTGAAGAATATTTTTTGGCAAATAGCTCGTTTATTGTCAATAAACACAATTACACGATCAGTGACATGTATCGAAACTTGAACAATATGAACCGACTCCAAGAAATCTTTTCAGACTCTGACGGCCCGGAAAACCCTAAGCGCCACCGTAAAGGGGAGAATATCTGGAGAAAAGGGGCGGTAAATCAAGGGGTAACACAACAATACCCTAGTCTCAAAGACTATCCAAATGATGAAGAGATTGTGAAGTATTGGGAAATGGGCTTTAAAGAAAGACAAGAATATTGCCAACAAGTAGGAATAAAACCAAAGTCAGAAAATGAAAGAGAAAATGTTTGGTTCTTCCAACCACATAAGAAAGAGAAAGCTAACAAAAATAATCAACAAATATTTACCGATGACAGAAATGCGGAAGATGAAACAGGTGTTGGAAACGTTGCAAATACTGAAAACCAGATGCCATCATTTTCAGGTGCTGCCGAAGAAACTTCCCTCCTTGCAGGAGAATTGCAATACTTTGCGGAAATTCTTAAAGACAACTCAGCAGAGGATGCAAACTCGGAAGAAGCAATTAACGAAAAATCAAAGCTAACTTTGCTTGTTCCTCAAGTTGGAGAAGTCCATAACTCTACAATAGTTTCCCTTTTAAACTCCGATCCCACAAACATATCTAAAGATCGTTTGAAACGTGTACGAATGTGCTCGAAATACGAGAAAGAAACTAACTCCACAATTGCCAGTAACGAAATAGGTTTATTTGACGATGTAGCGATATTTACTAAGGATGAGACACCTTCATACAAAATCATGAGAGTTATAAGGATGCGAAATAGAGCCCGAGCCATAACGGAATACATCAGGCCAATTAGTTTAAACGATATGGAAAAGTACCCTAGTCTTTTGTGAAAAACCCATATATCAAGTGTGACAATGTTTTCTGTTATTCAGAAAAGGATACAATGATAGAGTTTCCATTTTGCAATATTTTCAAAAAAGTTCTACTTGAGGCGTTAGATGGTGACAAATTCAAATTGAGCGAACCGGATGTTGAAAGTTTGAAAGAGTTTGAAGATAATTTACGTCCAGTAAACAAAGCAAGAAGAGCAGGGAAAGAGGTTGCAGTTCAAAAAAACCGCAATGCAAATGTTGCACCAGACGAAGGTAGGCTCGTTCTAATTGATGAACCGCAAAGATTTGTTTCTTGTGATGACTCCGTACGAAGATCTGCAAGACCACGCAGAAGGGTGTTTTTTTGAACAATCTTAGGGATGCATTTAACTGGGCTTGAGATTCATTAAAGGCAAATCATTAAAGTGTATGTTGACCGATTTTGGATATTGGCTTCTTTAGAAAAAAATTTCGAGAGCAACAGCCAACAAAAGATGCGATTTACGAAGCTCTGATATCTCTTTCGGTTTTGAAGTTATGTATAGCTGTTCGAATGTTGCGATTGATTTCAGAACAACATACAGTGATAAAAGCCAAGCCAGGGTAGCCTGCGTGCAGCCCAAAACTCTTCTAAAGGAAAGAGTACTCATTCCGTTAGAAGAGTTTTGGGCTGCACCCAGGCCAAGCCAGGGAAGAGTTACCTCTTCATACTCCATTTTATTATAAAATATATTCTTCAATTTTCAAAATATATTGATGAATACAATTTTAAACTGATCCGACACGGGTTCCTGAAGTGACGTCATCTATTTCACTCTTCGAACAGTCATACATAGCTTGAAATCCAAACGCAATATCAAAGTTTTACATGGTATGTTTAGAACTGCAGGACGGTGTTTTCGCCAGGAAGGCCAAATTGAGAAAAGAAACATTTGGTTTTTGGCCCTTTTGTGCACTTCATTCAGTTTCAAAAAGGGCACTGTTTTCTTTGGGGGCAGAGCAGATACCTGCCTCTGGCGTCCCTGACAGGCCTATCTGTTTTTGCTCTTAAAAAGTCTTTCCAAACAGACCATTTAACCAAAGGGTTTACATACACTTGACTTGCGCCAAAAATGTATCGCCAATGTTTAAAAGACTAAATTCAATTCCAGAGTTCTGCTTCAAATTTATTAGTCAAGAATTTTCATGTATATTATGTTCGATATTTTTAGGAGAAAAATATTTACAAATTTAAGGTTACTAGGTTCTAAGGCTAAGCCCACAAAATTTATATTTCATTGTTCTGTTCAGTGGAGATACCTAGAAGAGGGTTAGAAGGGGGAAGGAGACCCTACTCAGAGTGAGGCTAGAGTGTTAGGAACAGGGAAGCAAGTGGGTAAAATACGAGGAGCTATTTCGGTCTTCAGGACAAGGGACAAGGTACGGCAAAGACCTTAGCTCTAAAATGGAGGTGACCACCACACCGCTGCACTGGACGACTGGACTGGTTGGTGGGTGGACTGCACCATGTCCAAGTGCAGTAAACGTTTAATGTCACTGTTATCAAAGGCAATGCATTGCTTCATCAAATGTACATCTTGACCAACCCTTCAAAGGTTTGTTTATTACATCATTCAATGTTTTGAAAACCTTCATGAACTGTTTAAACCCAATCAATTTGCCAAAATGCAAACAAAGAAATAGCAAATACCGGTGTAATACAAATATAAATGGCCTAAACTGCTCTAGTCTAGTTTGTTTTTTGTGCATTTATGCTTGAAGAGCACTGCCACTGGGGTTGATAAACCTCCTGCTTTGTTTCTCCAATGAGCCAAATGTAATTTCAAAAGTTTTAGAAGAAGTACAGTAGCCTACAGTATTATATTATTTAGAATTTCCTATTTTTTAAATCGTCGATTTAACAGCTTTCTCTCATTTTCAACAATCATTAAATTAAAATTTGTGTAGTCCTAAAATTGTATACTTTTTTGTTAACTTCACACTTCAGGCTTTATGTATCTAGATAGATTTTGTTGCTAAATAATGAAAAAATTGATTAAGTCCTCCCTTTCATTCATCCAGGCCTATATGTACCAACAAAAAGCCAAAAGTCTGTCAGTAGGCTACCTGATGAATGACTTGTAATGATTTTAGATAGCATTACTTACCGTATTTCTTCGATTATAAACCGCGGATTGTGGCTTATAAACCAGGGGGCTTACATTAATTTTTCCAACGCATGAAGCCAGCAAAACATCTTAATTACAGGACCAATGAGGACAAATAATGTTTTATTCTATATTAAATGTCCCACTATTCATTTTCTGTCTTTGGGTGTGGCTTATATTCACGGGCAGCTTATATTTTTTTTCTTAGCATCATTTACAGCGGCGGTTTTAGGGAATGCAGGGCCTGGGTCTATGTTAAGAATTCAGAGTGACATCATTCACTAGTACTCAGACTCTTTAGAACATTTAATCTCTTAGTTACCAGACTCCTTAAGAAGTATTTAATCCCGTTTCATTTCCTGTAGCCTCATTCTATTCTATTCATTCGTCATATTTGACTCGGTCGATTCACTCGTTAGAATCACACGTTTATACTCCGTCAATAGTCCGTCAGACTACGTTAACACAACGCAATGTATATAGGTTTATAGTTATGTGTACATTTAAAGCATAACTCGTGTGTCTACCTTGCTTCTACTCCACAAATTGGTGCCGTGACCAGGATTCTCGTTATTGCCGTTTACTCGCCTTGGTCGTTCCGTTCATAATGCCGAAATCGCAACTTGAAAAGTTAAAGCAAGAAAGAAGACAAATTCGCCGTTCCTTCACGAAAATTGTCAATGAAGCCTCGCTGTACCACGATGCGGCTAAGCTATCAGATGCAGACGTCTCTGCCCTGAAGTCCTCGCTCGTGGCGTTGAACTCAAAATTCGAAGATTGTGAAAAGATCGATGCCGATTTAAAAGAACTGGTCCTAGACGAAATTGAGGATGAGACTGAACTCGACGCCTTCTTCGATGAGGTTGATGAGGTAAGATGAATAAACGTCACTTTCTCCTATCGAGATTCGATAAACCAGTAACACTCGTAGTCGTTGAGCCCCCCACCAGTGGTATTTCTCTACGTTCAAAATTACCCGAGTTGAACTTGCCAACTTTCGATGGAAATATCACTGAGTGGTGTGGGTTTTGGGAACGTTTCCAGTCGCAAGTTGGAGACTCGCCAAATCTCCCGAATTCAGCCAAATTTACGTATTTGGTAGGACAGCTAAGAGGCCAAGCCTTACATAACGTAAAAGGGATTATCCCCTCCGACCAAAACTACGTAATTTTTGAAGAAAGTCTGAAAGAAAACTTTGGACAACCCCGACGTATAATACGGGCCCACGTTATGAATTTGTTAAAATTAGCCAAGCCCTCGCCGGTAGCCGCCAACCTACGGCAGTTTTATAATTCATTCATGGCTGACATTCGTTCGCTCGAAGCCTTAAGTATTGACGTTTCAGCTTGTGCCCCCTTTATCGTGCCGATTTTAGAAGAAAAATTGCCCGGAAAAATACGTAGTAGTATTGGTGACTGTGGTGTAGAAAGTAACTTTGATTTAAAGCGTATAAACAATGGTTTTAAAGAATACGTAACTCGCCAAGAACAGGCCCTACACGTGCCTCAGGCGTCTACCCAACAGCCCTCACCATACTACGAATCTTACGAACCCCCATCTACATTGAGTACAATGACTGCTACTGTTAACCCTCAATGTTTATTGTGTAAGGGAACACATACTGCCATACGTTGCCCCCTGCCAGCCTCTGAGAAGTCAGCAACCGTGATTCGAAATAAACTCTGCCTAAACTGCCTAGTTTCAGGACATCGTTCTGCCCAATGTAACGTTGTGGCCGCTGTGCCAAATGCAAAGGTAAACACCATACCAGTATTCATGGGATTCAAATCTATCCCACACGACGTAACGACTCGACAAGCCGATCAAATCCGTCACAGACCAACGTACACGCTTCTTTAGTTTCTCGAGAAACTCCCAACTCTGTGACCCCCGTAAACGTGACACGTACGACAAACACGCCTGCCCCGACACCCGTGTCAACCTGTGTTTCTGTCTTGCCGAGATGTACCCCCGTATCAACCGTAAACATAACCGATTATGTTAAAGAACCATTGCCGTTTCGTTCTGAAGTTTACGTAAATGAACAGCACAATTCTCATTCGTATGATAAAGTTGAGGTTCCCCCCCGTCATGGAAGCCCCGACAGTTGCAACAAACGCCGCAACCGCTATTCTTTTGAAAACCGCGAAAGCAGTTGCACTTTCCTAAGATAAGAAAGCCACAGCCAGAATCTTTTTTGATGAGGGCTCCCAACGGAGCTACGTACGCCCAAATTTTACCTCTCATTTGGGTCTTACCCCCGTATCGCACGAGTCCTTAGCAGTTTCAGGTTTTGGTGGTGTGGTAACACGTAAAGATTATGGGGTGACTAACATTGGCCTCGAAACCCCCTCGGGAATAGAAGACATACGCGTCTTAATCTCTGACGAAATTGTTAAACCGCTGAATCATTCAGGATTAGCCGAAATCCAATCGTACCCCCGTCTCAAGGATTTTCCCTTGGCGAATGACTTTCAGGAGAGCAATTTCGTGGTTGACATCTTAATCGGCGCAGATTGCGCATACCGTTTCCTTGGAGAAATAAGTTCTCAGGGATCAGAACCGCTGATTCAACATTCACCCTTTGGGTATGTCGTCTCTGGCCCTATGCCAGAAAAAGCCATTGAAACAAACACTGGTCGAATCACAGAGGAAATCGGCTCAGCCTCAATCGAAACCACTGACTATGCATCAGACTCAGCAGTCTCAATCCCCCGTTGCCTTCCAACTTAAGCCTTTCAAAGAAACGTCTTGAACAAGTGACATTTCGCCTCAACAAATTAGGTCTCATGGAGGCTTACCGCAAAGTGATGGCTGATCACCTAGCAAAGGGATACATAGAAGAATTAGCTGCCCTCCAATCGCCTTTCCCAGAAGAAGGTTGCCACTACCTTCCCCACTTTTTCGTCCTCAAGGACTCCGAGACTACCCCGCTTATAATAGTCTTCGCCGCCAACACTGGTAAAGTAAGCCTGAATGACTGTCTTTACACAGGCCCCTGTCTTCTAAACGATTTAGTTGAATTGCTAATACGCTTTCACATGCCGGGATACGCCTTTGTCGCTGATATTCGCCACGCTTTTTTGAACATTAATCTGAAAGAAGAAGATCGCCCTTTTGTGCGCTTTTTGTGGTACAAAGACAATGACCCTACGAAGGAGATTTGCGTGTACACGTACAACACCATTGTTTTTGGTCACACCAGCAGCCCGATGTCCTTAGGTGCAGTACTACAGGAGCACCTACAGAAATACGACAGCCCCGTTGCTGTAGATCTGGCACAGAAGCTCTACGTAGACAACCTCTTGTCTGGAGCTCAAACCAAGGCTGATGCCATCGCCTATGTTCATGACGCACGAAAGATGATGAACCAAGGACATTTTTTGCTACGTCAATGGTGCACGAATTCCCTGGAATTGCAAACTGAAGTAAACACGCATGCGCTTGGCGCAACGTCACACGATATTCCTCTGTTAGGCTTACAGTGGAATCATACAACCGACCGCATTTCCTTTGAGGAAAAATCGTTCAATTCGACAAAAGTAGCACTGACAAAACGCAAGGTGCTCAGTATGGCTAGTCAGCTTTTTGACCCCCTCGGGTTGGTTCTTCCAACCACCGTACTCGCTCGCCTTTTCATAGCTTAACTATGGGATGAAAAATTCTTTTAATTCAACCCCTACCACAGTCCAAAGTAGCCACCTGGCAGAAACTCGAACACGAATTAAATTCTGTCTCTCGTTTCACGTTTTCGCGTTGGTTTGATTTCGACGCCAACCAACCAATCTTCTTACATGGCTTTGCAGACGCCAGTAAGCTCGTCATGGGTACAGCAGTGTACCTCTTGCAAGGGTCTAAGAGTGTCCTTCTTGGCTCAAAATCGAAATTGGCCCCCCGTGGGGACAAAAATCGCACGATCCCTCAGCTGGAGCTGACTGCTATGCTGCTCTGTGCTCAATACACCGCCCGTCTGTTGGATATTGTCAAATCTGACCTTCCCGATGTCCAAGTCCAACTTTGGACCGATTCTGAAATCGCCTTATATTGGCTGACGTCATCATCACGCAAACTAAAACAGTTCGTCCAAAACAAGGTCAATGCTATCAACAGCATTTTCGAAACCGCCGATTGGGGTCACACCCCTTCCGAGGAAAACCCCGCAGACCTTGTATCACGTGGCTGCTCTGCCCAGTCTCTTCGAGATAGCAACTTGTGGGAGAAAGGCCCCACCTGGCTTGCCGATCAATCTAATTGGCCTCAGTGGCCTAAACCGCAGCCAATCTCCACAACCGTCCTTGCTGCCGCAGCCAAACAGCAGGTCAATATCGAGTCACGTGGTGACATCAGTAAAATTATTGATTTGAATCGCTTCAATCAATACTCTCGTCTCCTAGCAACATCAGTATACGTACATCGATTCTGCTACCGTACAGGGACACAAGGTCCTCCCACTGTCGCTGAGCTGGAACATGTGGAAAAAGAATGGATACGTGCAAAACAACAACAACACTATCCACAAGTCCTCAATTATCTCACCGCCGCTGATGATAATAAGGGTAACGCCCCGCCACTCGTTCGCCAATTGACTTTGGTTTTAGATAAAGACAGTCTGATTCGTATCAAAGGCCGTTTTGCTCTAAATTCGTCGCTGATCTTACTACCTCAGCAATCTCGCCTGACACAGTTGATCATACTCATGTCATCAACGTCTCCGCCATATTGGAGTTGGAGGAACCATCGTTTCTCTTCGCCAACGCTTTTGGGTTCCGTTAGCCCGTTCTACGACCCGTCGTCTGCTGAATAAATGCGTCAGCTGTAAGAAAGTCACAGGTAGACATTACCTTCTTCCTGCATCGCCTGAATTGCCGAAATTTCGCCTCGACACCACGATTCGCCCATTTTCGAATGTTGGTATTGACTTTACCGGACATCTACTCGTCAAAGACCGCAACGGTACACACGTCAAAGCCTACATCTACCTCTTTACATGCCTCACGACAAGAGCTGTAAATCTCGAAATCGTCGAAGACCTCACTACGTCATCGTTCCTGCAAGCATTCCGTCGCCACTGCAGTGTTTTCTCCACGCCAGCATTCTTCTTGTGTGACAACGCCCAGACCTTCAAACGAGCAGAACAAGATCTTGAGACATTACTGTCGTTCTTCGATTCTCCAGATCTTCAGAACGCCTTCACCCAGAAACGTATCCGCTTCCGTTACATTCCTGCCTGCAGCCCCCATTGGGGTGGAGTCTACGAAAGACTCATAGGCCTAACAAAAACGTCGCTCAAGAAAGTACTCGGTCGCTCTCTTATCGCCTTACCGGAGCTTTATACCCTCGTCAAGGAAATTCAAGCAGTCCTCAACGATCGTCCGCTCACCTACATCAACAACGACGCTCATGATATACAGCCACTCACACCAAGTCACTTACTGTTTGGTTTCAACGTTACATCGCTGCCACACCCGTCCCAAGATGCCGATGTTCTGTCAGATCCTACCTACGGAGCTCAGCAACGTCGTTCCGCCCTGTATAACCACTTTATGAATCGTTTCCGGAAGGAATACCTCTCATTTCTCTGAGAAACACACTCGCTTCACTGCAAGAAGCACCAGGCTTCAGAAAACGCCATCAAAATCGGAGATGTCGTCCTCATCCACGATACCGACACGCCCAAGCACCGTTGGGTTTTGATAAACTCTGCCGCGCTGCTGTGGTTCGCACAGCTACAGGACGCACAACTCGCTCTATCATCAAGCTGTATCCGTTGGAGCTAAACGCAGACTTGAAGACTGAAGACCCGGTGACAGATACCCCCGGACCGACTGACAACCCAGTTGTGAACATTCGCCCCACCCGTCAAGCAGCTGTCGATGCCCGAAACGCAATCAAGGCCCATCTAATAGACTTTTCGCAAGATTAGATTTTCGCCCCGCCCCCAGGATGTTAAGAATTCAGAGTGACATCATTCACTAGTACTCAGACTCTTTAGAACATTTAATCTCTTAGTTACCAGACTCCTTAAGAAGTATTTAATCCCGTTTCATTTCCTGTAACCTCATTCTATTCTATTCATTCGTCATATTCGACTCGGTCGATTCACTCGTTAGAATCACACGTTTATACTCCGTCAATAGTCCGTCAGACTACGTTAACACAACGCAATGTATATAGGTTTATAGTTATCTGTACATTTAAAGCATAACTCGTGTGTCTTCCTTGCTTCTACTCCACAGTCTAAAGACCTCTGAAGCCTCCTAATTTGATGCTATTTGTTAAATTTTCCGCTATTTTCTTAATTGCGGGGCCCTTTTTTGGTCATAAAAGGGGCGGGGCCTGGGGCCATGGCCCTCCTGGCCCCCTCCCAAAACCACCTTTGATCATTTAGAGCAGCTTATATTCAAGGGCAGCTTATACACAAGGGCGGCTTATAATTGAAGAAATACGGTACCTACTTAGGTCTGTTTACGGATAAAGATATACCTGTCTGATAAAGATAAGTTTTAATGTACAGCATTCATATTTTATGCTATGCAATCATTCAACAAGGATTCCCTTGGCATAGGTCAAATCATTTGACGTGCAAATTTAACTCCGGGCGTGCGTGGGAACTAACTGGAAATTCGATATGTATGGACCACAAGATTTTTCTAGGTGGCTATTCTTTGGCATACTCCTCGGGCATAATCTCCAGCCTGAACTTTACTTGGAATAGTGTAGGTACACTCCTGGCCAGAGCCAGAGCAGAGTGTACAAAAGTAGGATTAACAGAAAATCAAAGAAAATCCCATCATCGTTTTTGGTTTTAACAAACTTCCCTAAAAATCTTCTAAAATTCCTTTTTGTTCTTAACTTTTTTTTTGTACACCTGAGTAATACACCTCTCGCCAGGGTGCATTCCATATAAATTGTATGGCAGAGGTTATATAGATTATCCTGAAGAACAATAGAATTTAGCCATGTGACCCATTTTTTTGGTCGAGTTCCATGCTGTAGCCCCAATAAGTGCATGGGATGCGCACTGGGCAACGCCAAAACATTTTATGATGCTATACCATACATAAGTAAGTCTTCAAATAGGAGCTTCTTTCGCAAAAAAATCAAGGGTGGGGCTTTTGCTATTTGCATCACTTTAGCCCCCATGGGGACTTATTGGGGTTTATTCAAGGGTGGAGACTTATTTTGCAAAATATTCTTTGGGGTGGGAGCTTATTTTAGGGTGGGGGCTTAATCGGGTACATATCGTAATGGTCAGGTGGGTGCAAAGGAAGTAAACACAAATAAAGTTTTGCAAGCTGGCAGGAAACTCGTAAAAACTCTTACAGAGGGGGCACGGGCTTTTTCAGATGTTGGATTTTTTGAATTTTTCGTATGTAGTTTAACCAGATTTTCGGATTTCATACCTTCTGACAGAGTCGGATTTCGATGACATTGTTGGTCGTATTTTGAAAATTTAGCAAAAATAGGTTGGCTTTTTGGATTTCACATTTTTTGTGAGCAGGAAGTGCGTCACAGATTTTAGCTGAGTCTTGGGTGGATTTGGATTTTTCAAGATTTCTCATCGGATTTACGGATCCTGCAACTTCCATGCCCTCCTCGTTAAGTAGAAATCTGACCATTTAAGAAACTTTCTGTAAGTGCTTGTGCTGGCTTGTGTGATCCATTAAAATTTTGTGATAATAGGTGTAAAGAATACATTATGTACAGCTTTTGATTGTTTCATTTTGCATTTTCAGTTCAAACAACATCAAGGAAAAAATCGAAGCCTGGTTCGATCCCAACACTAATGATGCCCATAAAGTCACATACGACAGAAAAAACACCAAGGAGAAAAGTTGAACTTGGACTTGTCCATTCAAAGAGCAACTCGTACATGTATAAGAGTTTCAAGGAATTATCGCTGCGAGTCAAAAGTCTGAAGTTGCCTTAATTGAATGTGGTTCTGCAGTGAAGACCGGGTGACTTTTCAGAAGCAAGAGACAGATTGTTTCATTCCCATGTATGAAATTTGCATTGATGACAGCCTTGGCTTTTACATTCAAGTTTATGGTTGGTTATTACCAGAAGACCATCGAATTTACACTGTTAATCACAGATCAACAAGGAATATTTCTGTGTCCACTTTGGTGGCAGACTTAGAAAAGTACAAAATCTGTTGCGGGTCACCTGTCAGACTTGCATCAATACATACTGTGAATCACATTGTGCCAAGAAAATTTGATCCATTAACTGAAGAGAGCAACATCAGACACAAAGCTTCAGAGTTTTGCAG
The DNA here is from genome assembly GCA_963924455.1 of Pelagia noctiluca. NCBI lineage: Eukaryota > Metazoa > Cnidaria > Scyphozoa > Semaeostomeae > Pelagiidae > Pelagia > Pelagia noctiluca. Next base: position 12,444,924 of record OZ004321.1, on the reverse strand, counting down.
ATCAGTAAATTGCATGATGATTTCCTTGACAGGAATGTTTCAAAGCAGAGAGTTACGAAAGGAAGAAGTCCAAGGACAGATGCAGAAATTTAGCTACAGCTAGCAAACTAAATGCACCCATTTCAACTACGCATCCAAAAAAACTCAAGCTATCTATTCAAGGTAAAAGGTTAAAGTGTAGTCAACTTGAGGCAGAGCTTGATAAAATGAGAACTGAACTGCAGAAACATACTGTGCTGGTTGATAATGAACTTGGGAAAGATTTCTCATCAATAATCAGTGGCAGTCAAGAAAGTGACACGACCCCTTTCATGAAGCTCTTTTGGCAAGAGCAGAAAAAGTTATTGTCTCACTCCATGAAAGGGCAGAGGTACCATCCGATGATAATTAGATTCTGTCTTTCGCTACAAAGCAAATCCCCAGCTGCATACAAGGAATTTAGAGATGCTCTGGGAAGGAAAAATGGTGGAATATTAACCCTTCCCTGCTAAAGAACACTCAGGGACTATAAAAACTGGATCAGACCCAAATGTGGCTTTAACGACGATGTAATCGTGGAGCTAGTTGGTATAACTGACAAGTATTTTGGCGTTCAAAGATATGTCGTTTTGCTTTTCGACGAGATGAAAGTTCGAGCAAACCTTGTTTATGACAAGAATTCAAATGAACTAATTGGTTTTGTTGATCTTGGAGACCCTGATGTTAATTTTGGTGTGCAGGAGTAAGTAAGTGAATTGGCATCACATGCATTGTTGTTCATGGTACGGGGACTTGCAACTGATTTATGTTTCAGCCTTCCATGTTTTGCAACGAAAGGGGCGGTTTCCACTTATCTGTTCACATTGTTCTGGGAAGATGTTGGTGTGTTAGAGCTGAATAATCTCTGGGTCATTCCTAGCACAAGTGATGGTGCATCTTCAAACAGGAGGTTTATAAAGATGCATGCTGATGAACAGAACGATGAAACTTCCAATGTTGTCCACTACACTGTCAACCATTTTTCACCAGATAGGAATGTCTACTTTTTCTCTGATGCTCCTCACTTAGTTAAGACTTTGCGAAACTGTCTCTGCCACTCTGGATCAGGTACATGCACAAGATACATGTGGAAAGATGGAAAATATTTGGCAGCATATTGCTCAGCTATACAACGAAGATCAAGAAAATGGATTGAAGTTGCTTCCAAAAATTACATCAGATCACATTCATCTCACATCTTACGCTGCAATGAGAGTAAATCTTGCAGCCCAAGTTTTGAGTGCCACATTTGCAGCAGTTTTGAAAGAATTTGGATCTCTGGATGCGTCTGAGACTTCAAATTTATGCAAAATGATGGATGACTTCTTTGACTGCCTAAACGTAAGAAGTCACAAGGAACATAAGTTGAAGAGAAAGCCATTCCTTGCCCCATATACCAGTGTGAGTGACCCAAGATTCGATTTTCTAGAGAATGAATTTCTGAACTACTTTAAAGAATGGCAGAAAAGTATTGCAGATCGCCAAGGCAACTTCACCGCCAATGCCCATTCGAAAATGTTTATATCAAGACAAACCTATGAAGGAATACAAGTGACTGTCCACTCAATGATAGCTGTTTGCAAATATTTGCTTCAGGGTGGTATGGAGTATGTGTTGACAGAGAGATTTTGCCAAGATCCAGTGGAAGAGTATTTTGGAAGCCAAAGATCACTGGGAAGAAGGTGTGACAACCCTGATGTTTTTGCATTCGGTTACCACGACAACACTATCAGGATTCAGCGTCATGTTGGGGTTTATGGTGGAAATACGCGAGGATCAAGGAAGACTGGCTGCAAGTGGTTTAAAGTTTCAGATGATTCTCTTCCAAAGCGCAAGAGACAAAGAAAGAAGAAATGACTTAACAGTGCCTCTCATTTTCAGGAATATAACCTCTACATAACAGTAAGAATATTTATTTTTGGGTATTGAAAGTTTTTTGCTTTTAACATCACTTCTGAATCAGTTTTGTATGTAGTGAAACTGCATAACACAGTCGGCAATTAAAAAATCTCAAGATTTTGGCCCCAAAGCTTTAAGTTTTTTACGGGAAATTTTTGGGACATCAAGGTTTAGGAGTTTCAAAGGTTGGAAGGTCTGTGGGATCTTTTTCAAAGACTATGCATATTTTGGAGCAAGAAAACTGGTTGTTAGGGAGTCGGCCATATTTACAAGATGGCTGCAAGATGGGGGTTCCACTGTCCAGATTTCAGAAATGCAATCAGTTTTTTGAATCACGTCAGGATATTTTTCTACAAAATATTTATATTTACGGAATTGGCAAATACTATTCAAACTCTGTCTTGGTATTTTTGCTCATAGCTCTCTGTTTTGGCCTTTCAGTATCCAATAAGAAACAGATTTTGAAATTTTAATTATTTTTACATTCCAGTAATTAGGGGCAATCAACTTTCAATTTTTGTATTTTTGACAGCATTTGGCCGTTATGCGGGATTTTATCCTAGGCCGTTAAGGAAATTGAAAAATTGTATGAGAATCTCTTTAAAGAAATTTTCGAAACTTTTGCATAATTAAAGAAACAAATGCAGAAATGGCCAAAAGCTGTTAAACAATACAAAGATCCAAAGTCGATGGCCCCTAAGATATCCAGTACTTGTATTTGGCCTCAAGGCCACAGAAATTTTAAGACTAGTTTGGTAAGGTAATCCTATTGTTTGCTTCTTCTAAGATTCATAACAAAGTTGCGCTTTCCACCAAGTAATTCTCTTTTTTATAAGAATGCTGAGGCTCGAAATAAGAAAACAGCTAGAACATACCCCTCGCCTCAAATCAACATATTCAATTTCATATTTAGCAACAAGTTTTACAAATTATTTCCAAAAATTGAATATAAACAGTTTCCAAAAATCGCATGAAAAACTATATAACTCAAACCCGGGTTCGAGACCCGGTGGAGGCATATGTCAATTGCAGTAGCCTGCTCTGGTACAATTTAACTGCCCGTGTTAGACCATGCCTTATGAATTAATGTTAATATTACATGGCTCTGAAGAAGGATTTAATCAGAAACACGAATTAATGCCCCACCGTGGATAGGCCTGGAGTTGTGAAGACATCAAGGTTACTGTGCTAACTTATTGTCCTGGTTTAGGACAGTGGTTAGCACGCTCGCCTGTGTCCGACCAAACCCAGGTTCGAGACCTGGTGGAGGCATATGTCAATTGCAGTAGCCTGCTCTGGTACAATTTAATTGTCCGTGTTAGACCATGCCTTATGAATTAATATGAAAAATATACATATATCTAAATAAGTCTTGTTGCCTGTCTGCACAGTGAGCAGATAGAAGATGCAGATGGTGGTCATCAACCATCTCAACGTGAACACACCCCCGTCATCATCTCTTCCGGACTTCAAGTGTCAGTGTATTTGCCCTATTTTAGATTTATCTAATACATTTTACGGCCTATAAAGCAATAAAATTGTGTTTTTGAACCTGTTTTCCCAGATAGCATAACATTCTCTAAGTAGTTTGCGAAATAATTACGAAAACTCGCTCTTTAAATAAAAAAAATATTTCGAGAACATTTTAGGCCTGTTCCGCCTAAAATTGTCAAAAAAAATTAATTGAGGCTCGGCAAATTAGAAATATTTTCAGTATCTTACAAGAGACTGTTAAAATACCTCTTCTGCTGCATCTTCGATAAGATTCTGAACCTCTTCATTGTCTTCTAGCGCGTCAAAGAATACATCTAAGTCTTCTCCACTCAGGAACAAAACATCTGCGGCAGCCATGTTGTTTGCGAATGTGTGCACTCTCGCGTCACGTGACTGTGAACTTTCGAGTTGTTTGCGGAAAACATTAGCGTTTTTGTGAGTCGACGTACCAGTCCTCCCTTCTATTTACTATGGTGCGAGAGAACTCTTTATTTGTGCGAGGAGAAGTCTAATTTTGTGCGAGAGAATTCTTTATTTGTGTGAGGAGAAGTTAAATTTTGTGCGAGATGATTCTTTATTTGTGCGACGAGAAGTTTAATTTGTGTGAGAGAACTCTTTATTTGTGCGAGAAGAAGTTTAATATTGTGTGAGAGAACTCTTTATTTGTGCAAGGAGAAGTTTAATTTTGTTTGAGAAACTCTTTATTTGTGTGAGGAGAAGTTTAATTTTGTGTGAGAGAACTCTTTCAAGAGTTATCGTCTCTGGAAACTATGGAGCCCGCGCCCCAAACTTCAACATAGGTGGGTCAAGAAATCCCCTGGGTTTTAATGAGAAACAGTATGAGAAACAGAAACTAAGAATTTGGGCCAGAGAATTTTAGTACCCAGACTTTCTTACGAGTTTCTTAAAGCTTCCATTCCATTCCTTCCCTGCGCCTAAATCACAAAATAGGCCTATGTTACATCGAAGATAGCCTGACTCACAGGCCAAACGAGCTAGATTGGAGATGGCATTTGCAGAAATCCAGCATACTAACGAATAAAGAAGGTTCCTTACCTGTTCCACATTGAGCGCAATAATTTGAAGTAGGCTGGAAATCAGCCCCACAATTGATGCAGAGCACCTTACCACAGCAGCAACTATCCTCGTTGGCAGCAGGCTACTAAAGCATTTGTACCGGAAATTTCTATTAGTGTTGTGCGTTGATTTTTAATTTGTGTGAGAGAATAAGGAGGAAAAATGTTGTCAACAGCTGATTATGCGCCCACGAACCCTTCTTTTTTTGTAAACATGCTTCATCGGAGCGGCGTGAGTTAATAATGACCATGCGCACTTCTCCAACCCTCCCTATGAGGTCATGTGAATTTTCTTTGTGATTGATGATTTCAATCATATCTTGGGACTCTAAAATGTATTTTCGGAGCACATGGTACTGATCAAATCACTGCTGGATAAGAAGATCGGAGCGAAAAGACCCCTTTACACGGGCCTAAATCATGCTGAAATTACACGAAAATAGAAATCTGAATTAGAAATTATCTGCACCACGAAACCTTCTGTTTTTTCCATTTAAGGTAAGTTTACGCTTTACTCTTTCGACTGTAGTAGGTGGCATGTGTGGGAAAATTTGCCATTATATTTTGTTTTCTTGTCAAACTTGGGTTGTTGAGAATCTGGCGAAAAGTTAATTTAATACCTGCGAAAATATTTTTGCCCTTATTTTTACTAACATTCAAGGTAAAGGGGATTATTTGGCTCAAAAGGATTACAAAACTCTTGAATTATCACAATATTGCAGCAATTTTCAGATTTTGACCGTTATAAGAATTTTAGCCTTCTTTTCCTTGGGTAATGGGTTTGATCGCGTTTCCCGTGGGAGCCAGATTGCATCAACTTGGCTGCTATTTTTCTCTAAAACCCTACCGGGAAACCAAAAAGAAAATTTAGTATTCAGAACTAGATTATATCATCTTTTAATAAAACATACGTGCATATTTGGGAAAATTTGCCATCATTAAGAAAAACTGATTTTTAGCTCTTCAATATTTGTCCAATTGAAGTTACAATCAACTGTCGCTTTCAATGATCACGTGACTCAGGCCTGCTCATCTTTTAAAACTGTTTTTCTCACTGATAAAAGGGTATTGTGCAGCCTGATATTCTTGAATACACACAAATGAATTCACTGACAATAACTAAGAGTATTTTTGCTTTCAATAGTTATAAAATCTAACAGGGCTCAGTAGTCAAAGTATTGCTTTCCTGAGAGCACTCAAAATTACTTTGCAATTTTCTATTTTCTGTTCCTTCTTTTGGGGGAAGCCAAAATCAAAGCTTTTGACTTTGTTTAAAAACATGGCACCATTCAATAATTACTTTATGCTAGGAAGTGGGTGGTTCTTCATGTATTTTTCAAATAAACTTTCTACACTTCCAAAAAAGACCCTTGTATAGAGCTCTGCAAGTAACATATATTCAATCTCTTTAAGAATTCAGCATCAAATGAAGAGTTGGCTGTGCACTTAGAAAATACATGGCGAAAAACCCATAAGAAGTTGTTGCCTGTGTGAAAAACCAGTTCTAGAAAATAGCAGTTGGTGTTTGAGAAAAAGGAACTTTTTTGAATACAGAATTATACATTATTTTATACATTTACATTAGAAAGCTAAAAGAAAAGAAAAAGCATCTTGACAATGTTATATTTTAATATTCCTTTCAATAAATATTTTCTAATCACAATTAGACTTTCATTCTTAGAAGTTAGATAACAATACTTTGCTCTCTCCTTTGTCTCTCTACTAAATGAAAAAGTCTCAAAAGATTACGGTAATTTAAAAGTAAAACTGTAAATATCTAAGCAAGTCAAGCTCAATGGTAAGAACCCAAGAGTTGCAGTAATGTTTATTGCAAAGATGCAATGGAAATTTTATCATGAGGGTTTGAGAGGTGATTTGAAAATTTCCCTAAGAAATGCCCCCAAAGACTACCCCACTATTTTGAGGCTTTCCATGCCACTGCAGAGTCCTTGTACAACAATGAGTACATTTGTATTGTCTCATTTCTTCCTGGCCTAGTTGCCCCTGCTGTCAATCATAGAAAAACAAATAAATTCCAATAGACTATATAGGTAAACATGATCTTGTTTAGCATGGGCCTATCTTCAGAGAATCGAGCATTGTTTATCAATGTTTTGAAGACCTAACAAAGACTTGATCTCTTTCCCATCCATTCGGCTTAGCTATGGGTAATTATAATCATGAGATGTAAGTCATCATCTTCAACTAAAATGGTGCTTTAATTCTCATGCTGCATCTATCTGTCAGGCTAACTTCTATTTTCATCTTCTGCCTGCCGGCTGCCTGCCATTTTCGAGAGAATTTCCAAAAAGCTGTGGAGCGTTTTTTCCATCATCAGTGCATCTGATGTTTGCTTGTGTTGCGGCGCGAAATATCAACCTCAATTTTAAAATGCGCGCGCATATTTACATTTTTCTCCCTTGTTGTGTGAGAGAACTCTTTATTTGTGCGAGGAGAAGTTTAATTTTGTGTGAGAGAACCCTTTATTTGTGTCAGGAGAAGTTTAATTTTGTGCGAGAGAATTCTTTATTTGTGTGAGGAGAAGTTTACTTTTGTGCGAGGAGAAGTTTAATTTGTGTGAGGGAAGTCTTTATTTGTGCAAGGAGAAGTTTAATTTTGTGTGAGAGAACTCTTTATTTGTGCAAGGAGAAGGTTAATTTTGTTTAAGAGAACTCTTTATTTGTGTGAGGAGAAGTTTAATTTTGTGTGATAGAACTCTTTATTTGTGCGAGGAGCAGTTAAAGTTTGTGTGAGAAAACTCTTTATTTGTGCGAGGAGAAGTTTAATTTTGTTTGAGAGAACTCTTTATTTGTGTTAGGAGAAGTTTAATTTTGTGTGAGAGAACTCTTTATTTGTGCGAGGAGAAGTCTAATTTTGTGTGAGAGAACTCTTTATTTGTGCGAGGAAAAGTTTAGTTTTGTTTGAGAGAACTCTTTATTTTTGCGAGGAAAAGTTTAGTTTTGTGTGAGAGAACTCTTTATTTGTGCGAGGAACTTTGTGTTTGGGTTAAGGAACTTTATATTTGTGGGACTAGGATTATCTTTGTGCGAACGGTTTTTATTTGTGCGTGGCAGTTGTGGGCCACCGTACAAAACAGCAGGTATTAAATCTTTTGTATCCACTACTCTGGTTAAATCCAATGATCACTGCATGGCTGTCAACTCGATTGATTAGGACTCATTGGTGAATTCAATTAACGACAAGGTCGTTGAAAAAATGAAAAAACACTCAGTCAATGATGGCTGGGGTCAAGATCAGGCCCAAAGCGCAAATTGGGTTGGGAGCGGAAATTCTTACAACCAAAGGTTTCCAAGGGCAAACAATTATTGCTATTCATCTAGCCGAGGGAGAAACCCCTGTGGAAGATATCAACAAATTCCTTGATCAGGGGGTACCCAAGAGCGAAAATGTCGTTCATGCCAAAGTCCTAATCATTTTGTAAAGGACTGTCCTACCAAGCGTGCGTCAATACGGGGCATGATTCTTGGAGCCAAAATTGCCTTAAATATCAATGACTAGAAGAACCTCGAGATACGCAGTTGATTAATAATGTGAATAATTCTAATGAACGTTTTTTGCAGTTGTAAAAATTTTGTTTTCAGATTCAACTACAAATGCATTATTAGACACTGGAGCAAGTTGCTCCCTGATTGACATTTGTTCTTTACAGAAATTAGGTTTAGAAGGAAATATCCAAAAATCTGAACATGACAATCTGATTGACGCATCAGGTAATAACAAGAACATAACAGGGTCGATTTCAATGAAAATAAAATTAGCTAAAAATGCCCTAGAACATCGAATGTTGGTTTTGAATACAAAGTCTTTTAAAAATGTCATTTTGGGGAGAGATTTTTTATCGCAATTTTCTGCATTCGAAATCGATTTCCACAACAATAAGATAAAATTAGGACCTCACTGGTTAAATTGTGTTGATATTACAGAAGATCGCAATGTTCAGTTGGTATCGTCATCAGTATTGCAGGGTGGATCAGAAAACTTTGTAACAGTCCAATGTGATCAATCATTTTCTCTCGTCAATGCTGATTCTGAGCCTGTGCAACTTAGTGAGTCGCCAGGTGTATACCCTACGCGCTGTCGTATAATTCCAAACATTGAGGGATGTTTTCAAGTATCTATTTTAACCATAAACCCTTGTTCAGTGTCAATACCAGCCAATACTCACATTGGTTTTTTAACAACCTCAAAACCCACAGTAGCTCAAATTGCTCAGCAGGATAAAAGTACCTCCACAAATCTAGAAGATTCTATAGTATATGGAGAAAATCTTTCCAATGACGAAAAAACCAATATTTCAGACATTATTTCTAACTTCAAAACCATATTTGCTCCTAATCCAAATAAACCTTCTCTATTTACCAACATGGAACATAAAATCATAACTAACGATGCCCAACCAGTAAAGCGTAAACCTTATCGAATTCCGTATGCATATCTGGAAGAAACTGAGAAACAAATCACAGAAATGTTAAACAATGATATCACTTGGCCTTCCTCCTCCCCTTGGAATGCGCCAGTAATTCTAATTAAAAAGAAAGATGGTTCCATGCGTTTTGTGTGTGACTTCCGAGGATTAAATGATGTAACAAAAAAGGACGCCTACCTGCTTCCCTATATAAATGATGTTCTTGATAAAATGCAGGCTGCCCAAAATTGGATAGCTTTGGATGCAGATTCTGCGTATTGGTCCATGCCTCTAGCACAGGAAGACAGAGATGAAACGACGTTTTCAATCCCACGTGGTAAATTTGATTTCAATGTTACTCCCTTTGGCCTCTGTAATGCTGGTTCATCGTACCAACGGATGATGGATATTACTCTGCCAGGGCTTGCCTCCGACAGAGTGCTCGCATACATGGATGACATTGTTATTTTTAGTAAATCGTTCTCAGAGCATTTAGCCAATCTTGATCAAGTTTTTTCTCGTTTAGAATCTTGTGGCATTTCATTAAAGCTCTCCAAATTAGTGCTCAAGTAGATTTTTGGGGTTCGAATTATCTAGACAGGAAATTCGCCCCCAATCCTGTTTAACTGATGCTATCCGTTCGTATCTACAACCATCAACAAAAAAGGAATTGAAAGCATTCCTTGGACTGACAGGATTCTATAGGGCTTTTTTCCCGGATTTTACAAGAATTAGCCAACCCCTGAATGCGTTGACGAGTGACCATGTCCAATTTAATTGGTCTTATGATTGCGAAGAAGCCTTTATCATTTTAAAGAGAAATTATCATCAAAGTCTGTGCTCGTTTTTCCCGATCTTAAAAAAACTGTTCATCGTAGAAGTGGATGCAAAGTCTATTGAAAAGAGCCCTGGTCTGGAAGGTCGGCAATCATCAAAGGGTTGCTCTATTGTTTCGCGGATGAACTTGGTGAAGATGCGCAGACTCAATGCGCGGAGGTTTTGGGTGCACAAGTTTTCACACAAGAAAACAATAGCAAAGTCACGATCAAACTTCGTTTCGGGGCTTTATTTGGAACTTCTTTTCGATGAACTAGGCGTTAAAGCACTGGAGGAAGATCGAGAGATACAAGAAGCATTAGATGAAGCAAGTCGGCAGGTAAGATTTTACTGTTTATTCATTAAGAATTTTAAACATACAGTATAGTTTGTAGTTCGTACTCGTCGACTTACTTATGCCCGTTGTTTGTTTGACATCGTTGTATCGACTATCGGTTAAATCTAGCGAATGATATGCAATAATATGCGTTAAATTTAATCCAAATCGATAATCAAAGTATGTCCGAAATGTTTTTTAAAGTTTAAAGCGAGATAATGCTAGCTTACGGCGGTAATGCAATTGGCAACTGCATGCACTGATCGTGACGCCCAAGGGGATTTGGCAGCAACTGCAAGTACACGCCAAAAATTAGGCCTTGACAGCTAAATGGAAGGTTTTGTGGAGTTTTCAGGTGTTTTTAGACCAGGCAGGGGCGTCATTGAACCTCAGTTTTAGGGGGGCCAAAAATGAAAAATTTCCGAAAATATTAGAAACAATGTCAATGCATTAAAAACTCGAAATTTTCCAATTATGTGTAAAAAACCAAAACTTTTCCGACAACTTCAACGATTTTGCCTTTCTTGGGGGGCCCCGACCATGACGCCCCTTTTTTGGACATTTTCGGGAGAAACACGGAAAACCCAGTCTGAAGAGCATGGCACTTTTCGACAAAGCAATTTAGGTACCAAAGACTAATATTTTCAATTCCACTGCATAGTAAAATTACGTACAAAAAGAAACAAATAGATTACACTTTTTTTTATAAGAACCAGTAAATGTTGGTTGAGGTTCAGATGTTCTTATTTTTTCTATTGTTCTAAACAACAGGCTATTATTTTCTCTATTGTTCTCCATTGAAAATCGAGCCTCTGTGTTCTTATAAAGTGTGTTCTTATAAAGAAAAAAGAGTGCATAACAACACAAGATATTACTTATAAAACATAATCACTTTTGTTGTGTACTTGCAGGTGCAAGAAGGACAATTTAAATGCGAAATATGCCAAAAGATATGTAAAACAAAAGGTGGTTTGACAAGACACCAAAAAAAGAGTCACCCACTGGCAATTGATGGAGTAGTTATTTCCCAATGTGACATCTGGAAAATAGTTGAAGAAGCTAAAGACATTGTTAGCAGTGATGAATGCTATCCAAAAGAATTAACCAGCGAGCTTCGTGGGGCAGCATCTATAGTTATGGAGGAATTCATACTCAAAGCTCGAGAATTGTATGCAGCATTGCAAAAAAGTCCTGATTTGGATAAGTATTACTCCACCTTTATGGATATGCTACCATTAAATGCAGTTAAGTTCTTTCCTCATCTGACGCAACCAGCAGCTGTCTTACACCCCCCAGTAACGACCCCGCTGGGCCTTGAAAACCAGCAGGGAAACTGCCAAAAGTACAAATTTTCGGCGGGGATCATAAAAATCATGACAGGGAGGAATAAAATTTCGGCGGGGAAAAGTTAAGATAGTGCTTGATGTATCTACTAAGCCCCTGGCTTCTCAAATGGGAAAGAAACAAGTCTAACGTTGAATCTTGTTCTCCTGTAATTTTATCTGATATTCTTAATAAATGACCTTCTTTTTTTCTTAAACGTGTCAAATTGGCCTTCTACTCTGACATTTAATAAAAAACTTAAATCAGATTTTGAACATTTAGAAAACTGGATGGTGATGGTAGAAATAAGGTGATAAATCAAAGTCGAAAGTACTTGCCCCAATCTTCAGTGCCAACGGGTACAGAGCTTCCAAGAGTAAGGAATCGAAAATGTTTGGGTTTTTTATATTCTTAGTTGGTACCCATTCAAATTTATTCGCAATGCTATTGTTTTTGAACCATTTAAGTGCTTTCTTAGGGTCATAGGCTAGGAATTGGTTTCAAGAAATATTTTAAGCTTAAGTGGCTAAGATTAATTTTCCAATGTTGAAGCAGAGTACATAATGCACGTATGAACACAGGGAAATGGGGCTTTTGATGAGCCAGTAATTAACTAAGATAAATAAAAAAGATGAAAATTACCGAAGAAAGTCATAGCTACCATCTTGCCCATTCTATCACCTCAGCCAACCTGCTGCCTCTTCCCTTTCGCTTGCGCTTGTCCAAAATAAATTCACGTTCTTCTTCCTCAACATGCTCCTCTGCGTCTTCAGGTAAGGTGACTTGACCTTGTAGTTCATTATCGTTATTATTTTTACGCCGATTCATCTTGTCTCTCAAGAGCTTTGATTCAAAATTCTTGCTTATCACTTCCATCTCTTCTATTATGTGAAGCTAACATTCAAATACTTCACCATCAGCAGTCACGTAACGATTCATTTGCAAAACGACAATCTCGTCAAGTGCATTCTTCACTGCGTCTTTAGACTTCATGCTTCCCCCAATCCATTTTGGATCTCTTTTGTACTTAACCTTTTCTCGTGTGCGTGATGTCTCAGTGAGGAAGTTCCCGAAAATTTTGCTTTTCTCAGACAAATTGCTTGAAAGCACTGCATTAGACACTTCCAACAGTTCGAAGTCCCCACCACCTGTTGTCCCCCTGAAAAGAAGGACGTCGTTCTTCGCAAAAATATATTCATCTTCTGAATTACTCTCATGGAGAATCTCATCTTGTACACCATTTCCTTCCTTCTCGATTACAGGGTCAGTTTGCAGATTTTCTAGATCAGAGATATTTAACTGTGGGCAGCCTCTGCTGCCATGAAAGCCAAGGATTGTAGGAGCTGTTCCGTACTTTCGTTTCCGAAAATTCCGCAAATTTTTCATAGGCGTAGACTTCCAAGCCATTCCTACCGATCTAATAGCATCTTTAGTTTCATCTGTCGTAACTGGATTTTTAACAATAGAGGGAAATGGTTGACATGGCGAAATTGTCCCAATAAACAGCATCTTTGGATGCACCTGGTCATTGTCTTTACTACGAGCATTCGCAAGATCACCAACATTGAAAACTGCCTCGTGATGCATATTGTAAAATAACCACATGAGTGAAGCATCTTCACTCTCTATCGAACTATAAGAATACTTGTCTTGTTTTTCATCTTTTGCTCTACGAATAGAAACTCATTCTTCTGGTGACAGAAGTGAGCCCAGGTAGGTAAAACAATTTCTTCCAATGTGTCTCGCAAATTCCATGAAAGTAGGGTTAGCACTTGCACTCTGCTCTGTTATTACACCAAAAATACATTCAACTAACTTGTCCGTTAGGCAGTGAGTTACTATAACATCACAAAGGTGACCAGAATCAATGTACACCAGATAATCTCTAAAGAACTGAAATACAGCTTTAAGAGTTTCGGCAACTGCATTTGCTGTTGACTTGCTCATAAATCCATATGTTATATCTAGACAATTGCAGCTGTGCAATGCTAGAACTGCATCCATGGAGGCCTTGAGGGCTGTACAGGATTGTTCAAGCTCTTCCATTACTTCACCTAAATGATGCACTTTGAGTCTTTTGTTCTCTCCTGGTTCATTCATTCGTCCTTCTTGCTTAGAAACCATGCCAAAGACCCCGCTGATATTGCCCCAAATAGTTTGAAAATTTACGAGTCCTTGAAGACTGTGGTGAAAGCGAACAGTACCTTGTATTTCATTGCTATTTTCAGCGATGTATATCCCTTCTCCCCTAGATGCAATACTAGCAGGGCTATTTAGAAGGCCATTTGTACCATCTTTCTGCCCCGACTGTCCTGCTTGACCTATCACACAAGCCACTGAATAATCAATGGATGACACCTTGAAAACACAATGACTCTTTAAATCAGAGACTAAAACATTGTCATCGTGGTATTTGCAAATCCCAAAGAGGAATGCAAACTGTAAGTTTGTTATTGTTTTTACATTCTTCACGCATTCTGAATTAATGTCAAAAACATGTATTGCTGAATTTTCAGCCCATGCATCTGTCGCAAACAATACATTGGATAGGTATATACAATCAATCGGCCGTTTTAAAACTCCATGACTGATTTTACGTGTCATTCTTAGTAGAGTGGCGTCTTTAGATATATCTGCTAAATAAATGCAAGAGTGATCTGGATCAGTGATAAATATAGTTCTTTCATTCTCTGGAGAAGCTCTTAATGAAAAAGGGCTAAATCTTGCTTCATGGACGTTGCATACTTCCACTGTGTGGCATTGAAGCTCATTAATAGGCCTTCTCCACAACGTTTCAGAGCCTTTAAAGCACCTTATCGTTCCTAGCTGCCTATCAGCTACAAGTAAAGCTTCCTTTGATATTTCCCTGTTGGCAACAGAACTAATATACTTTACTCGACAAAGGCCAGCAATAGCTTTCCATTTGGCTTTTGTTGATTTCACTGAATGAGGGGCCTTTGAAACAGGATCATCTTCGTCATTTAAAGACCCTTTAAATACAATAAAAATTTTTCTAGGAAGTGGTGTTTGCCTGAAGAAAAAGAGTTGTTGTCCAGAGTCATCAGTGCAAAAGACTACTCCCTTTGATTTTACGTCTATAAACAATAGTGTTAATATCTTATCATGGTCGTTAACGAACCATGGACGTATCAGGTCAGGAATTTCTGTTCTCAAAACACTAGATACCGTATTGCATGTCTGAGTGACACTGCTGCTAACTCTTTGTAAAGCATGTTCATCGCTATGTTTATCTAGCTGACCGAGTGCAGCATGACAAAATCCTTTGTTCATTAATTTGCTGGTTTCATTTTCTATTGCTGTTAATGTTAAGATAAGATCAACGGAGTCATAACTATACATTCCATCGAAATGACTTCCACGTTCAAGGGAGGCCTGTGCGTTTTTTATTTGGTGTCCAACATCATGAAAGTGATAGATTGGTGCTTTATCATTCTCTTCATTTCTTTTATAATCGTGTAAAGATGTAGACACCGACTCTCCAAATTTCTGGTATGCTGGTTCTTGATCCGAAATGGATCAAAATATATGAAATCTAACGCATAATGGTTCATTTTTTTGCACATTGGAACTAAAAATGCATTCTTCACAAGGCCTCATGTCACAATTCCAATCTTTATTTACATGTTGATGTTTTTGACAAACTCTTTTATTGATAAAACAATCTCTGCAAAAATATGTACAAGTTGGAGGTTCCCTGGAATCCATATGCTTTCTTAAACAATTATTGCAACTCGTGGCATATTTATAGACCTCATTAAATATCTCTTGAACTTCTTAAAAACCACAAGATTTCGTTAGATGATAGACTGCTATCGGTATTCCCACCATTTTATCTAAAATTTGCAGCATGAATATTTCTGCTTGTTTTACCCAGGCATATTTTTCGTCTTTGAAAAGCTTAATCAATCTTTTAAGCATATTTTGATACCCATCTTGACACAGCTCTAATGCTGATTGATCACTTATCTTTGGAATAGTACCATATAAACTTCCACTGTACCTCTCAGTGCCAGAAGCGATTGCCTTTTGGTCAAATATAACTGTGCAGAACATGAAAAGTGAGTCATTGGATGCAAGCTTCACTTCTGTAACAGATGGTAGTAACTTATGCAGCATTATGATAAAGTTTACCACAACACCACTTTCTACTAAAGGAACAATAGCTTTTTTTATCAACGAGGAATTTGAAGGTGCAACATGATTTGTTTTCTTGGCTTTATTGATGTCAAATTCTGCAGTAAGTCCTTTGACACCTTGTCCAACTCCGTGAACCCCTAAATATGCATTGTAAGCTTGTTTTCCAGTCAAAGACTGTCGCATCTTTTCTGACATAAAACATACTGCGGGAAATTTGTTATAAATATCCTTCAAACTTCTATAACTGTCCTGATATAATAATCTATATCTTGATGTAAAAGCACCAATCTCTTGAACAAAAATATGCTCATCCCCAACATCATTGTTCTGAATAAGTGTGTTGAGTCTCATCAAGCTTGGGTGCATCAATAATGGGGCGGCTAGTCATCCACTGACTTCTGCATCTTCAATATCGACTACTGTAATGTCTGTATTTGGCTGCATGGAAATAGCCAGATTGCAATGGCTAATCTCAAAGTGTGGCATGAATTCTTTGAAAAGAGCTTTGAACTCATCTTTATTTATCGGCCTAGCATCTTTCAGAGCACTACAATCTTTGCCATGGCATTCACTTACAGATGGAAATGATATCTTTTTTAATTGACTGCTCCAAGGTGACACTTTTATGCCAGGCAAATTTATGTCTACCACAGAATGAACTTTGCCTTCACAACAGCATTTTACCATTGGTGTTGAGCATTTATGGCTCCTTTCCCTGCATTCCTCCATGCGCATCAAAAGAACGAAAGCAATTCCTTTGTGCTTTGAATCTTTCTGCAGATAATGAACCTTATTAATGTTAAGATAAACTTTATCATCTTTCTGGACAATGTCGTTGAAGTGACCTAATGAGATCAATGAGCCACAGAGTGGGAACTGGAAGAATAGAGGGTTTAGCAACAGCTCAGCATTACCAAAAACTAACAACACAATCGATCTTTTTTTGAACATTAAAGCCTTTTCTTTTTGTATTAGCTTTGAAAGGTTTTGACAGAGATCTTTTGGTGTGCCATCTGAAACTTCAACAAAATTGTGGCGCGGGTCACCTTTGCATATTTCACAAATCTTCTTTTCCTTGCATTCGTCTACAGTTTTCCGAAATGCAAGCTCTTTCTCAACAATTGAGAGTTTCTTGATCATAGAGATGTCCCAATTTTCACTGTTCAGTTTTGCTATTACCTCCTTCTCAGACATGTTGTTTGTTTTAACATTCTGGACTTTCTCCTCCACATGAAAAGAAGGCACATGAGGGCTTTGTAGTTATTTATTAAAAAGGCATTATTGCTGAATTCGAAACTTAGTTTTGTTTCTTCAATAACAAGGATATCTGGTAAGAACCTTTCAATAATTATCCTGAGATCGATAATCTTATACTTTACACTATTTATGTTCAGAAAATCAATGATAGGGTGATTATGGTACTGCGTTCTTAATTCAAAGAGGTTTTTAAATCAACGGAGAAATCAAAAATATTAGATTTTGAAGAGGCAGTAAGAGAAGGACTAGGAAGATTTGAGGGAAACTCTACAAAATTTTGTCCTCGCATTTCCGTAGAAAGGAAAATATTGTCACTGTCATGAGAAGCAGTGGCGTTCCGTCCGGGTATTCAGGGTATTCAGAGAATACCCTAGCGTTTCCACACAAAAAATAATTCTTATGCTTTAAATTTCTTATGCATATCATTTCGTTTTATAGATATAATAAAATATTTATTGCTTTTCATTCTGTTAAAAACCATATTCATAAAATTTATGAAGTCATTGCCATAAAATGAGTTTTCCTTATGTGCTCGCAAACTCATCTCGTCTTCTCGTGTTGTGCAGTTACTCTGCAAACAAAGGGCTTTAGGTTACGGCCAGTAGGCGGCTTTTTGATAGTTGGTAATTGTCTGTATGTCTGTTTGACAATGTATTGCGGTTGATATTGCGGCCCCAGCAAAATATTTGTTGACCTCACTCTTAGAACCTGCTTTTAGAACGGGCAGATACTTTTCTAAGCTTTTGACCTAAGTTCCCCGAAGGGAACCTTGAAGCACCTTTAGCCAATCAAAATCCATTTTGGCGAAATCGCTGAAGCGGCAAGTCCTATACGTTTGTACTAGCAAAAGACGCACATTAAGATCCTGCGTCCATCAGGTCAAATTTCATTTTTTAAATTGGGGCGTTAAGACCCGTACATGCAATCTCCTTTCCTTTGTTATTTAACTGTCACACTGTGTTGGTAAATACCTTCAAGTTCAAGAGGCGCGTTTTCCATATCGATTTTACGACATAAACAAATCGAATAAAGGGAAGAAACATATTTGTCAAATAGACTAAGCAAGAAAGAAGGGAAACTTTTAGAACCTAAATGTTGCAGTTGCAAAAGACAGAAAGCAACTAGCTTGAAGTTAAGAAAAGAATATTTTAAATCTCACTCTTGTTGTTGTAAGCTATATGGGCCTATAAGGCCAAGCTGAGAGGCCTGCAATCTTCTTACTCATTGTCGAAGCATCCATTCTATAGGTGATAGTTACTAATTTGTAGTTTTATCAGAATATCATGTTTTCTGTTTAGATGGTCCTTACAGTGTCAATCTGATGTGTATGGGTTTGTGTTTGGGATGTTGATCCTACTTTCAGTATAATATTATGTAGTATAGTGATATTATGTTTAAAATGAAGTTTTATTAGCATAAATTTACTACTCCTAACTTTGTAACATTTAAGCTAAAGTAAAACAGTGAAAATAAACTAATTTGATATCCATTAAATTTTATTAGGGCGTGGCCTAGTCGTTGTTAGAATTGTTGGGTGTGGTCAGAAAAATTATCCACAGAATACCCTGTCTTTGAACCCACGGAACGCCACTGATGAGAAGCCTCAGACTCAAGAGATCCGTTTGTTGAAAATTCTTCTAAAGATTCAGAAACTACGCTACCCCTCAATTCCGAGACATAACATGCTGAATTTAGCAATATGGAGCTACTTGAGAGCCCTACAGATAAACCGTTTTCTTCTAAGGATACAGTTCTAGTTTTTGTGACATTTTTGTGATTGGGTGCACCCCCTGCATTGCTAAGATAAAAGTTTTTTGTTTGAAATAGGTAGTCAATATTTATTTAGAAACCTAACAAAATTGGATGTGAATTTGAAATTACCGTGCTCAGTCAGATGGATGCAATCTTTCCGTAAACAGTCTTTCCAGTCGATATCAATGTTATCGAGTTTAATAAAAGCTATAGGGTAAGATGCTAATGCGTTCTCAAGAATTTGATTCACCTGGTTTCTTTTGCGTTCCATGAAATCCGATTCCCCTGTCGCTATTAGACTTGAAACTCCTACATTCTTTATTTTCTTTTTCGATTCAGTGGCCAGGTTCAAAATCTTTGATGCAATTACCTCTGGTTCGTCATGTCTGAGGTTATTCGTCCCGCAGTGTACAATCAAGCCATCTGGCGGTTTCTTGATGGTTGGAATAATATAGGACTCCATTTCATCCACGGTCGCGCCTCTAAATGTTTTGATAGTAACAGGATTCCCTTTCGTTTCTCTATTCATATCTCTTCTTTTAACTCCCCCTACAATCCACAGCAAAAAGTCTGTAAATTTAACAACGGTTTTTGAATTAAAAACGGCAGGGAAACGTACCATTTCGCAACAATTTTCATAAGAATATTTGAAAGAAACGCTGCGTTTCCTATAGCATTTCCTACAAGAAAAAATGCTTGTAAACGGAGATTTCCATTTCTAGTTAATTTTTCCAATTGAAACTTCGAATTTCCAAGGGAGGAAACGTGTCAGAAACTCGTAGTTCTCGTTGGAAAATGGTTGGAAACTACACTTAAATTTGATTAGGCATTTCCTCAATGTTGAAACTAGGTGGAAATATTTTAACAACACCCATTTCCCACAACATAAATGCTTGGAAAACAAACTCAGGTTGACCTGCCACCAGGCCCGCAAGGAGCACGGGGGAGGAGCACTTGCCCTCCAATAGTTCCCAAAATCAAATGGTTACCAGCTTGGTGCCTAGTGTTTCTATTATTCTCGGACAATTGTAGCCCACAATAATTTTTCCCGATCTACGGCGCTGCCTGCCACAAATGCCCAGATAATTTCAATAGTATACTTACATCACGAAAAATTTGTAATACCGGCAGATGGAGCATGAATCGCTTTCCAATCAGAATGTTTAAAACAGAAAGCAAAATTAAAAACTACTATTGTTCAATTGTATTCAATAAAAATTACATTCATATGCACTACAATATCAAAAACGTAACAGAAGTCAGGGCTGTGAAATTTTTATTAGAATTTTTTGGAAACAATCGGAATTAACATAAGACAGAAATTTAATTAATATAGTACAAATAAGATTGCGCAGAATCGTGAAATACCTTCAATAGATGGATCCTTGCCGCAAATCCTCAGATAAGCCCATATGGGCTTATTTGCAAGAATGAATTACAAGATGGGGGCCTATTTGAGGAGGGCTTATTCAAGGTTGGGGTTTATTAATTAGATAGGCATTTTCGGCAAGTGTTGAAATTAAAAGCCATATGAATTTTCTGTATAAACTACGCATAGAAACGACACAAAAGCTATTTCTGATGCAACATTAACTTGCCATCCTAAGATAAAAGTTTTTCTCCTTTTTTGTATTTAATTGAAGGTAGCAATACCGAGTGTAGAACTTCATCCAGTGTGAGCTTTTTCAAAAAAATACCTAGTATTATTCAATTAAGGTTCCCTCAAGGGGGGGAGAACTCTTATTTCAGGATCTATATTTTTTGAAAACGACCAGTTTTGGCCCCGAAACCCAAGTTCCTTTTCTCAGTTTTAAAAGATTAACTTTTTTTTTCGATTTCATAAAAAGTCTCGTTTTTTCAAATTAAGTTTGATTTCAAAACAAATGTTGTATTCGAAGCTAGTTGTGCGCCAGCTAAACTGCATTCTAGGCGAATCAAAAGCAGGAAAAACAAGGTCTTCAGCACAGAAATTTTTCTTATTTTCAAAATTTTCATTACCTAAGTTTCTATATTTCTTGACCTAGCTCTAGAAATTCCTGAACCTTTGCGCAGTAGCAATAACTTGGGAAGTTTCTTAACAAAAAGGAGTAATTTAAGGGAAATGAATTACATTTGATTGAAGATAAAATAATAGTCCGGACGAATCAAATATGGTCAATCAGAAGATGTCCTTTGATTTTCTTCGAAGGTTTCCTCTTCATTGGGGATTCAGTGGCAACTCTCTTTTTTCGGAGTACCTGGTGGCATTGGTCAGCTTGCTTAGAGAGATGCCTTTCATCCAGCTTCTCAATTAGCTGACTGAGTTGGTCACTCCTCCAATAAGGAGTCTTGACTTTAAGACCATCGTTCAAGTCTTCTTCGTCGGACATAAGTTCCTGCGTGACATCAGCCCACAGAAACTCTTCACCACCTTGAACATATTTGCTTCTTGTTTCAAACAGCTAAAACAAACATAAGATACTTAAAAATGACCAGAAATAACATGAAAAATTGAGGAACTTACCCATATAGAGTTGTGCTGTAAGAACTGTATCAAGCACTTGGTTATAATTTCCAAAAAGGTTACCATATCGTTTCCAAATTAGTTACGGGTACCCCAGAAGGAAGTTTTGTTGTAATCACTCGGTGATTGATTGCTTTTAGGAAATTAAATAGTCAGCAATCTTTATAAAAATAGTATAACACGGATCAAAATTATCATTTAAAATGATCATTTAAACTGTTAGAACAATTGTGCCTAATGTGCTTAAAGGTATTTGACCATGGTGTGTGTCATCATCCATCAAAAGCATAAATTAATTCCTCTACAATTTTTAAGCTTTTCTTTCATGCATCGTTTATCAAAATTGTTCAGAATAAAGGGTCATAGGTCAACCTTGATTGAATTTTAAAAGTCCTGCATCTCTCAAGGGTCGTCCAAGAATTATCGTCGGATTTTTTTTTAAATCGTTGAAATAGACTAATTCAGAGCACTGCAATACGTTGAAAATCGTTGAAAAGAGCATTGCAGAATCGTTGAAAATCGTTTTATACTCGCAGCAAATCGTTTCAAATAACGCAAAAATCGTAGTTAGGATCATAAAGTTGCTTATTGCATATGAAAGCTGAGTTGCTTGTTAGAAAAAGGTCGGGATACGGAATCTTATGGCTTTACTCCATCACCAAGTTGTATTTGTAGCAGATGATAATTCTTAATTTCCATAATAGGGCAGTAATAATTATTATTAAACACTGTGTATATGTTAAAACAGGATTTAAGTAGGCCATTCGAGCTGACGAGCTCGTTTCCTAAGACTTTTTATAATAACTGACAATTTGCAGCATATTAACTATGATCTAATATACACAAGGAAAAAAATCACTAAATACCCTTTGTCGTCTTGCACGTATTCTTTTAGACTCAGATACGTTCTTGAACTTGTCTGGGTCATTGCTCCTTTGAAGGAACTGGCTTCAGAGTGACTTGAAATATGTGTGACAGGCAGCTACAATAGAATTCAAAAATTTCCATTACAAGTTTTTTTTCCATTATAGGGTAGGAAATCTTTAGTACTAAAAACAGAAATCACCTGAACCAGCAGTAATGACCCATAATCAGCAGTAAAAAGCCAGAAATCAGCAATAACCAGCCAGTAACCAACAAGTAATCAGCAGTAAAAAAGCATATAGGAACGAAGCAGCATAAATCACTATTTCAGAATTGTTTATCAGCCATCGATGAAGCTTCATTCTTAAATAGTTTATTATTGCTGATTACTGGCTGATTACAGGTTGGTTACTGCTGATTACTACTGGTTCGGGTGATTCCTGTTTTTAGTACTAAAGGGGGTTGCAAACTCAATTGAAAGTTAACTTACAGTAAATGGTCGATTGAGCTCCATGGTACTCAATAAACTTACCAAGGATCAAGATGTGGATCTCTTTCGAATCTGGTGCTTATTGAACTATGGCCCTGAAGCGACTGAGCCACTGATTTTAAAAATTGTTAAGAACGTTTAAAGTTACTGACAATTTCTGTGTTGGACTTAGAAGCCAAGAATGAAAAATGATTAATCTGGGCTCCATAGGAGTCTCTCACTTTATTAATATTTCATCTCTTGGGTGAGAGGTTTTCTTAAAAACCAGTTGTTCAAAAAAGCTAATTTTAAGGCAAATTATTGGTATAGGGTATACTGCTTCATTGATTGCAGTATTGCACGTGCGTGCACAAGCAAAAATTGAGAATTTGTATAAAAGTTATGTTTCCTGAAGCAAAGTTCATGCTTCCTGAAGCCAAGTCAAGTTGATTGTGTTAACCGAAACTGAAAGTAAAGAGCTTTGCGCATTAATACATTTCATAGAAAAAAATGTAATGTGAAAAAATCTAAAGCCATGACTTACAACAAATAACTTCCCTTGGAAACTTTTCCTTCAAAGTTTTTTGGGCATCTGTTATAAATTGATTGGTAAGTGCTTCGTTATCTGCAGATGTGAACCTTAACAAGAGGAGCAAACTTTCATTGAGATCCAAATTTTATCAATATATTGAATGTTAATATATTAAATCCCCTTTTAACATGCGTTTAGCAAAGCAATTTCGATTTTATGTTTTGTACCTCAGCATATTTCAGAAATGTGAAAATCAGAGATGATTTAAAGTTATGAGTTAAGATTATACTCAAGTAGTAGTACTATGTGAATTACTAAAATGTATGACTTTGAAAACAAGCATACGCTTAAAAAGTGTGTAACATTTATCATCTATACAATACTGTTTCTTTACAATTTGTCTGTTTATTTACTAAATTGTATGATTACAATAATAAATGGCAATAAATAACAAAGATGAATAATCATGAAAGATAATATATAATATGAATAATAATAAAAATGTACAAAAACCCCAAGATATACATAATACAATACACAATAATATGCATAAAATGTTATTCCTCAAAACATTTTGGACAAATAGTTTCAGAAAAAGAATTCACTCCTTGAAAAAGAATTACAAGTTGTAACTGTAATTTAAAATTTGAATTCTTGCATACCTGATATTATTTATACTGTCGATGTGCGCTACGTTAATGATTTAATCCTAAATCCTTAATCACACAAAATCATACAAATGACTAAAAATCAGTCCAACAAAGTAAATCTCAAATGATTTCGGTCTCAATTTCCCAATTTTTCTGAATAAAAACGTTCCGTGTTTGATTATTTTCTGCCAATATACAAATAAACTTAATTTTCTGCCAATAAACCAATACATTTTCTGCTATATTTGTGATTGCCCGGGCCTGCCAAGGCTAACGTTACAAATAAAGCTTTAAGTAGCTTACGTTTCATTCAACTCCCACTGTTCATCCTCTTCGAGAACATTGTACATGGCCTTAACAGCTCTCTGAAATAAATAATATGTTGTACAATAAGTGTAGAAGGTATAAAAGTTTAAGGTGGCGTAAAACCATTAATACACTTTGTTAGCTATTTCCATTTATTAGAAAAATAGTATTTGTGTTAACAAAAAATTAGTTATGATGCAATGATGATTTCCTTTGCTCAATTATGCAACTTTTGTACATAAATGTTGTTTTAAATTTGGCTCTAATTCACTAGGATATCATGTCTTATAGTGCGCATGAAACTAGAGTAACAAAGATCTTGTTTTCTTTCTTGTCTTACTTCACTATATCATCACTCTGTTCTTATGTACATTGAGCAATTTAGTCGAGATAGACGCAACTCTTGATAGTTATGTGCTATGATTTCTTTAAAATATTTGTAAAATTTGAATAGGTATAACATACAGATAATTCTTTCGGAACTTTCACTTTCTCTTCCACTTTAGCACTTAAAGTTTGCTCTAGACAATTCAGCCTTTGATCAATCTTCTGTAGAGACTTTTCCAGTTGCTGAAATCTCTGTTGCTGCTTTTCATTGGTCTCTATCAAAATATCTTTCAAATTCGCTAGATTCCTAAAAGAAAGCACCGAAATGATAGAAGAAAAAACATACAGAGTCAACTCCTAGAAGTTTATAGTCTTTGATAGACAAAAATTCCTTGGATTAAATAAAGTTTTAATTAGACGGAGCCTACAATATAACAATTACTATTCAAAAGCTTGAATGTTTTACTTAAGTCAAGAATTAGTTCGCAATAAAATTAGACAATGATGCAACGAGTTTAATAACATTACACAATGATGTTCCTTGGTTTTTGTGAAATTGTCTTGAGTGTATTATTTTTCAGACTTTTATCCTAACCACTAGCTATAGTCGAGGAGAGTAACCACTACAAAGCCTATTTTGATTTAAATAACTAACAATATGGGGGTCGGAGATTCGGGTTCAACTTTGGCCAGGATATTTCACAAAAACTTATTGATTGTTGAGAAAAAAATATTAAATCGGTTGGTCGACATGCACGAACAAGTTTACCTATGCAATATTTAGTTCAAGATATAGATTTGCCAATATATTTTATGTTATCAAAGTGTGAGTGGTTGACATGGTTCTGGGATTTATTTCGAAAAGTGGCCCGATAGCTCAGTAGTTCATACATAATTATACGTATTAGGTATTACACGTAATATAGATAAAGATATGCTTTCAATTCCTCAGCTATTCTGCAGCTAATAACCACTTTTATCTTTATGTTCGACTCAACACAGAATTAAATATGACTTATTTTTTCATCAGCAACATGACCCTGGTCTCATCCTACAAGTTTACTTAGACCTTCAGAATAAATTCGGAAAGTGCAATGATTTTGCCAAAATGTTGATTCAAAATTACTTTACATCTTGGATTTGGTACTTTTCATACAAAACTTGCTGAACACCCAGGAAGTATATTCAATGAGCACATTTGGTAAGATCTTAGCAGCCCGAACAAACAAATGCAAGCTAGATTTTTTCGCATTTCCAAACTTAATCTATGCTGCTTTGAAGATTAGTGATATACGCATCTTTATAATGGAGATAAAAAACTATGATAGACTAATACATTTTTTGACTCTGTGTTTCACCAAATATCCATAATACCATGATACATTAAAAATAAATGTCAAACAGTTTCATCTGTGGCAACAGAACCAGTGTTCACATTTTCCAATGCTTTTTTTAACGAAAGCCTCAAGTCGGGAGAAATACACTTCATTTCTCTACCCAGCTTAATGATGTATTCACAATTGGCTTCAGCACCAGCATGCTTGAATAAGTGCCCAACAGAGTAAGTATCAGTGGCAATTGTTTGACTGCTTCCAGGAACATTTCGGAGCTCATGGGCAAGATGTCTATGTACAGAATTGTATCTGGTGTTCTCACTACTACCTGGTACTATGTTGTAAACAACTGGCTTTGAAATCAAAGTCGCTTTACCAAAGTCAATGATCTTAGCTGTGTTGGCAACAACTACATTGTCTGCTTTAATGTCGTTGTGTAAGATTTGTCTAGAATGCATATAGATCACTCCACTTAAAATTCCACTGCAAATATACATAAATTTATTGCCCTGGATTCCTTCTCGCAATGCCTCAGCAAATGTCGAACAGCTTCGGGAAGTATTGCCCACAGAGCAGTGCAGATATTCCATGAGGATAATGCTGTCACCCAGCATACCAAAGCAAAATGGAAAGTTTATATGGCCACCCAAAGTAAGGCCAACAATCGCCTCAGCCAAGATAGCTTTTTTGTGGCATTTCTCATTAATAACTTTAGCAGCTACAGTCATTTCAAGTTTATGCAGCAACGCAGTTTTGACTGTTCCAAATTGTCCTTTCCCTACTTCATCAAAGTCAACAGTCACGTCTTCAGCACTGAAATTTGGAATACCTGATAGAGTCCTTATCAATGCATCACGAGCAGTCAATGTATCTTTGCCAAGGGTCCTTGTTGTGGCTTTGTTTATACATGATCTGGCAATGGCAGAAGATGTCACAAAGCAAGGTTTCTGCATATGTTTTACTTGCTGTCTATGCAAACTGTCGACAGTCTTCTTATAGGTCACAATGTCTTTTTCCATTTTATTGATGACCTTGTCTTTCTTAGCAATGACTTCTTCTTTCTTAGCAAGGTCTGCCTCTTTTTTCAGATATGCCTTTCTTTTCCTTTGTCTTATCTTAGTCTTACGATTTTTGCTAATAATTCCTGCCCTGGATCTTGAATGAGACAGACAATCTATTCTAAATAATGGATAGAAATAGAAAAAAGATTTTGATACATGACCAAATATAAGATCGTTTCAAACTGTACATGTAGGATTGGGTAGGAAATCATATATTAGGCTATTTTAATAATATGAAAATAAAGCATTCATTATCCATTGCAAACAGAGATGGCCATTTAAGGCAAAACAGTTACCCTGCTCCACCTTAATGCCTTCCTCAGTCAACATCATAAATTATTTGAAGGGAATTGCCTGCCTGGCTGGGTAATTTTGCTATAAAGTAGCCCGTCTAATAGCGACGAGGGGGGTAATTGACAGCCCACCTACTGACATTCTTATGGCCAGGTTTGCATTAAATTTGATAAGAGAAATTGATTAATCAAATAAAAAGGTACCTATTTCAATGTCAAATGACATAATGTTATCATTGGTAGGACTGTGGTTTTATGCATTACTATTTTGTTCTTAGATCATTAGCAATATCATTATGCATTTGTTTAACTGTTTATAGCAAACACCCTTATAAATTAAGCATAGCCTACTCTTATAAACAACTCACCTATTCACAGATGCAAATTGTGTCTTCATTTCCTCATTTGAGACATGAACTGATTTGGTTTCGTAGCTAGAATATCAAAGTGATACAATTAAAGATAATGCTACATTCCATACCAGAAGTCCCAGAAAAGACGGACATTCGACTTAATTAAACATCCATAATTTATTTCAAATGACCTATGAGCATAAAACGTCTCAGCTGCAACGAGCTTGAGATCTTTTGCATTTTTTGGAATGAGATAAACAGTCTTTGATCGGTACAGAACTGCAGGATAGCAAGAAAAAAAGAAAGCTTTTTATCTGACACTCATCAGCGTAGTACATCAGAAAGAGTGCAAAACGAAAACTTAACACATTTTTATACCCATAAGTGGGTAGAGATTGGCCAAAGCCATTAAGAAAAGAGGTGAACGAATGGTATACCGCAGAAACAACCAATCATCACCGCAGGTCCATTGAGACGAACAATAGATTACCGAAAGTGTATGGCAAAACGAGCTCCTTCTGTCAACACGATATGAGTGAGATGCATGGTTTTCATGTAGACAGATGTCGAAATTCCTAAATGAAATATCGACCTTAGTCTGCCGATACTGCAAAAACAATCCCCACTATAGTTTTGATGACATTCTGGGTTATCGAGCAAATGTTGACCTATATCAAGTTCGTGTTTAGGTGTTTTTAAAGTTTTAGAGGCGCGAGATGGTTAGTCTAGTTGCAGAAAAGTTTTTGGCTTACGCTTGAGGGCATGTGTTGTTTGATCCTATCATATAACCGCTGAGAAGCGGGTCCTACGTACCTGGAGACACATTGGCATGAGAATTCTTAGATAAAAATACTTTTTTGTGTGGTATGAACACTGTCTTTAGGCATAGGGGGTAGGATCTTTTTGCCACTGAACACCAGGCAGGGGTTGACTCAAGTGTAGCACTTGCTTGCCCTTTTCAGCTGTTTTTTGAATGGCAAGGAAACATTGCAGTATAAAAGGCAGTTTTGGATAAACAGTGCACTTTTGATAACCATAGTTTTTGTCAGCCGAGATAATTACATTTTTACTCTGAAAGGCAAATTTTGCTGACATTTGTAAGTCCAAGCTTTGGGCAAAAATGGTTTAGTTGATAAGGAATCGCCTTCTTTTCTCTAGAGGCATCAAATGGAAGTTGTACTCAAGCCCTTCGTGTTTTTTCATTAGTTTTTTTCTTACAGAAATTCCAGTTATGTTTTCGTATAAAGTGCTATCGCTAAAATCCAATACAAATTAGGACAATTTTCAGGCCTTTTTTACAGCTCTGGTCCAAGGATGGTTGCAAACTTTGACTTTCAGGCGAAATAATAAAGCTTGACATCTTTTGCTTAGCATCAAAGCTAAATATCTTTCACTAAATATCAAAGCTGAATTTCTTGGTAGCAAAATACTTTAGAAAAAGTGGGATATAAGTTTGAGATCATTACCAATAGCAACTTATGCTTGATTAAGAGCTATTATGGATGATGAATTAGATGGGAAATGTGTTTTCTTTTTCTAAGGAAACCTAGTAAATCATAGTATTGAAAAGGTTAACTGTTTATCTTATAAGACTTATAATTATCTGCAATTTCAGTCCATATACATAGCTGCAATGGCAAACATGGCACTGTTAATTTTGCATTCCATTTCTACCAAAGGCATAATGTGTAAGGGTACACTAGCATTTCCTCATCAACTATTTTACAGGGAAGCAACAAGATTAAAGCTGGATCGCACCAAGTTAAAAATAAACCTATTGTATTCAAAAACTTTGATGCAGGCAGTTTCGTTGAGCCACGAATGAAATAATTGGCTTGTAGGCATCTCTATTCAGCTTACTCATAGCAGCTTGTCGATATAGCTATGTCTATTCATTTTAAAAGTATTATGTATTTCTTTTCCTCAAAAGAACCAAAGTGGTAAACTGAGAATTTGAAAAAGAAAAATTGGCGGAAAGATGCTAAAAATAGCTAAAAGCTTAGTTAAGCCTAGAATAGTTAGCACAACTATTTGCCAATTCAGCAAAATACATTCTTTAAATCAAGAATAGTAACAAAAGAATGTTGTAATCTTTTGTATTTTTCCTATTTCTTTAACATATTGATAGGCTATGCTTCAAGAGAGTTTTGATTTGTTTACACACAATCATGAGCATATTGCAGTGGTGCTTTCTATTATGTAAGAAAAATGTTTTTGATAAGACTCATGGTATATAAAATCATAATCTAGGAAAAATAAGTAGATTTCATACATGCTGGCAAGAAGAGAATTGTCATTCAATAAGTCGTCATCCGAGGGTGGCGAAGCAAGATCCAATCTTTTCCTGTAAATAAATTGAAATTAAAACAATGCTTACAGAACAGCATGTGTAAAACACAGGCCATATTTTTCAGGTGGGTGCAGTGGCACACTTCTGTAAACCAGCTGTATGACACTAGAGGTTCTGGAAGTTGATGATTTGAGACCACCTCAAGTTGGACATAATATAGTATGTAGTAGAATGGGGGTATAAAACACAATAAGACCCCCATAGACAGGCCAAGCCTCGCTCAAGCTTGCAGGTTGAACATTAACAATTTCACACATTCTCCTCATTATGAATGTAAAGAAGGCTTTGAATGCAAAGAGCCATGACTGATATGCTGCTACTTTTCAGGGAAATTTTGGGTATTGTCTGCATGTTAATGCACAATGACAGAATTTACAAGGACAATGTTGCAAAGCATAGATTTGTATTGTTTTGTGAGATGGGTCATACCTTGAAGATGTTCAAAAAGAAGACTCTAAGAAGCAGACAATACATTTATTCAGCAAAATCTGAACTCTTGTCGTTATGTTTGGTTTTCACTGCAGAAAATTGATTAGTTTTAGAACGATTCAACTGGATGAAGCTTTTTATCAGTGATGGCCCATTTTAGATTTAACTTAAAGGGATTTATAAAAAGGGTGATGTGTTGAAAGTTATCCTTTGGTTTTTTTGCCCGTTAATACGAAAACAGGAATCACCCAAACCAGGAGTAATCACATGTAAATAGCATTAACCAGCCCGTAATCAGCAGCAATCACCCGTAATTAGCGAGTAATCAGCAGTAATAAACCATTTAACAACGCAGCAACATCAATGGCTAATAAAGAATTCTGAAACAGTAATTTATGCTGCTTCGTTCTTAAATGATTTATTAAGTGCTGATTACTTGCTGATTACTGGCTGGTTAATGATGATTAAGGGTGATTACTGCTGGTTCTGGTTTTTAGTAATAACCATCTTGTCTGGACTGATAAAACACTGTATTTTAAGAATAGGTTAAGTATCTACCTTAACTTATCTTCGTGTGTCGGCTTGAACAAAGGTGTAGAGGCAGCGCTAGCATAAAAAAATAATGGATTACCTTACAGCAGGCTCCAAAAAAAAACTTTGAAATTACAGTAGATGTTGCAATGGATGACATAGAAATATATTCAACTCTGTCAATTGCGAAGAAATATGGGATATAATAGAATAAGTCATGGGCAGTTTAAATGATGTTCACCTGCTGTAAGACTGCCCTCTTTGAAGAAACCAAATGAATGAAATTAAAGGCTATATGAATCACATGGAGTTTTTCATACACAAAGACCAATCTTTGCACAATTTCATTATTCTGCTATAATCAAGTTTCAAGTTGATATGTCTTGTGAAAGAGAAGATAAAAAGGGGGGCAAATTCGATTTATTTGCCCTGTTAGAATAGGGTTCCATCAAGAAGGGAATAACAGTTTTCACCCTTTTTCAATGTTTCATGCCAATGTCCATATTGTACACATATTTTTTATAGAAAACCTTGTACTAGAACCCAAAAATTGAGAAATGTTTAAAACTAAACAAATATTGTGTATGGGGTTGATGGAATAATGAACTGCAATAAAATTTGAGCTAAAAGAGCACACTATAAATACCTATTTATTCATTTAGCTAATTTAATTTTGGATAGTACAGAACAATTTATAAAATGGTTCTAATTCTTGCCTTGGTATTACAGTTTGCTCCTCACTTCTGGCATACGGCAAATGAGTACCATCATTTATTTTTTCAAAGCTGAAAAATGAATCAAGTTTTGGAAGA
Organism: Pelagia noctiluca; assembly: GCA_963924455.1. NCBI lineage: Eukaryota > Metazoa > Cnidaria > Scyphozoa > Semaeostomeae > Pelagiidae > Pelagia > Pelagia noctiluca. Next base: position 12,413,554 of record OZ004321.1, on the reverse strand, counting down.
TTGATTTACTTGACAGTCTAAGTGATTTGAAATATCTGGCGCTTTGACGCCTGGGACTAGAGTCTAGCAGGATATATACATGAGTTGGTGCCAGCCCTTGGGTCAGGGCTAGATGATGACCCACTCCGTCTCAATTCAACTCAATGATCAAGACTTGCTTTGTTTGATGCATGATAGCCAACGTCGTTTTAAGATGACAAAAACAAAATATCTAGTAAGCTTCCATAATTTTTTCTAAGTGATGGTCGGGTTATTGTTCAGGTCCCTAAGACATCCACAGAAGACGATTCACAATTCATTTGCAACAACATTCTGACACTGAATAAATACGCATATTTTTTATAAGGAACTTGGCTTGAGCCTAGTACTAGAAGTTTCTCAAATTTTCAATTGTTTTATTATTGTTTAAGAGGACAATAGAGCAAGAGAATCTATTGTTCTTTTCTAGAAATCCGAGTACTCAAATTCTTATAAAAAAATGTGTGTACTTGAGGTAAAAAGTATTCAAACAAATCATCAATAAATATTAGAAATGCAACATATGAATAAAACAATTAAAAGAGCCCGGCCATGCCCCGGCCATTGGCCAGGTCGAGGACACCCTCCTGCTATGGAATATTCTATATTTTGATATGTAAATATGTATTTTACCAACCCTTAGCAAACCTAGCAAACCCAGGGGCAGTTATGGAAATAAATATTTCCATTTAGATCACAAATGCATGAATGGAAGGCCTGTAATTGGCCGGGGCTTGTAAAACAAATACAAAAAGTTCTGGAAATGCCCCGACCAGTTGCCCTGGCCATGCGTGGTCAGGGCGCGGGTACCCTCCTCTAAATATGCAGCCACTCCGAAAAAAGGTTTACAACCTACCTCTTGTAAGGTGCAGTAGGAGGACAAGAACGCTTGTTTTTCTTGAATCTTGGTTGTGGCGCTGGTTACATTCGACGAAGACGTTGGCGCCGACGCGGAAGAGGCATCAACAGACCTTGGACAAAATTGAAATAAAAAAGCATTTATCAATGTCAACGAATAAGGATTATGGAGAATAGAAATACGATAGAAAATATAGCATAAAAAGAATCCAAAAGAGCAATAAATTCGCCGACCTCTTGTACAATTCATGCATTCTAGACGCAGAACAGCAACACATATCCAGCACAATTTTTATCAAAAGCACAAGGGATATGCAGGTCATGCGACTCTTTTGCTCTCAGTCAGTTGTCTTTACAGGAAGAAATATTGGGTATTAATTTTCCGAATTCAATCAATTCTGAACTAACCTTGAAGTTGTACCACCATAGAACGATTTGGGAGCGGAAGACATGTCTCAATTTCACTTCTCTACGCGTTGAATAGTTTACCAGTCCACCATTTGCAATCAATCGAGTAAAGGGCTCTTGGCGTGCTAAGCAATAGGGTTGCCAGTTGGAATTTGCGAAAGAAGGCCAAAACGAAGAAGACCTGTCTCAGAATTAGGCCAGAATGAGCATTAAAATGCCAAAAGAAACAATTTGCAAAAAGACAGCGCATTTAAATTTCACTAAATTGTAAATCTTAATTGATTATTATTGAATTATATGAATTTGAATTTGAATTTGAATTTGAATTTGAACTTGAATTTGAATTTGTTCTTTCATTAAAAAGGCCAAGAAAGGCCAAATTTAAGAAGTATAGGCCAAAAGCAAAATTTTCTGGCAAAGACACGCTGAAAGAGGCTGGCCTCAAAAAGGCCAATATGGCCACCCGGCTAAGCATGAGAAAATTTCGTGTTGCACTGTTGCACAGCTGGCATCCGGTGACATTAGAAATTCAAAGCATGAAACGTCAGTTCTTTGTTTACCAACTACCAACAGGAAAACAACTCACCACAGGTAACAGGAAGAAAATCACAAGATAGACAATGAAAGCAACTAATGAGCGGATGCAGGATGAAAATACATTCCATCACTCAGCTTTTAGCCACAGTAATATTAGGGACTTTATTAGGGACTTTATTAGAAACTTTATTAGAAACTTTATAACTTTATTAGAAATTTTATTAAAAACTTTATTAGAAACTTCATTAAAGCTTTAGAAACTTTATCAGAAAATTTTTTAGAAACCTTGTTAATATTAGAAACTTTATTATATTAGCCTATATTATATAAACTTTATTAGGGACTTTGCGCTGGGGCTTGTACTATTGCACAAAAATAGGTATAGACACTGATCAAGCGCGACTCAAGTCAACTGGTACGACGAAAAGTAGATTATTTTATTTCAGTTCCGTTGCTGCTCATAATTATCTGGCCCCCTAATTTGCAGAATAACAATGGCTGCTCGCCAAACTGGTAAGTTTAGACTTAATTCTTAATTCTTGTCAAATCCCGTCTTAATTAATTAATTTGGGATCTTATCCACTTTGAGTTTCATTCTTTAGTTTAGCCTATTAATTATTATTATGCTGAACTCCAAATTTAGTGCGGTTTGATAATTATATTTAGAACTAAAAAGTTGCTTATTGAGTTCGTCTTTTTTTGTAAAAGTCAGTGGTGTAGCGAGGAGAGGGGGGGCAGAGGGGGGCGGCGTAAAAGCACAAAACTTAATATAATTCAAAAGTTGAACAGGCTTTGTGGACAGATAATTAAACATTTCTAAAAACTTTTATCACAAGTTTTATTAAATATCTTACTCCAGGCCATTCTTCAAAAGAAGACAAGTATTGTATGCATTGCAAAGATATTGTATCTAAAAGTACATACTACAGTCACAAGGCATTGTATTACAAAGATAATAAATGGACACAAGCTCTTCATGGTAAGCATCATGTGCATTTTTCTCTCTTATTTGATAGGGCTTATTTATAAGGGCCCTGATAAGCTTAATCCTTAATCAAAATATGACGTTCATGGAGAACTTTCCAGATGCGTTTTAGTTCCATTTAATCAGGGATGACACTACTGGGGGGCTTGAGGGGCTGCTTGGGGGCTACAGCCCCCAGTTAAGACGCTAGTCCCCCATCGGCAAGAACAATTTTTTTTAAGAAACTTGGCTCAAGCCTAGTACTGAAAGTGTCTTAAATTTGCTATTGTTTTTTTATCTACATAGTAAAACAGTAATGTTTGTATGTATGTATGTATGTATGTATGTGTGTACATATATTTGTATGTATGTATATATCTTCGCTTATAACTCAAGAACCACTACACAGACTGCAAAACGAAAGGTACCTTTGTAACCGGCATTTTCCGGGGAGTGTCCTTGGCAGAAAAAATTTTCAAAAGCGTTCTGAATTAAAAGAATAAAACAATTAAGTACCAGATAGCTGAAATATAATGCGACGTTGTTTCGATACCTGAAGGCCATCTTGACGTCAAATTAATCAACAATCATGCTAAACAAGAAATCAAGCAAATCAAACAAAATAATAAGTTAATCTGGTATCCGTCCATGCCGGGTTAAGATTTTGATGACTTGCCTTTATTTAAGTGGAGACTTTTCGGGAAAAAATAAAACAGGAGAAAAGGAGGAGCAAAGGCAAACACGAATTGAGGCGATTTGACTTCATGCCAGTGAACGGCAATTAACTGAAAGTAAAGAGCAGCGTTCAGCAAGATTTGCAATCGCACAAGTCGATTAAGGTATAAAACCCCTTATTCTAGACCAAAACAAAGGCTTTTTTGTTATTGTTTATACTTGGGTGAAAATATGTGATAAATCTGAATCTCTTGTCAAAATTATGCTAACTGCTCTGATGCAGCGTAAAAATTACTTTTCCGCACCCCACCATCAGCTCGGCTTTTGTTTACCTTCCTAAAAATTTCCAGTCTTACTTACGCCCACCCAATTGACCCCCAAGATGAATTTTTCAAAGATATTTGTTTTTACCGCCCTCTATAACCAGCCAATCAAAAAGCCCCCTTGGAAAAGAGGCTAAAAGCACCTATTTCTGGCTATTTCTTTCAGACCATGGCATCCATTTTTAAGCTGTGAACCGATGACGACCGAATGCTATCACTCTTTCACGAATATCGCATCTGTTATTGAAAATATCATTGTAAATACATCTTTATACGTCTCAAGTTATCCTGAATGGGGGATAAAATAAAAATCGAAAAGGAAGATCGAGGAAACGAAAGTTTCATGGAGGTACATCGAAGCTACAGAGAAAAGATGGCGGCCTAGGCCGAAACTCGCCTTCTTCCTCGTCGAGTCGAAAGCTTGGTGGAGCATCAGAGAGAGAAACAAAAGTTAGATGATATCCAAGAAGGTTTTACTCTTCTGGATTAATCACTTTTATCTGACTTTTTCTCAAAATCAGTGAAGTGCGTGGCTTGTGAAACAAGTAATTCGATGTGTAACCTGGACTTGGATTCGAAAATGGGGTTTAGCCACACTTTGAAGATTGTCTGGAAGGTAACAGGACGTTTCGCCCAACCTCCAGTTCGCCCAACCTCCTTTTCGCCCAACCTGGACGGTTCGCCCAACCTCGTTGGACAGTTCGCCCAACCTCCTTGGACGGTTCGCCTAACCTGCTTGGACGGTTCGCCCAAGTAATTTGGGAAGTAACAAAACTGTAGTTTTATTTAAGAAGTAGAGATTATTTTTATGCATATCTTCAATCAATACTAATTTTGTATTAGTTTGAAAGTTTTTCTCTTTTATATGTTACGAGATCTGATCGTCTCCAGAGTAGGCGAATGGCCTAAAGTTCGCCATGTTTTCCTCACTCCGCTACTCGGAAATACAGTTCTCTATGTTGGAATTTCTTCGCTTTGGATAAATTCAAACCATTCTGTATTCTTTATAATATTAGAGTGATTTTTGTTCTGACTTGTTTTCTTCATATTTTCGAATGAAGAAATTTGATACATAAAAATGCGAAGGAACGTGCTTCGCCTTAGGCCTTCAGAAGTAAAATTCATTCCGTTGCGAAATTTTAAATGTTATCCATTTTTGTTTTGGTTGCTTTTATCCGTCTGTTCAACTCTCATGCCTTCTTAGTAAAACTTATGAATTCCTCTCGCAATGATAAGTTTTTATAAGAGCTACACCTTGTCTTGGGATTTGATAGAATGCAAACGGGTATTCGAGGTGGATAATGGCCGCCATTCTTAAGCAAGCCTCTTGGCTGAGCACGAAACGAAAACATAAGCTAAATACAAAGTAAATGATTTGCGGATTGAGTTAAGATTTATCCTGCACATGTATCTTGTCATTCCTAATCAAAATCTGTTTGCTCTAAAACGTTGTAAACTAACATATTACAACAGTTCTGTCCATGGGAACAGCGTAGAACTTATTACTTCAAAGGTTTCTTATAGTTCCCCATGAAACTTAGTGAAAACTTAGTCCCATAATAAGAGTTCACCTAAATATCTTTAAAACTACGCATTTCCCATTGAATAAAACGGTTCTGTTAGCTCTAAAACGTTGTAAACTAACGTATTACAACAGTTCTGTCCATGGGAACAGCGTAGAACTTATTACTTCAACGGTTTCTTATAGTTCCCCATGAAACTTAGTGAAAACTAAGCCCCGTAATAAGAGTTCACCTAAATATCTTTAAAACTACGCATTTCCCATTGAATAAAACGGTTCTGTTAGCTCTAAAACGTTGTAAACTAACGTATTACAACAGTTCTGTCCATGGGAACAGCGTAGAACTTATTACTTCAACGGTTTCTTATAGTTCCCCATGAAACTTAGTGAAAACTAAGCCCCGTAATAAGAGTTCACCTAAATATCTTTTAAACTACGCATTTCCCATTGAATAAAACGGTTCTGTTAGCTCTAAAACGTTGTAAACTAACGTATTACAACAGTTCTGTCCATGGGAACAGCGTAGAACTTATTACTTCAACGGTTTCTTATAGTTCCCCATGAAACTTAGTGAAAACTAAGCCCCGTAATAAGAGTTCACCTAAATATCTTTTAAACTACGCATTTCCCATTGAATAAAACGGTTCTGTTAGCTCTAAAACGTTGTAAACTAACGTATTACAACAGTTCTGTCCATGGGAACAGCGTAGAACTTATTACTTCAACGGTTTCTTATAGTTCCCCATGAAACTTAGTGAAAACTAAGCCCCGTAATAAGAGTTCACCTAAATATCTTTTAAACTACGCATTTCCCATTGAATAAAACGGTTCTGTTAGCTCTAAAACGTTGTAAACTAACGTATTACAACAGTTCTGTCCATGGGAACAGCGTAGAACTTATTACTTAAACGGTTTCTTATAGTTCCCCATGAAACTTAGTGAAAACTAAGCCCCGTAATAAGAGTTCACCTCAATTTCTTTTAAACTACGCATTTCCCATGGAATAAAACGGTTCTGTTTGCTCTAAAACGTTGTAAACTAACGTATTACAACAGTTCTGTCCATGGGAACAGCGTAGAACTTATTACTTCAACGGTTTCTTATAGTTCCCCATGAAACTTAGTGAAAACTTGGCTGAGCACGAAACGAAAACATAAGCTAAATACAAAGTAAATGATTTGCGGATTGAGTTAAGATTTATCCTGCACATGTATCTTGTCATTCCTAATCAAAATACCTGTTTTTGAACTATCTTACTAAATAGAGGTCTAAAGGAAGACGAAAAACAAAAATTTTAATAACTCCCACTTTTTGGATTTGTTTCTCCATTTTAAAAATATTGTAAAGCAAGTTTGTTAAACAAAATTTTGTTAAGCAAAATTTTTTTAAGCAAGTTCTTAATTAGATAGGTCTGAAATATACTCCATTAGAAACTGTATTCATAATCTTGTCATTTCTTATCAAAACCTCGCTTTTTCGACTATCTTTCTGAATACATCACTTGAGGATGGAAAAACACAAACATTTTCACAACCCCCACCTTTCAAAATAGTTTCCATTTTGAGAATACTGTCTTTGTAACAGTATGCTCTAAAACGAACTCAATGAGAAACTAGAGTAATCCTTGCTAACAAAGTTCTTATACTACTCCGGTACTTGATTCAAGGTCAGTCCTTGCAGTTGTGCTTAAATATTTAGAATTTCTTCCCTTTTACTTTAATGTTGGTACAGGACGCACAGGATATCAGTTGCCATTTTTCGTAGGCTCGTTAGCTGACCATGTAGCCGAAAAATTATGTCAGTACAAAGGAAATAATTTGCGTGTTAAGACTACCTAATACTAAATACTGATAAAAGGAGTTTTCTTATAAAATTGAGTGTACTCAATAAGAAAGTTGAGAAAGCGCTGCCAGATTCTTTATTCTAAGACCTAAGCTCGTAGATCAGGACGGCTACACGTACATCCTTCGCCACACGTGGAACAGCGGAAAGTCCGCGTGGAGATGCAGTGTCCGAGGAAAAAATCTTTCTTGTGGTGCGACGGTTCAGCAAGTTGGCGAGACATTCAAGCGAGGACCGAATCTCCACTCACATCCAGGGAAGCCTGGCATCGATAAAATTACCAAGCTCGTGGCAGAGGTAAATATAGTATCTAATCTTTATGTTAGCAGGGACTAATGGAATTATCCCTGCCAGGATAATGCATGATATTAGAAATTTAATGAACTTTGTAAGCTGGAAAACTTGGAATGTAACCTGCATTCCATAGTACGATTTTTACAGATAATGTGGGTGGCACCGAATCATTTGTCTTAGAATAAAGAATCTGGCAGCACTCTACCGGATGAATTTAAGAATTCCAAAAGTAACAAACATTTTCAAACCTTGATACGAATGTTTTTTAAATACATAATATTTGCTTCAATTAGGTAAAAAATAAAGCCGATGAGGATATAAAGCCATTTTCAAGTCTGCCGCCAACATTGTGGAAGGGGTTTTCGCTAGTCAGATCAACGCGCTGTGTGAGCGACCATCCTCGAGTATGCCAAAATTGACTAGTCTTGTGCGACAAGCAAATCGTCGCCGCCAAAAGCTACGACCGGAGGAGCCAAAAGACATCAATTTTGAGCTCGCAGAAAGCTATCTTCCTCGCGAGTTTCTCCAGAAGGACATACAAATGAAGAAAGCTCGCCATCTTCTGTTTGCTAGCAACGACCAGCTTTCCTTCCTCGCGAAGGCAAAAACGTGGTATATGGATGGTACTTTCAAGATTGTCAACGAGCCGTTCAAGCAGCTATTTACCATCCACGCGTTCTTTAAGAATGACAATAGTAATGTTAAACAGGTCCCGCTGCTGTTCGTCTTGATGACAAGAAGGAAGACGAAAGATTACGTCAAAGTTCTGCGCGCCGTTGTCGAATTATTGCCGTCGGATCCTGCCGTTGAAAAGGTGAGAATAATAAAATGTTTATCTGTTAGTGGTAACAATAAAGAAGTAGGCATTCATTTTCAGGGAACCAGGCCTTTGTTAACGTTTTAATAGAGGGTCGACAAAGGTGCCATCTTTATATCATCAGGGGACGAATTCCAATATAACTGAGAGATATAATACTTAATGTATTTGGCATATCTAAAATTTTCTGTTCTCTTAAGAAATAATATTTTTAACACCTTCCTATTCTTCTAGGTTGTACTAGACTTTGAGGCAGCAGCATGGAAAGCATGCAGACAAACCGTCACTTCGAACATCCAGGGCTGCTGTTTTCACTGGACACAAGCACTTTGGAGGAAGGTCCAAGAAATTGGATTGAAAGTCGCATACACCGAAAACAGTAGTGTACACCAGTTCATAAGATCGTTGATGGCCTTACCTTTCTTGCCTGCAGAGCATATAGAGGAGACATTCCACCATCTCGCACGCCAGTCTTCTCCAGCACTGCAACCCCTCGTTGAGTATGTAAGGAACACGTGGATAGAGTGCGATGTCTGGTCACCGTCAACCTGGTCCATCTTCGGCCAGCCTGTCAGAACAAACAACGATGTGGAAGGATGGCACAGACGTATCAACAACAAATGTGGACGGGGCCAAGTACAGCTGTATGTTTTAGTCCCCCTTCTCCACACTGAGGCAAAATTTGTGTCACTCCAAGCCAAACTGGTGAAGGACGGCAAACTGGAACGATATCAGCGGAAGATTTTCTGCAATCGTCAGGGCCAGTTTTTTAGTCTGTGGGATAGATACGTGGAAGGAGATCTCACAACATCTGGTCTTCTTAGAGCATGTGCTCATCTCAACGGACCCACAGAGTGATACGTGTCGTGGTGACAACATCAGCAGAGTCCTGGGTATGACACTAAACTACAACCGTTTTGGCGTGTTTTAAGTGACTGACATTATAACAAATGAGCAAAAGTGTGGCTTACATTCTTTGAATCAGTTCTGGCAAAAGGAAGTGCCAAATACTCACTAATTTTTCTAGTTACTTATTAACAAATTCTTATCAGAAACTTTTTCACAATATCAATTGTCGTGTTCGGATTCAGTTTTGTAAGCAACCATTCGCTCATTTTATCAACTTTTATCGTTTCTTACATTTGTTGCTTTGTGGTTGATTTCTGAAAGAGCTTGAGCAATCAATAAAAAATCAATCTAGGTGAATCTGAATAGGATGTTTAGTTTTAGTATCAGCCACTTCATTTACTCATTCTATAATTAATTCATCATGTCAATTCATCACGTTTATTAGGCTGTTTCATCGATTGCAAAACTTCTAGTGAATGCCAAATAACAGTGCTATTCTGATTTCTGAAGCTCTAAATGTAAGCCACTCGTTTACTCCTTTATCTACCATAAATGTTACTCTTTTATCTGTTATGAGATTTTGTAATGACTGTAAAAGGGAAAACAAATGTCATTTAAAAAATATTTTGCTTTTTTAACTATTTTTTTCAACATATTCATTATGAAGGTTGTATTTCGAAAATTCAAAGAATTATTCAAAGTAAAACCGCTTTTTTGAATTTTCCCATCTCAAAAAATTTCAGGCTAATTTTGAACATGATCTACTATATATTCGTTCAATAGATAACATGTCAATAGGTAACCAGGGCAATAACCAAAAAAAATTACACATAGTGTCTGGTTGGAAAATGGGGGAGTGTCCTCTCTGCTGCCATACCAGTGTTAAAGAAAACTTAAAATTTTAGATAGCAGGTAACTAACCAACAGAGCATTTTGCTATTTTTTAGAGAAAAGGAAATATTAATAAATTCCACATTAATAAAACTAGGTTATCCCTTGGAAAAAAGGTTAAAATGTATCATAAATTTCTATTGAACAAAAAATAAATGTACACTTTTCGTTTTATGGGAAACATTTTATTAGGAAACAAGCCTCAAACTTTGCCAAAATTGAAAAATGATGTAAAAACACTGTGAGGCTAACCAACAAGCAGATCAACAGCACATTACTATGATGGTCAAGAGATCGACACAATCAGTAGAAGCTGATAGCAAAAACAGGTCCGTGGGAGTACATGGTATAATTAGAGTACTGAGGACGTGCCCCCCAAATGGTTATACTGTTTCGTGATTTTGGTGTTCAAAGAGGAAGATTTTGATTATGGGCGGCGCATCCCCTATCCAAAATATGGTCATGTATATCCAGCTTCAAAACCAATTTAAGTAGTTCTCATATAAAAGAAAAGAATTTTGGAAAAAAATTACGGGGAAGTAGGAGAAATTTACGTTACGTTACGCTCTCTCCCGATTTCGTGAAAACGACTAAGTCCAAACCAAGTGATAGTGATAACTACTCCGAAAAATCAACCGATGTGTAATAGTTCATTTTATCAATTTTGATGTAATTCGTCGATTTAACATACTAAAAACTTATGGTTGAAAAATATTTTTTTTCCAAAAAATGACTAAGTCCAACTTGCACTTTGCATGGTGAAAACGGCACTTTCGCTTCGATTTGAACCTCGAAAACAACTTTAGTAGATGCTTTTCTAGCCTAAGAATACGTCTATCGCCTTTAAACTAACATATTTGCATCAATTTTCATGTTAACCCCGATTGCCCTGTGTGGTACATATTGGACGTGAGCGGAACCCAGGCCGCGTGTGGAACCTCTCCGGCCCACTATGGCTGACTTTAGTAGGCCTTGACTTTTTTGAAAATATCTCGATAAGAATTTTCGAAACGTGTTGAAACTTTTGATTGACTAATAATTTTAATCTAAATATCAAGAAATACAATTTTTGTTTCAGAGTTCTTGGGTTTTTTCTTGATCCTTGGGTTTTTACCTAATAGCCGCGTTGACTTGTACGAACGATTCAAAAAGTATCGCAGGCCTTCAGACAGGAGGGCATGATGATTTAGGCCTCGTCTCGGTCTGTAGAAATTTACGGAAAAGCAAGGGACTTCAAGACTTGACAGAAAGTTACCCTTTAAATGAATAATAGATAAAAATAACGTACAAAAACTGAGCAAAATCAATGTTTATTTACCTGAGATAAGAGTTGAGCAAATCAACCAGCAAAGTTGGGCGAACCGTCCAACGAGGTTGGGCGAACTGTCCAGGGAGGTTGGGCGAACCGTCCAACGAGGTTGGGCGAACCGTCCAACGAGGTTGGGCGAACCGTCCAACGAGGTTGGGCGAACCGTCCAACGAGGTTGGGCGAACCGTCCAACGAGGTTGGGCGAAAAGGAGGTTGGGCGAACTGGAGGTTGGGCGAAACGTCTAGAAACCGTCTGGAACACTGTTCTGCAAATATCAAAGAATGTTGAGAGCCGCCAATGTGGAAAACCCCAAAAAGAAGTAAACATTCGTATGATTTCCTTTGTGAGATCGATTGGCAGAGGACATAGTGCCTTAGAAAATTTTTCGATGTCGTTGAACTCACCAGCCCCGATGACAAAAAACAATTACAGAAAGGCCTTCAAAAATTATAATGCAGCATGTAAAGAGGCCGCGGTTGAAAGTTTGCAAAAAGCTGCGGAGGAAATTAGGGCAGATTCGCAAGAAGATGTTGTTGACTGTTCCGTCTCTTTTGATGGAACCTGGCAGAAACGTGGACATGCCAGCCATCATGGTATTGTCACTTCAATATTAGTTGAAACTGGAAAGTGTGTAGATTTTGAAGTGCTTTCAAACATCTGCAAAGGCTGCTCACACGGGGAGAAAAAAGACAAAGAGAGTGAGGAATACATTGCTTGGAAAGCCAATCATGTGTGCAACTCCAATCACAATGGAAGTGCATCAGCAATGGAACCTGTTGGAGCTGTAAGCATCTTCGAGCACTCCATTGATAAACATGGTCTTCGCTACACAAATTATTTAGGGGATGGAGATTCTTCCTCTTACAAAAATGTTTGTGAGGCAAAGCCGTATGGAGACGGCGATTTCTTAGGAAAAGTTTTCAAAAATCAACATAGAAAATTTCATCTGAAAAACAGGTGGGAACGCCCCTCACTCCTTCTCTTAAGGTAGAGTCCTGCTGGGGAATTTTCCAGTCTCAACAATTAATGAGGTACAATCAGAGTTAGATTTAAACATGACATTTAAAACCGTGCAGCACTAAAAAGCATTCTGTATTGAAGAATGTAGATATGGTTAGGCAAGATGACCCTTTTACTTGATGAACAGTTTATTTTTGGGATGGAAAAGCCTAATCTTAATATTTACCTTTTACCAGAAAAAGATGGAACAGCAATATCGAAGCCAAACATCAATTTTGATCAAGAGGAGGAACATGAATGTAAGTTTTTGTTCTATTTCTATACAAGTTACTTGTTTCTTATTTAAGTTTTTTAATTTTCATTTGACTTTGATAAAGGCACTGAATTTCTTGTTAAAAATGATTGAAGATAAAGTATTAATTAAACTCTCGAATAAAGCCCCCTCAAAATTTGAAAAAGGTTAAAACTTGATGAAAGTCGGCGGATTTTTTAAATTGATATTGTTGGGCAGTTTTTATGACATCAAACCTTATTCACTGCACGATTCACTGCTCCATGCGTTTTTAGACATTCGCAGTATACTGTGATAATGATTTTTTGAGAAAATTATGAGGTTTTACCTCTTAATTTAACCCCTTTCCAATAAGCCCCCCTCATTAAAAGTCATCGATTGCAATAAGCCCCCTAAAGAGGTAAAAAGCTAATTTATGGTTTCAGTCAATCAGCCAATTTCAATTTATTTTTTTTTTTTTTTTTTTTGAAAATCAAGTGTGTAGGCCGAGATGGCCCTTAACTGCTTACAATTTTACAGCTTTTTAAAAAAAAAATTAACAACACAACTTAATACGTAACTAATGTAAGAATAAGTTTATGAAATACAACAATTTGTTTAAATATAAAACAAGAAATTAATTACATGAGGGCAAATATCGCTCTGATAATCCCATATATCAATAAAACTTTTAGTAGTTAAGAATTAACAGGGTTATTGAAGTATCTGGTTCTTTTGTCAAATAATTTTTTACAGAAATTGCCTAAAAGTTTTGTTGTCTTATAGTCTTCCTGGCTCATTAGCCAGATAAACATATTTTGGTCATTTAGTGACATTGTACTTGGAGCAATTCTGTGAATTGTATCCAAGAAATTTTTTCTTTCATCTCTATAAAGGGGACATGACAAAAGAAAATGCACTTCATTTTCAACTGAAGATACATTTTGTGTTTTACAATATATGCAAAATCTTTCTTCTCGGGGTGTTTTGATTTTGTTAAATCGACCTGTTTCAATTTGAAGATTATGAGCACTAACTCTAAGTTTTGCCAATGTGCTTCTGACTTTAAAATTTGGCAGAAAGTCAAGATATGCCTCAAATTTGAAAGTGGTCTTAAAAGAAGCATATAAATGTAATTTTTTATCTTCTGTAATGTGTTCATTTAACTTTTGTAAAATGTCTTGTTCAAAGTTCTTCCTAACTTTTGATTTAATTATTAAACGGTTATCTGATTGCTGTATTTCATAGCGTGTTTGTAAATCACGAGCCTGGGAGACCCAATTCGAGCAGCCAGAGTCTGTATCTTTTACAAGCATACTAAAAGCTTTACTGGCATATCGTTCGGAACTCAATAGGGAAATTCTTGTATAGAATTTTAATATGCTTATATGTCGATAGCGTTGAAGACTCATCCTTCCCAGTTCTGCATAAATAGCATCTGTTGTTGTATTAGATCTCACACCCAAAGCATATTTGCAAGCTTTAAGATGTAGAGTTTCCAGCTTTGCCCATTCATCGAAACCCCAAACTTCAGAAGCATAATTTAAAATAGGAATAATTGTGTGTTCAAATAAATAAAGAAATAGACGTGGCTGAAAACCACCCCATTCCTTACTTTTAGAAATTAGGGAAAAATAGGCTTTTTGAGCTTTTTCTTTGATTTTATCTACGTGTTCAGAAAAAGAACCGTTGGATTTCAACGTCACCCCTAGGTATTTATATGAATCACATTCCTTTATTTCCTTATCCCCCATCTTCCAAATTTTCTTATTTTTTGATTGAGCACGAGCTTTTTGTTTGTTTTTTCTAATTACCATGACTTTGGTTTTATCCATTTTCACTTCCATTTTTAGTGATTTGGAGAAATTTTCTAAAGCATCTAATTGAGATTGTAGGTCAGTTTTGCTTCTCGCTATCAAAACGAGGTCATCAGCGTATAATAATGAATGAACTGGTAAATCGTCTACTAGTACCCCCTGCGAAGATGCCTTGATATGATTATTAAGATCATTCAAATACAGAGCAAAAAGGACCGGACTGAGAAGACAGCCCTGTCGAACCCCCCTTTCGCAGGGAAAGATATCCGTAAGGCTGTCATTGCCCCTAACACATGATTTAACTTTTTCGTAAAGTGACTCGATTATTTTCAAGAAACCTCCTTTGATTCCATAGACAACAAGTTTTTGTAAAAGCAATTTATGGTCTACAGAATCAAAGGCTTTTCTGAAATCCACAAAACATACATGCAAAGGGCCTTTATTACATTCAAAATAATTTTCAATTATAGCACGAAGGGTAAAGATATGGTCCGAAGTTTGATATTCTTTTCTAAAGCCGATCTGATTTTCCTCAAGAATTTCAAATCTAGAAATTATGTTATTTAATCTTTCTAATAAAACTCCTAGGAAAAATTTTCCAAAGATACTTAATAATGTAATGCCCCTATAATTATTCAGATCTGTTTTATCACCCCCTTTGAAAAGTACCACAATTATTCCAATAGACCACTCTTCTGGAAATTTTCCTGATTCTAGCAATCTGTTGAATAGTTTTGTGAAAACGTGAAAGAATTTATTATTAGCGTTCTTCAGAAGCTCAGCGCTCAACATATCAAGCCCAGACGCCTTACCATATTTTAGTTTTTTTGCCATCTTTGTGACTTCCTCAAAAGAAATCTTACTATTCAACGTGTCATCAATTAACTCTTGCGTCATGGTATCAAGAGATGAGGCAGGTGATTCAAGCTCATTGTTATCTGCAGAACCATCAGATTTTAAAAGTTTACTAAAATAGTTAGATAGGTGATCATTGGAGAATTCTAAGTTAGCTTTTTCTGTAGTTTTTTTCAACCTTTTCCAAAACTCCTTTGGTGCTTCCCCTTTCAATTTCCAGAGTTCTAGTTTTTCGTTTTCAAGAAAACTATCACGTTTGTATCTTATTATTTTCTTATAAACCCTGCGCTGTTGAAAGTATAACAACTTAAGGTTATTTACTTGATCAACTGTGAAATTTGTTGAAAATTTTAGGGCAGCTTGATAAGATTTTCTTTTATTATTCAATAACGTTTTGTTTTTCTTACATTCATTATCAAACCAAGGACATTTTTTCTTTGGTGTCGTTCTGTTATCATTTTTAGGAAAAATCCCTCTAGAGTTAAGACCAGCCTCAGATAAATCGAGCATTTTTAATCGTAATGATTTAATAATATCTTCAACATAAAAATCATCATCATCTAGATGATTTGATATATTGTCCAGAAAATCTATAATCTCAGTATTTCTCATTGCCGAAGATAAATTTTCTAGGGTTGAGTTGTTTTTAATATAAAATTGCCTCTTATAATTTTGAAGGAGCTCGTTATCATCAGTTGCAACATCAGAAGGAGATTGTTCAGGAGGCTCAGATCTATTATTTTTTGGACATTTAATTGAGATTTCCATTGGGCTATGATCTGAGAGTTCACAAATTTTACCAACAGACAGTTTATCAATCATGCAAAAGTTTTGATGAAGCGAAAGCGAGTAATCTACAGTCGAACATCCATTTTGCGAGAAATATGTATAATTGCAAGAATTATTCTTATCAATTCTGCCGTTCATTATCCTATAACCAGATGATTTACAGAATTCAATGAAGGCGGTTCCACTTGTATTGAGCGGGCTATCATCTTTATTTAACCGTTTGTCTAAGTGCTGATCTGGTAAGTAATTTTCATCTACAGGTAAAAAATCATCTAGTTCATCATTTTCAATAAAGTCATTTACATCATTCGTTCGAGCATTGAAATCACCGCACAATAGAACCCACCCCCGTTTTTCATAGCACGCACATTCTGATTGAAGGGTATCCAAAGATAAGGACTGTCCTGTTCTAAGCAAAATTGAAGTTGATGGAGGAATGTATAGGCAGCAAAAGAATAAATCTTGTTCCCACCCAAAAGCAGCTTTTTCTACCCTGACCCAAAAGTGATAACTGTCAGAAAAGAGAATAGAGACATGTTGAATTAATGATTTTCGAACCAAAAGAGACATACCCCCTGATGGTCTACCCCCTAAATGATTTTTAAAACCAGGTTCATGAAATTCAGTAAAATTAGCATCTAAATCCAGTAAAAGATTATCTTTGGGATCTCTCCAAGTTTCAGAAAAACAAATTAAGTCATTTTGGCTCATAACTTGGTCAAAAAAATCGCAACCTGTCTGCTTGATAGATTGAGCTTTAGCACTTCTGAAGCCATTAAAATTCCAAACACAAAAATTTAAAGATTGCAATTTCCCAAGATTACTGATGTTCAGTGAACTATTATTTGTCCTATCTCGGCCAAATTCCTAAAACTGGTCACCCCCATTCCTAAGATTATCATAATCGGTGTATGATCTGATTTCAAAAGTACGAGGGCTATTTACATGTCGATATCTAATACGACCGTCTATTGTCCAAACACTTTCTATATTTAATGAACGTCTATTTACACTAACCTCGTCGAACATACGTTTTATCCCTGGAGCCAAGTCTTCCCTGATCTTTATATTTTTGGCGTCTCTCTTTTTCCTCATGACAGCCTCCTTTGACTTGTGTGACATAAATTTCAGTATGATGGCTCGCGGCTTGTTGGGATCCCTTCTTCCAACTCGATGCACTATGTCGATATCTGAGGCCTTCACATCGACTCCCACTTCCTCTTTCAACAGCTTGATGCAGAGGTCCTCGATAGCTTCTTCTTCCTCTTCCTTTACGTCATAGATTCGAATGGAGTTCTTACGCGAGTATTGTTCTTGCCTGTCTAGGCCGAATTGAAGGTTTGTGCCTTGATTATAATTAATATGGATATTGTTTTTCATGACGCCCATGTCTTGTTCAACCAAAGCCTGTTTCGCTTTCATGCCTTCCACATCAGTTTTAAGATTTTCAAACTCAGATTCGATGATACCGAGGCGTTCAATAACCGTGTCCTGTCTTTCAATGATCGTGTCCTGTCTTGCCCGCATTTCCGCTTGACCAGTTTTCAAATACTCCAATACTTCGAGAATCTTTCCTAACTCTTCCTCCACTTTTTTACCTTCTTTTGTAGTTAAGCCAGTGCTAGTCGGGCCGGGATTTGTTTCTACGTCTCCTGATAACAGAAGCAGAGATCCAGGATCCATAACCAAAGCACCACCATTGCAGAAGTAAGATTTAGGCCCATTGCGATTTACAAAACAACAACCTTTCCTCCTCGACTTGCCTAAAACTAACTTCAACCACTTCCTTCCAGAAATAACTTGCAGCAAATATCTTGTATTCATATAAGTTGTGAAACCATGAAACGAAGACATACTTTTCTCACGAACTTCCAAACTTCTGCAAGAGTTACACAAAATAAATATGATTATCGACAGCACCACAAACGCTCGAGCTGTGTACGCCATCTTGGAATCCAATCCAATCCAATTTTATTATAAGTTCTCGTATGATATGTCAAATAAAATTCTAGAAAGTAGACAAGATATCTTTTACTCTGAGTTTCAGGCTTACGCAATCATCAGACAAGCTGTTCTAGTGCTAATTAGATATTTTCCCTTTACTCTATATGTCATAATAACTGTTCTGTATGATAAATTTCAAAAATACTCTGTTGTATCAAGTTAATGCACTAGTAGGGTAAGGGAATAGAGGAGGGGGTAAATGAATTTCAAGAATTGAATATTAACTTTTACCTAAGATTTCACTCATGCATTCCACTCCATTTTTGATCAAGTCGTTTAGGCGTGAAAATCCATTTCAAGAATTGAGGCTGATTTCCTATATAAATCCTGTGTAATAATTTTCTTTTACAGTTCAAAGTAAATATGTAAAAATGAGTAAATAGATCCATTTTTATGAAAGAGATGATGATGATCAGATTCAAATTTTGTTGGTATTTTAGACTCTGAGGACACGACCCCGGACATGGCAGACTCGGACATTGTTTGCAGAAGTTTGGATGAAGATATAGACGATGGAGACGAGAATGATAATGAGGTATAAAATCATGTAAACATTTCTTTACCATTTAAGGATCGTAGATCTTGTGTTGCTTCTATAACATGGATGTTTCTAAATTATTTTTGATTTGAAAGGTACCAGAAAGGGGCCAGAAAGAACATTAACTATCCCAGCAAAAAAAAGGACCGGGAAGTTTACAACTTTTCATATAGATTTTAAAACAATGAAGCTATGTTTCCTTTCGTATCCATCAGTTAGCATATACTTTTGTATCCATACTTTGAAAAGATCAATTCAAAGCTAGTTGATCAATTAATACTAAGCATAAGCATAGTAAAATATGGTATATGAGAAACAACCATATAAAAAGCCCCATGCTCGTGTCTTGTAGCTTTTTATACCCCAAGTGCTTTTTTCAGGACAAAGCTTGCAAAGCGAAGTCATGTACAGTAAACCAAAATAAAAATCATTTCCAGCTCTCAACTTAAATGAATTTAAAAAAACGTTCGAAATTTCCAATAATTGCTATAATATTCCCCCTCCAATACTTACTGTAAACTGCTATTTTCATAACTATTATGGAATTGAAGCTTATAAGTCAGTGCTTTATTCAACTTGGCAAACAGTTTCTGTGTCCTTTTATTCAAGAACTTTCTTGATACAATTCTAGTGCTAAAGTAATTAATTGCAGAATAAAATCAAAATTTCATCATACAAAGGATTAAATGTTCCATGCTTTTAGTTCCCTATCCTAAGCTATTATGGGGGTTTAAAGTTAGGAGCCTCTGGGGATTGAAATATCCCAATAGTGGCATGAATCAAATAATGTGTGTCATAAGGTTTCCATTAAGTGATGCTCTGCCTTTCATTCACGTGTAATGTTTGCAGTAACCCACGTCAACCCACAGAGAGGAGAAGATGCTTGGATAGGAGCAAAGAAAGAGGAATCATTCTACTGAAAGCATACACCTTTATAGTCACCGGAGTCAGAAATATTGTTTGTTATAAGCGTCAGAGCAGATAAAACAATACTTTATTCCCTTTAGAGCCATCCAGGATGTACAATCCAAAATACGAAAATCAAAAACGGTAATTACATTTGCGATCTTTATCAAAGATTGTATTTCCGCTATTAAACACAGAAATGAGCCTTTAGGCCGATTTTAAAGAGCTGCAATATAATGTTATGCCAATGAGATTGCTTTTAAAATTTTCGCCTAAAATTTCCTTGCATAAGTGCTCTTTGGACTTTTCACGGTATTACAACCATTTTCTCGTATTTTTAAGATTTGATTTGAAGTAAAACTATATGCCTTAACATTTTCCGGTCTTTCATCTTGTGATTTCAAACGGGTCAAGGAGTACCTAATAAATCCCCATTAGTAGACCATTACTTAAGAATTCAAGGATCTTTGATAGCGTTTCGAAGGTAAACGGTAGTCCTAAAGACTTTGTGAGCTCCAAAATCGAAATTTCATAACCTAGAACTTTTTGGAATATAAAATGCAGCTACGCCCCTTCAAACGATCTTTCCTCATTGCAGGCAGATGCTAGACCGGAAGTTTGGCTGTGTGAGAACGAGCCTGAAGATGATTTCGAGCAGGTCATCAGGGGGCAAGATGAATCTCGCATATTGTCAGCAATAACTATTTTTGTGCATTTACTGTTTGCCTGGCAAATGACATTTGTAGTATCTGATAACTGCATAGAAGTGCTTTTGAAGATCGTTGGATATCTTTTATCGATGCTTCAATTAGCTTTGCAAAGCAATTAAATGGCAAACATTGTGGAAATGTACCCTAACACATTACACAGAGCAAGGAAATTAGTCGGCTTTGACAAGGACAATTTTTCAAAGTTTGTTGTTTGTCCCAAGTGCACAAAGTTGCATACCTATGAGCAAGCCTACGCAATAGTGAATGGGCGAAAAGAAAGTCGTCTGTGCGGCTATGTTATGTATCCAAACCACCCACAAGAGCGATTTCGTACACCTTGTGGAAGTCCTTTGATGAAGACAGTTGTGAGCGTGGATGGTAAAAGGAATAACATCTATCCGCATAAGATATTTTGTTATCAGAGTTTGAAAACTTCACTGCAAAGACTGTTGAAAAGAAAAGAAATACGAACAGCATTAGGAAGAAAGATCGAGAGTTATGAAGACTATTACGATGTTTACGATGGCGAGATGTGGAAAAGTTTCAAGGATGCACACGGGTATCCTTACTTCGAAGATAAGAGAAACCTGGGTACCATGTTTAACATTGATTGGTTTCAGCCATTTGATGGCAGTGAGCACTCTGTTGGTGTTATGTACATGGTCCTAGTGAATCTTCCTCGAGAGATGAGATTCAAAAGAGAAAATGTAATTTTGGTTGGCATCATTCCTGGCCCGAAAGAGCCGCAACTGAATGTGAATTTCTTTTTGAAACCTCTTGTCAATGAACTTCTGTCGTTTTGGAAAGGAGTCCAGTTGTATGAGGCTGATGAATTACAATTATATCGATTGATTTTGCTTTGCATATCATCAGATTTGCCAGCAACAAGAAAATGCTGTGGTTTCCTGTCCTACAATGCTGAAAAAGGTATTTAAAACCCGACCATCTGTTTTTTTTATAATTTTTGATTACCGTAATATTTCGATTAAGCCCTGGGGGCTCATTCAAAACTCTATGTTTGAAAGGGGGCGCTTATTCGAGAGGGGAGCTTATTCAAACATGACAAGTATGGACAGACTTGTTCTTGAAAGCTTAAAGAGGCACTACTGGTCCACTAGTCTACTTTATCACCTTCAGTTCCTTCCTCCTAAATCTGCAGCTCCTCTATTTCTACGTCTTTGTCATGGATGTTTGCATCAATACATTGTTTTTCTGACGAAGACATAGATTAGGGAGGGCTTATTCGAGAGGAGGGGTTATTCAAAAATTCACCCTGAAAAGGGGGCTTATTCGAGTGGAGGGGCTTATTAGATAGGAGGGAGGGGCTTAATCGGATTATTATGATATTTCCAGTTGATTAATGTGCAATATTTTAAAAGCAACGTCGATGAATCAGCAAAAAAGTGATGCGAATGAAATTCTAATCTTTTAAATTCTATAGGCATCAAATCTAATTAAAATGAAATCAATTGTCTCATGTGAAATGAAATCAAATTTCCTTTCTTCATCAATGGAAATTATGTACGGAAATACGCGGTGGGCTTTGCCAGCCTTATCAATATTCTTATGTGTTGATTTTAATTTTCTAAGATTTAAGACACTATTTGGATTGGTTTTTTTTATTTTCTGTGTATTTCAGGCTGCAGCAAATGCTTAAAAACATTTCAAAGGGATGGATTTGGCGACAAGCCTGATTACTCAGGATTCGACATGAAGGATTGGCTACCAAGAGATGGTGCGGAACACAAACGGTTGGCTTCAGAAACACTCAAGGCAACTACTAAGACTGTAAAAGCTCAGCTTGAATCTGCGCACGGAGTAAGGTATAGTGAGTTTTTTCGTCTGCCATATTTTGATCCTATTAACGCACATGTTGTCGACCCAATGCACAACCTCTTGCTTGGCACAGCAAAGCATACGTTCAATGTTTGGCTGGATCAAAATATTTTGACAATAAATGACTTGGGCAAAATTGATAGCTTGATGGAAGAAGTTTTAAAGATAAAGGAGATTGGTAGATCAACAAAGTCAATGAATCATTATAAGACCATGAAAGCAGAGGAATGGAAAAATTGGGTTCTGATATTTTCTCTGTATTGCCTTAAAGATATTTTGCCAAAAAAAATGTTTAATTTATGGCAAATATTTGTCCGATCCTGTAAAATAATGTTGAACACCTCCATAACTACTCGCGAGATCAATGATGCACATGACCTTTTGGTATTGTACTGCACAAAATTTGCAAGTGTGTTTGGCAAGCAGCATTGTACACCAAATATGCATATGCATCTACATTTAAAAGATTGCATATTAAAGTTTGGACCAGTGTATTCCTTCTGGACATTCTCTTTCGAGAGATATAACGGTGCATTGGGATCCTATCAGACAAACAACAGAGCTATTACCATCACTATGATGCGAAAATTTATGGAGGGGGTTGAGATTTTTGCCTCATACCAAGAAATAGGAATACCAAATTTACCGACACTCAAAGATTTGAAGTTAACAAACGAGAACTTTAACTCAACATGCATTCCTTTAGATACTATCAGACGGAAAGAATCGCTGATGGAGAACGACATCAATACAATTGTGCATTCTATCGCATCAGTTGCAAGGCTAGAATCTATCAATGAGACAGAAAGAAATGAGCTGACAGAAATGGTTGGAAACGTTTTTAACAATAAACAATTAATGCACGTATCAAAGTTCGTTAAGTCGTATAGTCGTGTTATGCTTGGAAGGGAAATGTTGTGCACCAGACGCTATCGTGATGGTGCTTGCAAAGATCATTTTGTGATGGCAAGATTCCTGCAGGAGATGGAAACTGAAATTCGCCCTGGATCCGTGGAAGCAATGTTCGAAATTGAGTGTGATTTCAAAGATGCAGAAGGCCTTCTGCATACCACAGTGATGATGATTGCAAAATTAGATTTTTTTGCTATTCATGAGGAGCAAGACCTTTACGGTGAAAGATCTCCATTGAAGATATGGTCGACAGATGTTGCAAAGACGATATTAATTCCGATAAACTTTATTCAACGAAAGATTTCCGTGACAAAAGGAACAGCTCGTTTTGAACGCTGTTTAGTGGAAAATGCAAAGCGAAGTAAAATGTTGGGGTCCGATACAGTTCTTTTTATTGTTTGAGTTATAAGCTAATAAGGTACTGACACTATATATTTGTATTTGCATGTAATTGAACCAATGATTCTACCGAAGAACACCTTAGAGTAAGGATGCGCCTGGATTCCTAAGCATTGAAATCTAACAGTTTTTTGGTCCTCGATGTTACTTAATTGCCTGATGAACAAACGCACCCGCCTTAAATGACTAAAAGCAAAGAAAGACACATTTTTGCGGTATCCTACAGGGCTCGGGACCTTTCAAGGCTCCCTTTCTTATATACAGGTACTCTCACTGTTAATTCTCTACTGGTACCAGAAGTTTCTGTGTCCAGTAGAACCGTACTTATCAGATGATAAGTCAAAAACTCAGTTGAGAAATGACAAATATAAATCATTCCCCCTTTCTTAGTTTAGAAACAGTGCTGGGCGTATTACAAATAAAGCCTAAGATAGTGTCATATACATAGTGTCAGTGCCTCGAATAGCTTTGCAACTAAATTTCCTGATTAGCGAATTCTATACAGACTAGCATGAACGTCCCATAAAAAAGAGCTCGCATTTTTGCACGGCTAAGCATTTTTGTTAGTAATATTATTAGGACGGTGCCTAGAATAAGCGTGGATCTGGCTTAGTTTTTGCATTTCTGAATCAGACAGCAGATTTTTAATTAGGGATGGTATGTACTTGGGACACAGTAGAAGACTTCGGTTTACATATCATAAGGTATATAAGCACCAGAAAAAATGTCCCAATTCTAAAAACAACCCTAGTTTGCAAACAATTATTTCATTACATCTGAGAAAAAGTAAGTAAGGACCTATGTTTTAAATGAGGCTTTGATACAGTAAATCCGTGTGTATGCAACTATTGTCACAGTCTGGCAAAAAGTTTGAGTTAGTGAAAAAGCGTCTGTTCAACGTGCTACCACACCAAGACTGGACCCTGTTTTTAGTTTGTCCAGTTTGTTTGATTGCACATATTTACGCTACATTCACCTTCAATTTGAAAGTGACTGCCCAGCAGATAGACACCCCTTGATTTGATTTTAAGTTCGATGTCTAGTGGTTTCAAGCTCAGAATCTAAAGCACCCACTGCACCCACTTTGTTTTGTATGATGCAGTGGGGTGCATCTGTAAACCAGCTGCTTTTGTGCAAGACAATTTGGACGGCGTGGGTTCAATACCACCACCTGGAACTCAACATCGGGAATTGTCTAGTGGGCAGTCGTTTTCAAATAATTAACTTCTGTTGCACAAATGGGAGCATTAAGCATACGAGGACCGTATAAACTACTATATGTAGTGATGTAGTGCATGCTACCGTGCCCCTGCTGGAAACAAGGCCCTTGGCCTTTTGCAGGCTATCACGATAAACATAAACTCACTCACTCACTCATGATGTGTTTAATATGGAACGTCAGAGGAAAACAGTTTCTTGATTTTTAAAAAGTAGCCGTGACGTACAAAATTTCCCAGGATTGAAAAAGTGAAATGATAATAAAACTTCCAATATCAACTATCTTATATTGTGCACTAGGTAGTAAAGTTTTGCCAGAAATGGTTTAAATCCTTGTTTTTTTACACGCGGGTTTTCGCTATAGTACATAATAGAGGTAGCAATAAAAGCAAAACATGATATGTCATATTTGTTTTTCGATTGACATTCTAGTTTCAACAATATAGAGCATTACGTTGTATTTATGTGGTATTTGTTACTACCAGTCTCTATTCTCATCTTTTGTGTAATAGCCTACCATACAGACTTTAAATACTCTCTGCTCTGTAATAGACGTCCTCATCTCCCGCTCATTAATTTTCAGAACATTTTCCACCCAGGACATTCTTATTCAAACTTCCCGCTAATTAGATTTTGAGATTTTTCCAGCTCCCCTAGTATTTCAACCCCCGTCTATTAAAGACTAGATAGTAGATATTAGCACAATGGATTTGGGCATCTGAGACCCTTCCTTTAGTTCTAGTTGCCTGCTTTCCTTTTTTAAATAATCAAATCAATTAATGATAGATTGCAAAATACTAAGTGATTTAAGAATGGTTTTAGTTCTATAGTTTCTTAAATTTTTGGAGTCCTTATGTTAGGTTTCCTTTAAACAGGCTACTTATAACGTGTATTTGAACACTTGGCATTTCCTTTGTTGGAAATTGCATACTTACGTGTTTCATGTCAACACCAACAATAAATTTGTAATTTCCATTTCCAACAAGTGGAAATTGGAAGGAAACTACGAGTTCCAATTTCCTCTAGTTGAAACTTGGTTGAAACGCCAGTTTTAAATACTAAGAAATGATATAAAAATTCATATGTGTTTTGCTGTGATCGAATCGCCAACTATAGCAATATTAGGCCTTGGTCTTTGCTGTTTTTCTGACCATAGAGATTCTGCTGGGCGGAAAATTTGTTGGCTGGGCTCTAATCCTGGAATTGTTATTGGAGTTTCTCTTCCTTGCTGTACAGCTGCAGCGTACGTTTTCTCACCGGGAACTGTATTTCTTTGTTTTCTTAGTTGGTCAGGGATTGTTATCATGTTTCGTGGCCGAACATCTCTTTGTAGTAGTTGATCCTGCCTTTGCATTTCCCATTTGCTATTCTCTTGCGATCCTTGATACTGTTTTGAAAAACCCCTTTGTTGCTGTACAGCTTCAGCATGTGATTTTGAAACGGGGATTGCATCTCTTTGTCTTCTTGAATAGTCAAGTATTTCTTCCGTTTTTTGCTGTTTTTCTCTTTGTTGCTGTGCAGATTCAGCATTCGTATTCTCGCTTGGGACAGTACCACTTTATCTTCTTGAAAAGTCAGAAATTCCTGTAGTGTATCTCTGTGGGGTATCTCTTTGTAAAGAATCCTGCTGGATTTCTAAAAATTTCAGGCAAATGGAAATGTTCTCTTCTTGCAAATCTCTATTTTCTTTCTCCAAATACCTTATTTTTGCTTCCAATTCTTCAACTTTTTGGGGGTTTCCTGTAGGCCCAGAAGCTGCTTTCTCGTCGTTTTTCTCAGCCAAACGATTACAAATTTCGGCAACCTGCTTCTCCAGTGCCAGCATACGCCCTTCCATTTCATTTGGAGTTTCAAAAGCACTATATTCTTAGTCTGAAACCTCTGAAAACCGCCATTATCTTCCCTTTCAACTTCTCCATCAACACTAGCAGCTTCTGCGACGGCTTGCAATTCTTGCTGGCTTTCTGCGAGCCTATTTTCTTCTAGGGACAACTTTTTGTTCTTTTTTAAACTTTCGCTATTACTTTCAACAACTTTTAATGATTCAGGACCATTTTTAGATATATTTGCAATCTTATTCGTTGCCAGCATCATCGTTATCTGTAGCTTGATAACCGATTCGTTTAGGCCATGACTTTTCGCTAAGACAGAACAAATCTTACGGGAAGATGCACGTTGTCTTGATGTTGCAGAAGTTATCTTTCTGATAGTGTTCAAAATGAGCTCTTCTGCTTCATCTGGGTCTGCAATAGACTCTGTTGCCATTCTATCGATGGAAAATCTTGCTTGAACTGGCCTGAAAAAAACACACGTCCAGCTCTGATGCTCAACAGTTTCACAGGGAAGATCTTTCGGTACCCCAAAACCCCGGCTGTCAAGAGTATGGTGATTACCATCAATCTCCCAAAGGGCTGAACTTAAAGTGTTAATGAACTGAACACCCATTGATTCACTTTCCGATGATGACCAACCAACTTTCTGCTCATGAAGCCATTCAATTATATCATTCCTTAGCTGCGCTTGTTTATTCACATCATTCTACTTCTTTGATAAATGGTTATAATCCTTTGAAAAAATAGAAAGATCTGACCCAGTACAGCCTCACCGTTTTCTGACAAGAAATTTGTTTGTAAGAAACCAGTACTTGGATGGCAGAAAATTTGACAAACATCTACTACATGTTTGAAAAACGCTAAAGAAACATACAATGATTAAATTCAAATGATTTAATGACAAAAATATAGTTAAAACTTTTGTTCTTGAGAAGCTTTCACTGTAATTTACATCTCAAAATTTTAGAAATAACAATTTACAATTTAAAATCATATTACAAGTTTTGGATAAAAAACTATTATTAAATCTATGTTTTCAATTTCTAACTCACCTTTGCAGCTGTCATCAAAACATCATTGACCGACGCTAAAGGAATTTCGTTCTCCAATGAGACGGTTTTCGTTTTCTTCGACACTCGAAATTCAACGAAGTTTCCGAGAACTGAAACAACTTCACCAACTTTTGCGTTTAAATCCACTGATATTAGCTGCGCTTTATTGGTGCCAACAGCAACTGATGGAAAGCAGTCAGACTCCAAATAGATGGCAGGAATTTTCGCTCCACCATCCAAGCCTCCGATGCAGAATGACTGATAAATTTCACTGAAACTCAGCGAATCTGTGACATTAACTCAAAACCATGCTTTTAGAATTTTGCAAGATTCGCCACAGAATTGCAGAACAACAAACGGTATTTTACCACTAGATAGGCCTTGGCCAACATGCACGTTTGTGATACGATTTTCAACCTGTGCAAAGCAAATTCGTCCAGAGACAAATTCGTACTCACATGTCATGTGAGTACGACCATCTGTGCTGAAGGGAAAATTTGGAACGATGCCATTACAAATCAGGAAATCATCAACGGGCTTTTTGTGAGAGTCCTGCCCTGGGTAGAGGTCATGACTTACAGTATTAGGACTTCGCACTTCATCAACATTGTAAATAAATGAAACACAATACACATAAATTAGTTTTTGATATAATATAAAATATAAAAAATGTCACAGATCTTACAAACGACGAACGGGCGGCACTTTACAAAATATAAAAAAAATATCGACGCGGCATATATTTCACATGCGGGCGGTGATGAGAATCTATTAATTTATTTTATATGGCCTAACGGTATTTTTGTAAAGCATAATATTCAGGAAAAGTAACTGTAAGAGATTCCTGATAACAGTAGCTATAAACTTCTGTTGTAAGCTCGGAAAACAGTTTTCTATTTGTTTCTGGAAAGTCATCTAAAAATGAAAACTTTATTATTAGCCAGTTTTTAAGGAAAATACGTTTTCTAACAATAAAAGTTGAAGCTGCATCTGCGATATTTCTACAATATAGCACCAAATTTTGGAGTGGTGGGCCATATCAGTATTATAACAACTGCAGACAAGCTATCAGTGTGAAATTACTAACCTTTGCCAGAGACAGCCTTTTTTGTTGTTTTTGACGCTTTTTATGGCCTTGTTTGTATTGGTGCGAAGCTACAAAATACTTGATTAATTACATTCAGTAAACCAGCCAGGTTGAAAATCAACTGTTCTTACATCAAAATTGTGGTATTTCCATAGAAGAAATGCATTTACCTTATACAATGCAGCAGGCTCGTAAAACAAAGAACGGTTGATTGATGATACAATTTCTATCTAATATGGTGCCCACTGTACACTCAGACCACTTGTTATTAGTCTTTATTGCCAAGTCACTGCAAGTTAAATATAAATGACGAATGTTACCGAAAATGTCGTACAATGCTGTATATCTGGCTTTGACATTGAAACTTCAAAAACATAGAGGTTAACAGCGTCCTAGTAAGGATGTCCAGCTTGTAGGTTGATCTGTCTGCTGTTTTGATGTTGAGGAACGAGGTGGTGGTCCTCTGAAATAGTTTGCAACATACAACTGATCTGCAATATTATTGCTCACTGCATATGCCGGTGCTTGCAGTGCTGGTACATAGTTGGAATGATTACTTTCCTGGTTCATCTGCATTATTGCTTGCATCATTTTCAAGTGCAATTCGGCCATCTGCTGTTCATGACTCCGGTTACGTTCACTTTCATCCCTCAAAAACTGCAGCATTCTTCCTGTTGGATCTTGTGATGCCATTTTATTGAAACTGCTTACTGCCTTTTTTAGAATACTAACTGTAGTCTCCTTCTTTGTCTTTTTCTGTGGGGGGACTGGAATATGTTCTTAGTTCGAAACTGTTGCAATGTCAGAGTTTGGACCTTCTTGTGAGCTGGGTGAATTAGGAATTCTTTGGAATGATGATGCTGATGGTTCTATTGCCATTTCTGGATTGCATGAATCCCGTGATTCAACAAAAGGGTATAGCTTCATAAACCATGTTCCATACCCCTTCTCTTCTATAAAATTCTTTAAGCCTGTGGCTGTCTTTCGAAGCATGGCAGTTTTTTTGCAGATACTGACACATGACTTGAATTTAGTACATGCTTGTACGACATTGAATTCAAAAACTTCTCCTCTTTCAGCAAAGTGGGCTTGAACGTCCTTCAAAACTTTCTGGTAAACCTCTGCATTTTTTGTAGATTTGTTATTGGTGAAAATAAGTTTCTTTTGATAATATTTGTTTTCACAAACAACATCATTAAGGTCGTTGACGCTATTTCCTGGCCAGTTTGACTTCCTTCCCTTCTTCTTCAAAACCTTCTTTGCTTTCTGCTCAAACAGTTCACTTTCATCTTCTCTACTACTGTTATCAGTATCCTCGCCCCTTTCAACATAATTTTCTTCGTTTTCATTCAAGACATCATCTTCCGAAGCGCTGTCGTTTGCCTTCGTGGCCTCGAGAACTTCATTACACCTTTTTCGTTTGTTTACAGCAGCCATCTTTGATAAAGTGAACAGGCGCACTAAATATCTAAGCATGCGCAATAAAGCTAATCGTTCGTAATCAATCATTAATCGCTTCCGAATCACTTTCAATCGCGATGTTCATTTCAATTCGATGCGTGTGAGATTCACCGTCTGAAACCAACTCGCTTTTGTGGCGAAAAATGCGGCAGAGCTACCGTATTATTGCCGAATTAAAACAAATAATTCGTGTTTGGTTTCAGACGCCGTTTTTCAGTCGAATTAAATTGATACTTAGAACTTTATGATCTCTTTAATTTAATTTGATCCGGCAGAAATACGCCGTTTGAACTGGGCCTCAATTAAATGATAAGATATCTTTTTGGGACAGATTGATAAGTAAATGTCCTTGCACATAAATCGCCAAAAACTAATAGTTTTAGAAGTGCTGTGAGGCCAAAGGTCGCCAGATGAAAAAGAGGCCCTTCTCTCTGAACAATATTAAAAACACTGACTTTAATGTTTAATGTTGTTGTTGCTGTTCTTATGTTAATTGTTGTTGAGGTTGTTTTTAAAAGTGGATTGGTTTTTATGGCCTAGCAAAATGGCTGCTTTTCTGTAGCTTGCCTTTCTACACTTGATTATGGCGCTGCGATTACGAAATGAACCTGAATGGAGGAACTTCCTTGATGCAGCAGGTATCCCAGAACCTCAAGCTGTTCTTTATTCACAAAAACTCGTCGAAAATGGCTTTACAGAGCACACTTTATCTGAACTCACAGCAGACATCCTAAAGCACTTGGACATCACCGTTATTGGCCATATTTTGTCCATACTCGGACATGCTAAGACTGTTCTATCATCTCCACGCACTGCTTCACCAGCTGATAGTACAGTACACCATTCTGCACCCTTCAAGCCTCCTCCTGCTGCCATCAAATTGCCTTCGGTGGTGTTTACCATGACTCACCCTCAGTTCAGAAAATTTTTCATTGACTGGACTGTCTACAAGAAAATGACCCGTTTACCAGACTCAGAACTTGCATCCCACCTCTATAGTGCCTGTGATGATGCTGTTCAGAATACCCTAATTCATTCTTTTCCACAGTTTCTTGAGTTGCCAGGGGATGAAATGCTTGAGACGATTGAAAGCGTTGTCACCCAACGTGTCAATCCAGCCGTTCATAGAATGAAATTTGGAAATTTAATACAGCATGAATCCGAGTCCGTTCAAGATTTTGTAGTACGTATCCGGACACTTGCAGTTGATTGCGAGTTTTCCTGTCCCGAATGTGACGCAGACATTTCTAAAGTCCACATTAAAGATCAGTTCATTCGCGGACTTCAGAATGAACAACTTCAGACCGATATTCTCGCCAAAGCTAGTCATTTCAAGACCATTGACGATGTGGTCCAGCATGCCGAGGCTTTCGAAACTGCCCTTCGTGACCA
Organism: Pelagia noctiluca; assembly: GCA_963924455.1. Classification (NCBI taxonomy): domain Eukaryota; kingdom Metazoa; phylum Cnidaria; class Scyphozoa; order Semaeostomeae; family Pelagiidae; genus Pelagia; species Pelagia noctiluca. The sequence continues at coordinate 12,382,207 of OZ004321.1, read as the reverse complement.
ATCTCAGTTACAACCCTCCGCCGATGTCCATGCTGCCCGAGCTTCGCTGTACCGCAAGCAGAAACAATGCCCACCCCAACAGAAGCAGACTTGTTCCGGATGTGGAACCAAAGATCACGGTATCCCAGGTATGCCACCTCGTCACACTCATTGTCTGGCATGGGGCAAGACTTGTAATACCTGCAAACGCCCAAACCACATGTCCGCAGTGTGTCGGCAACTGAGTTCTGCGAGCAGCCTCATCACCCATGTACATTACCAAGCTGAAGAGGACTACTTCACTTCTGTAAGTGCCATTCAAGAGCTACCAGCCTGACTCCTGATGTAAAAGACGCCACTACCGTTTTGTTACAAATCTTCCCTGATAGTGGTGCTAATATATGCCTTGCAGGTCCAAAACAGCTTGCCCAACTGGGTCTAACATCTGATCACCTCCGGCCATGTACGAGGCGGGTTAAAACTGTTGGTGGCTCTATCCTCACTTGCACTGGTTGGATCCCTGTCAAGTTTGACATCGAGGGCAACACAACAACTCAACCGTTGTTCATCTGTGACAAAGTTGACTTTAGTAAACAGGGATGTATTGATGTGCATATCCTATCGACACAATATCCCCACCCGATGCAGACCCCACCTCCTCAGGTGTCTCTGCTGTTCAACCCACCCAGCCCCATCAACCACGTGGACCACCACCCCCACGCCCAGACCAGTTGCCATATCCTGCCACACCCGAAAACGTTCCTAAGCTTGAGGCTTACCTTCGCGCAAAGTTTGCAGACAGTGCCTTCAATAATTCACCACCATTCCCATCCTTGTCAGGTCCTCCCGCAAAAATTCACCTGAAGCCTGATGCCGTTCCCTATGCCAGACACTCGCCGACCCCCGTCCCGCACCATTGGAAATCCAAAGTGAAAGAGAGTTTGGAGCGGGATGTTGGAACCCCTGTAACATGGTGCAGCCCAATGGTTGTCGTCTCTAAGGAAGATGGTTCTCCACGCCGAACAATCAATTTCCAGCGGTTGAATGCTCGGTGTCAGCGAGAAACACACCACACATCTACACCATTTCAGCTTGCTTCACAAGTACCGGCTCACACGAAGAAATCTGTCGTTGATGCTGTTGATGGTTTCCATTCTGTTGCACTAGATCGTGAGAGCCAGCCACTCACAACTTTCATTACTGAGTGGGGAAGGTTTATGTACCTACGCATGCCGCAGGGGTACTTTGCAGCTGGTGATGCCTATACGCGCAGGTATGACGAAATCATTGAAGGCGTCGACCGAAAAGTCAAGATGGTTGATTACACGCTCTTGTATGACAGTTCGATTGAGCACGCCTTCTTTCACTTGTGGGAATATTTGACCCTTTGTGCTCAAAATGAAGTTGTCGTCAATGCTAAAAAATTCCGATTCTGTCAGGATACAATTGACTTTGCAGGCCTAACCATCACACCTACCGGCGGTACTCCATCTGCCAAAACTTTTTCCGCAATTTGCAATTTTCCTACGCCAACTGACCTGACTAGTGCCAGATCCTGGTTTGGCCTTGCGAACCAAATTGCTTGGGCACACGCTAACAGCCCCCTCATGCAGCCTTTCCGTGATTTTATCAAGCCCAATCAGAACTTTTATTGGGATGATACGTTGGAGACCCTCTTCGAATCCTCCAAGAATGTACTTATCAACCTGGTAAAAGATGGCGTCCAATCGTACGACATTACCAAAACAACCTGTTTGCAGCCTGATTGGAGTAAAGACGGTATTGGATATCTCCTTTTACAGAAGCATTGCCAGTGTGCTACCATTTCCCCTGTCTGTTGCGAAAATGGTTGGAAACTTATCTATGCTGGCTCACGCTTCACGAACAAAGCTGAAAGTAATTATGCGTCGACAGAAGGTGAGGCGTTGGCTGTTTCTTGGTCTCTTCATCACTCCAGGCTCTTCACTCTGAGATGTCCAAATCTTGTAGTTGCCACCGATCACAAACCGCTCCTGGGAATGAAAACGCTACTCAATGGAAAAGCGGGGTTATAAAAAAATAATAGATAGCACCGCGTTCGTTAAAGAGCCGCGGTAAATACACAAAGAGAATGAAAGCAAAAAGACACAGAGAGGAGCCCTTGAATAAGTAAGTCCAGACCTTAATATCAGACTGGTAGATTCTTAATCTTTGCATCTCTTGTCTTTTCTTCTTGTAAGCACGTGTTGCTCGTTTTGATTTTTGGTTTCTGTGTCTTTTTGCTCCCATTCTCTTTGTGTATTTACCGCGGCTCTTTAACGAACGCGGTGCTATCTATTATTTCTTTATAACCCCGCTTTTCCATTGTGTAGCGTTTTCATTGTTTTTTTATTTGTATTTAGCTTTATTTTCATTTCTGAGGTGTTACAGCGGCATTTCCCAATCTAATTTCCAAATTCTCAACCTTTCCTCACTTTTTCTGCACTTGTTAACTTCTCTTAGTTTTCTCAGCCCAACCTTTGTTTTATTTTTAGATTAACCTTTATTGTATTAAGTAGGTCCTTGTTTAGGTTTATCTTATTGTAACCCTGTGCTTTGTAAATTAGGTTTTTAAGTGAGTCCCCAAATCATTGTAAGAACAGTTACTGATGAAGATTTTATCGAAACGTTTAAGACAAGCATGGTTTTTTTTGAATTTATCTATTAGAATTTTATAAACTTAGTTAATTAGGCTCTCGTGTTATTATTAGTATTACTCTGTTAGGGGCGAAAATGTATTTACAGGTGATGGTACTGGGTGAGGTTTCGACTGGTCAATAAATGAATTCTTTAGGATGCTATGGGCTAGGGCCCCCTGGCAGGCCTACAAGATTAAATACTTGGCTAAATACTTTTTTATTAGAATGGAATAAGCTCTGCATTTACTCATATATTAAGAGCAGGAATTAAGAATTCAATCAATTTAACTAAATATATTTGCAAATGCGCGAAAAGACCTCAAAAGCTGGCTAAATCTCAAAGGGTGTCTGAAGGCTAGGGAGGCTGAATACTGGAAAATCAAAGCACCATAGCACTCCCAGATGCCTAGCTGCTGCTTGTAAAGACCCTTTGTCACTGCTTCTTTTGCCCATCAATCTCGAAATCCTTGTGAACGATTACCATTCCGGTCCACCCTGTAAACCTGTACTCTTATCAAGACATTAAAAGTTTGCTTTTTCAGGTAAAGTGCATGTGCTTGTATGTATCCGGGGTAATAAGGGAAGTGAATGATAACTCCAAAGAGAATTTGGTAGCCATCTACTCCATTTGCATCTCTATTACATAGCTATTTTATGTAAGGTTCTTCATATAAAACATTCTTAAAGAGACTTAGCTGGGCAACGTAATTAACGATTGAGTAGAGGTTTGGAGTATGATATTAGCTACACACATGAAGTCCTGTAGTTTTCACAATTTCTTTAAACCTTTGTCTTCTGTTCATCAATACAATACATGGCAGGCTTCCAAAGGTGATATTTTTATGACTCAAGAAAATACCTTGCTATATGGTTTAAGATCTATTAGTTACACAAATGCAAAATCCTGGAACAATATTCCCGATTTGATCAAACAAGCCCCCTCAAGTACAATTTCTCGCTTTAAACTGAAATCTCATTTGTTTTCTACTAAATATCAAGCAAATTAAAATCTGTTTGAAATGAATCTTTTTGAGATTTTAATCAAACTCCTCATATATAAACATGAATTGAAATGATTATATAGGCTTTTACCATCAGGGAGTGCTCTCTCCTCGATTATTCTCGTATTTCTTATGATGATACCAGAGCCTAACTATCTAAGTTAATAAAATTATAATAGATTAATTCAAACCCAATGTAAAGACAATGATTTTGTAAATTATTAATTTTCAATGCCTAATAAACTAGACCTTGAGGTCTGGGATGGGTTCTTTTCTTATGAAAACACTTGTACTAAATGTCAAATCTCCCCATTGTTGCAGAATAATCCTCACCAAGTAAGGAATGGGGGTGTGGAGATTTGCCAGTCGTTACCATGGTTAAGCATTGAAAAATTTCATTTTCTTGGCACGGCATAAGTAAGTTCAGCAAACATGTTTGTTAATAATTCTCTTACGAGACAATATGTTTAGCGATTGAGGTTTGATTCCATTTCAGACGTGCTGCTTTTGTCCACGATGTTGTCAACCTGCTCATTTTGTTGTGCAGTTAAATGCAGGTCTGCTACTGGGACCATTTCATTTTGCCCTGCAACATTATCTAGTAAACCAGCAGCATCGACTCCATAAAACATATCAACACCTTCTGGATCTCCTCTTTGCAGAATGTCGTTCGTCTCTAGCAAGTTACTCCTTGCACTCAACATTATACCTGATACATAAAGTTGATCAGGGGTTTTTTGATGCTCTGTTGATAGGCTGTGACTATTCCATTGTTGGATGAAGGAGGTGAGATGGCTGTTCAAACCTGGTAGGAAACATCCCTGTGCGCAAAATAAATTTTATGGGCTATCTTTGTTATATTCTTGATGAGACGCTAACTCATTGTACAGGTCCATGAACAACTGAGTGACACAGTGGCATATATCTACTAAGAGCCGTTCAATTCGCTGATTATGACAGGATGAACCAACAACATGAGCTTTCTTGACTGTTGGCCTCTTGTTTGTTATTATTTGGCCAATTTTGGCGTTTTCTCCCCCTTTGTCTGTTCTGATACGCGTAGGCCACACATACTCTTCCATAGACTGTAGAAAAAATTGTTCAACAGTTGCTCCAATCTTATTGTTGGCTCCTTTCAGATACAAAATTCTCCTCGAGTACAAGATTCCTTAGCTCTTGACCCAATTATGGTACGAAAAGTTTCTTAGTATGTTTCTTAACATGAAAACCAAATTTTGCTTTGCATACAGTTGTTTATCTCTTTTCTATCACTGCCAAACATTAGATATAAAGAAGCAAAAATAAATGCGAAGAGAAAATGAATTGCAGAGCTGAAATATCTTGTTAGAAGTAACCAAAATGAGCTTGATAAAAAAATCTGCATTAAATTTTGTTGGACGGAGGTATGGTAGTTGTTTTTGTCCTAAAGAAAAATTTAAAAATTGTTTTTACTTTCATGGTTCACACTAAATCTCCAACCAGAGTATATTAAGTTTCGAAAACTGGTCCTACTGTTTTTTGTTAACAGTTTCTTATGAAAAAGAATGAATGTAGCAAAATCTTCACAAAGCATTAATTGTCATTGCTGTTGGTGAATAGGGTTCCTGATTTGAAACCCTGTGGGGGCAGTTCATTATTGTACCAACTCAGTAATCTGAATTTAATTCCCAGTGCTTGAACGAGCCAACAAGGCTATGGTGTAAAAGACGAAGTTTCCAGTATGCTAAATAAAGGTATTTTTTTAGAAACAATTGCTTCAAAAGCAAGTCCGTACTTAACCAGTCAAAAACTTAAGCAATTTCAGTCCTGGATGGAGGAATGCTTAGCAATTTGAAAATTTAGTTCTGATCCAATGCACCGTAAAAATTGTGGAGTAGCTATAGAATAATAGGTTACGACCGATATTAGTGCCACAACACACTTGAGTATGCAAGATACTACCGACATTTGTCGTGCAACATCTTGTGAGATAGTATCTTAAGGAATAGATTTTTAAGTAAAAAAAAACTGAGCAATTGTTAAGCAATTTTGAATACTCAAATGTGCCCTCTGGTAAAGCAATTTTCAGTACTGAGCTCGAACTGAAATTGCTTATAAAAGAAAATGCGCGTACCTAAATACTTTTAAATTGAGACATTATTTTTTCAATCCATGTATTTACTAATATATTTTCAAATTTACATACATAAACAAAACAAGACGATACCAAAGGGAGTGTGATAATACATAGCAACCCTAAGGCCATTACATTTAACATAAAGATACAAATATTACAAATAACCTAAATACACAGAGAACAAAAGAAAATATTGCACAAGAGGGTGAGGCATAATCCTAACATTAACACTAGCATTTATCTGTTATAGAAAGCGTTCTGAATCCTTGATATAGATCAATGTTGCCGTTAGAATTTTTGCGTTTGTGTCAAAAGATAACTTCTCGTGGACATAAAGGATGATTTGCAGTAGTTCTTTATTGACAAGGTTCGAAATACCGTATGGTCGCAGTATTGCATTTACACTGTCGAGGAGATTGCATCTGATTAAATCATAGGCATGGCATAGCAGCAAAAATGTTCTGTGTTCTCAATACCATCATTTATTTGGCACAAAGGATCAACAGTATCTCTAGAGTTATGTTTGTATTTATGAAAGTTTAGCTTACTGAATCCTACACGCAGTTGTGTTAAAATTGCCAACCATTTCGAGTCATGAATACCATAAACCAAGTTTGGGGCTGGATGGATCAAAAACAATAGTCGTTTCATGAAAATGTTCACTGAGTGAGATAGCTTAATATCAGGGTCCACTTTGTCCCGTACGATTAAGCAGTTTGGGTAGTAACTTGATTTAAATCTGTCTGTTCTCGTAGGAATTTGCCCTATTGTGGCTCGTCTGCGTAGATTGCAATTTGATTCGTGGTGCTTAGGTAAAGGGCTTTTTGTGTAGTTTGGGGTTAAATTATTAATAATTTTATAGAATAGTACCAGGCGTCTGCTCCAACGACGATAGTCAAGAGACTCCCAACCGAGCTCATCGTGTATCTTTTGTTGCGAAGTACCCTTCCAAGCGCCAGTTACTGCTAGTGCGGCAGAGTACTGAACAGCTCCAAGTTTTTCCATTTGATTGGGCAGTGAAATATCTTGAGTAAAATCACATATTTTGTGAGGACTGTGATATATAACGTCATCGTAATCCAAGTAGGGTCTAACATACAGCTTGTACATTTCATTCAGGGTGTGCTGGGGTTAGTATTTTGAGAAAAATTTCAACATCCCAATTCCTTGTCTCGATTTGATAGGAAATTAGGAATTATTAGGAATTGGAAATTATTGATTTGATATGGCTAGTAAATGACAGTTTAGAGTCTAATATGATTCCAAGGTGCTTTTGCTCCTGAACGCATTTTACTGGAGCTCCATTAAAAATTAGGGTTGGGTGATCTACTGAAATTCTCTTTTTAGAAAATATTACCTAACTGCTTGTTTACTGGGGTCAGTATTGAAGGACATCCGCTAATTTTGTGCCCAGAATTTAATAAGGTTTAAATCGTGGTTCATATCGTTGGCAGCAGATTGGGTATCATGAACAACTGAGAAAATAGACGTGTCATCCGCAAATAGTTTGACATTGCATTTTAACCCAAGTGTCAAATCGTTAATGTAAGTGAGAAAGAAGAGAGGGCCCAAGATGGAACCTTGAGGAACACCAGATGATATCATACCCCATGAAGACACTTTTCCACAACGCTGCTTTTGATCATCGAGGAAGCTTTGCAATAAAATCAGCAATTTACCAGACACACCACAATGGCGCAGTTTATAAATAAGACCATCATGCCAGACTCTATCGAAAGCCTTTGAAATGTCGAGCTAAACCGACCGCACATCAAGTGTTAGATTGCAATCAGAAGCTGTAAAACTTTATTCACAATTGACAGTAGTTGATTGATAGTTGAATCGCCAGGGCAAAATCCTGATTATTAGGGTTTAGAAAATCGTTTGTTTCAAGGTATTGATAAAGAGAGTCAAAAATAAGTTTTTCTAGAATTTTACCAAAAATTGGAAGGAGAGAAATAGGACGGTAGTTGTTCTTAAGATTTTCATTGTTCTTTTTATGTATTGGAACTACATTGGCTCTTTTCACAATTTCTGGGAACACACCTTGGGCCAAACAAGACTCAAATATTATCTTCAGGGGTAGGAGAAGTGCATCATCGCAAATCTTTATCATGCTCACTGAGATGTCATCCCAGCCATGAGCTTTTTTTGGATTTAGTGAACGGATAATACTTAAGATTTTCTCGTCAGAGATAGAAAATTCCGTTAGCAATGGGCGACTGGGAACAGAAGTTGGAGGAATTTCGCTCCCTGTGTCAATAGTAGTGCACTGTTTTAGGAAGTAATCATTAAAAATTTCAGCTTTGGCAGTAAAATCCATAATCAGCACATCGTTTTCTAATAAAGGAGGAATAATTGGTGTTTTAGATTTATTCAAAATTTTATTAATTAAGGACCAGTAAAGTTTTTTACCGGTTTGGGGGTTGGAAAGAGTTTTACTTATTTTTATAAAGTACTTGTGTTTAGTATCTTCGATCAATGTCGACCCTTGGCATATCATGTTGTTAATGGCTTCCCGTTTCTCCTCTGGCCAGCCGTTCCTAATAAATGTTTTGTAAGCCTTGCTCTTTTTTTAATGAAGTTTTTAATTGGCTGTGTTATCCATTGTGCCTGACGAGACTTGACGGTGATTATTTAGTTGGGTATAAAGTTTGAAAATATATTTAATAAGGTTTCATTCAGAAACTTAACTTGCAAGTTTGGGCAAGCGATGTCAGATAAGGCATCCATCCAAGGAAATTGTACAACACTTTGATGTATTGCAGCAGTGTTTGCTCGGTGATAAAACCAAACTCTGCGTTTCTAGGGGGTTGCTGACAAATTTTTTACACTTAATATACCGAAAACAATCTGTTGATGACAGTTCTCGTGTAGAGAAGGGTGAACACCTGATTCAAGGAATAGATTTGGCTGGTCAGTTAATATCAGATCAATACAAGATCTTGAATTTCCTATCAAATGTGTTGGTTCATTTATTAGTTGATGAAGACCAAGGTCAGAAACAAATGGCTCGAATAAGGCTCCCTCGTTATTTTCAATCTCAGTTTCCCACCAGGTTGTAGAGCTGCAGTTAAAATCACCGGTCACAACAACACAGTATGGATTTTCAGTTGACATCTTGGACATCATACGTTCAAAATTATCCATGAAATCTTGAAATTCTCTTTGGCTTTGACTGGGGCTCCTGTATAGTAGCATTTTTTCCTATCAAGCTGGGCTTCACAAGCAATATATTACAAAGGATATATTACAAGAACATCATGCAGTGCAATATGCTGAGCACTATCTTCTAGATCTCGTCAAGAGGTTATGTACCCTTGCCATATGCAAAAATAGTAGCATTATCACCAAGATTAACAACGCATGGCTGCTTAAATTCCACATAATCAGATAACGAATCTTTGTCAAAAGTCATGTGTTGCGTTGCTCCAGAGTCATGATCCAACCAGAACTTTTTACTTAATCAGAGGTAAGTAACGCTTCCTCGTAAATAAATTGAACAGGATTATTTATTTTCCTCAGCACAATTGGCAGATGCATTACTTTGCGCATTACCACGTTGCGAATTATCTTTAGGAATTCTCTTTGGACAGTCTCTTGCAAAGTTACTCTTTTCCTTACAGTTATGACATGTTCCACGAAAAGGTTTATCATGCTTCACTTCATGACTAACAAGTCCACTTGACCCACGTCCTTGTTTCCCCCTTCTGTGTCCTATTGATCGTTAAGCAGAAAAAGGAATCTTCAGACTTCCTTGTATCCAAACTACGATCAGCATCGTTTAACAACATTCCTTTTACCTTTTCAAAGGACATATTATCTTCTCCAACCGCATCAAGAGAAGTGATTAAGGCTTTGAATTCTTCAGGCAAACTAGCTAGTAGTGTCGTTGCCAATTCTTTATCATCAATTTTCACTCCTATCTCCTTGAGTTGATCATGCAACGATCTCAAATAAGATATGTGTTCCAAAATATTTCCATCACTTTGAAATCGACAAGAATAATATTGCAGTCGCAATCTGACTTTCTGAAGGACGGATTCACGTGCAAACTGACTTTTCAGGGCATCCCACGCTTCTTTCGCAGTTTTCGTATCTCTGACATGAACTTGCTGTTCAGGCTCCACAGGCAAGCAAATATATGTCCAGGCTTTCTTTGCTCGAGAATTAAAGGCTCTTAACAGAGTAGCAGCATCACTACCAGTAATAGTAGGAGGTACAGCTGAGCCATCTACATGTTCAAACAGATCCAGGCTATCCAGGCTATCCAAGCTACCATAGATTGCCAGTGGAAAAGTAGAGTTTTAGAGCCTCGTCATCTTGTCATGGCCATCAAGTGAAAGAACAAAATTAGAGCAATCAGAAACAAATGGCTGTTTGGGTTTCTTAACCTTTTTCTTCAGACTTCTATAATCCAATGCTTCAGGTTTTAATATCCCACATTACGGCATTACACACCTGTCAGGGAACCATAATACCATGCTCTGTCCTCAGTTTCAAGTTCATATTTCGATAACCCAAAAGCTTACCTAGGCCCTCCATTTCTTTTCTAACTGACTCAGCAACAGTTGGTATAGAAATAGTATTGTCAATGTATCGTATATGAAGTATTGTAGGCGTCTGTCAAGAGTGGCAATGCTCCAAGGGTAACATGGAAAATCTCTCTTCATGTAGTCCAATATCTCACGTCTATTCATGTTTTGACTGACATATGTCATCAAAGTGTATTCAAGCTCTTGGTCAGTAAACCACAGAGTTGCAGCTGTCCTTGAAGCCAACATAATTATAATACAGATTAGCTACTCACCACCGTATTATGTAAAATATTCGTAGGCGTATCTTGCCTCACTCGCATGAATATGAAGGAGTTTTCCTGCTCTTTTTTGTCTGTTTCGAGATTCAATTCAATTCTAGTCATGAGGACGAGGCTGGCCTCGTTCCTTCTGATAGTGATAGCACTGGGCCACACGCAAAAATTGATATCATAAAAACTTTGTTGATTTGTTTTTTTGAAAGAAAATTTATTTTCTACTATTTTCTATAATTGAGAAAAATGAATTATGCATTTAACAAATTTTTAATAAACTAAGATTTTTCGAAAACACATTTTGAATTTAATTTTTTTAAGTAAAAAAAGTTTTCATAAGAAATAAATGTTACATTTTGGAATATATTTACTTGGAAGTAGTGTGGTAGCGATGGGCCAGCATAGTGCTGCACATATCACAAAAGCTGCTAAAACCAACATTCTAAACGTTACTTTTGATTGTTTTGAGGTTTGCTCCATGTTATGTAGTTGATGAATTTGGTTTATTCTAAGACATGAACTAAAAAGCTGTTTCAAATAATTGCATGTAATCATGAACCAACTATTAGTTTTTAGACAATGACGCTAAAAGCCTGAGCAAGGCATTATTAAGTCTTCCTATACTGCCCCTGCCAATATCAGTCCTGTAGGACTGATGACTTTAAAATGAAATTGCAGGACAACTACGGGTCGTCTCACAGTTGATTTGATATCAAACAAGCACAATAAGAGACATAAAGAGCAGGGGACAACAGGAAGAGACCTAGAACTTGACCTTACCCTACTAACTACTAACTATCCATAACCAATCTGTCTACATATATGATTTTTATATTGGTACTTCTGTTACAATTTACACATGCTCCTTTTCTCTCTCACAATCTCATATCATTTATAGCTACTGCAAACTCTGGATTGAATGCTCGTCGCATACCTATTCTTAAGAAACAGGCTGATGCCAAAAGGACCAGGGTCACAATAATCGATAAGTTAACCTATTCAGTGGGCCCTTTGTGCTAATAACATAAACCCATACCTTGCGCAGATAGTGAGAGTACGTGCCTGTTAACTATAATTCTTCATAGTGACTTATCACCATAATAATTTTAAAGATCCTCAGTAATAAGTGTTAGATTATTTCTACTTTGCAGATTACAGCCCAGAAGTAGGAGCCTAGTTTTCCATTTCTGTAATCGTTCTGACTAGTCAAAGCTTCAGAAATTCTTAATACAGACCTATCTTTAAAGCCTGCAGTTCCTATTGGCACATTGCCCAAAATGAATCAATCTTCTGGGCTTCTATCAGTTTGTATAACTCGACATTCATTACATATCAGTTTTTAGTTTTCCTTTTGGCTTTCTTTTTTTGGTCTTATCATTTCTGTGAATTTACCGCAGGTCATTAATAGGGGGATTGCTATTTATCATTTGTTGTTTATTTCTTTATCATTCCCCCTTTCCTTTGTGTATCGTTCTCATTGTTTTTTCATTTGTGCTAAGCTTTATTTTCATTTCTTAGGCGCTACAGCGGCATTTCTCGATCAAATATCTAAATTCTTCACTTTTCTGCACATTTTAACCTAGCTTGTTAACCTTTTGTTTTCTTGGCCCAGGTCTCTTTTCTCCTTCTTACCCTGTGCTTTGTAAATTTAGTTCATAATAAGGTCCCCAAATGATTGTAGGAATGGTTTACTTATGAAGATTTCATCAATACGTTTTAAAGTATGGTTTACTTTGTTTGGTTTGAGTTAACCACTAAACCTTTATCACTATACCTAATGTACCTAACTTTCAAAAACTATTGGCAGAAGAAGAATTCAGGAAGCAGCAAAAAGTTGCTAATTTGCTAATTCGCTACTGATTTTAAAGGTATGTTTTACCTGTTAAACCTGTTTTACACCATGCCTTAAGTTTTATCATAATCAGGCTACTGCAATGTACCATTTTGACATTCCAAGCCTCTTTTGCGTAAGGAGCGTGGACCGAGTTTGGGGGTAAAATGTTCGAGAAGTGACAAATAAAACTTCTCTGTTTTGACTGTTTGCTGCTGAAAACATAATCTTGCTCTTTCCAAGTAAATATTTATTATTTGATACTTGTTCAGGTCTGGTTTCTAGTGTGCTATCACGGGAACAGTTTCTTTAAAGTTTTAACAAGTTGAAGTCATCTCTAGAAGTAAATATGCTGACTCTCTCTTCAAAAAAAATGCTTCTAGGGATAAAGGTAAATACTTTGGAAACCTTCAAATTGTTGGGTAAACTTTGATGATAATTGTTGCTATTGACGTCAAAGATGGAGGTCATGAAATTTGTGCTACTGTTTTTATTAGTTTTATCTTTGGTTAAAATGAATATTGTGATAAAGTTCTTCATAATAGTTATTTCTATTGTGGTTCTATTATCAAGTATGCCAAGTTGTAAAAACAATAGACAATGAAAACACTTATTTTATTATGAGATAACATCATTTTGAAACTTGTTTCTTGTTTCAATAATCTTTACTTTCTCATATCGAGACTCGCAAGTCACACCCGTATTCCATATCCAGATCCAATATACAGATTTTTCGATTTTCTGCACTTGTTAACCTCTCTTTGTTTTCTCAGCCCAATCTTTGCCTCATTTTAGTCTGACCGTTATTGTTATTCTTGTAACATTGTGCTTTGTAAATTAGGTTTTTAAGTAGGTCCCCAAATCAATATAAGGATAGTTTACTGATGAAGATTTTATCAAGACGTTTAAAAGCAAAGTTTATTTTTCTTCATTTGAATTAATGACTAAACTAAGTGTACCTAACTTTCCAAATCATATAGCAGAGGAACAATGGAGAAAGCAGCAAAAATTGCTATTCGCTAGGGATTTTAAAGGTATGTTTTACAAAACACTTTTTCATTTCATACACCTTCCCTTACACCATTAGGATAATTATAAGATTGGTCTAACACAGTTGGTAGACACTGAATGTTTCTGTAAGTCTAATTTAAGTGTGTAATAATAATAATAGATAATAATTAAAAGGATTAGAAGTGATGAAAGGAAACTTACCGCAACAATCACTGTTTTACCTAAACCATGTTTGAAAAATATAGATATGCAAGAATTGATTTAAATATACTTAGGCATGACAAGATAACATTATTTAAATCAGCTTTAGTTTAGACTGGTAAAGACAAAAATTACGAACACGGCCAGTCATTTAACTAGAGAACTAAGTATATTTTTTGGTAAAAGTAGCATTGAATTTGTACCTGTTGGCTGCCACTATTGGGTACAGGTCATTTAAATATAGGTTCAAGACCATTCCTGTCTTAAACCTGTTTTAGACCAAGCCTTAAGTTTTATTTATATCAGGCTACTGCAATATAATATTTCAACATTCAAAGCCTCTTTTGCGCCAGGAGCCTGGGCTGAGTTGGGGGGGGGGGGGTGAAAGGTTCGAGAAGCAACCAATGAAACTTCTCTATTTTGACTGTTTGCTGCTGGAAAAATAATTTAACTCTCTCTCGGTAAATATTTATTATTTGATACTTGTTCAGGTCTGGTTTCTAGTGTGCTATCACTAGAACAGCTTTCTTTAAAGCCTAGATAAGTTGAAGTCATCTCTAATATAGCCAGAAAAATCGGAAACATAATGAAACGAACAAATGGATTACTTAAGCTTCTTGTCTGACACTCAACAGAGTCTCTATAATAATCAATATGCTGCCTTTCTCTGTAAAGAAATTGCTGCTAAGGATAGCGGTAAATACTTTTGAAACTTTCAAATTGTTGTGATATACTGTGATATTTATTTAAGATTCTATTGTATTTTAACAAAGGACTCAGAGAACGTTAAGCTGCAATTGAAAGAACCTTTTGTTTAGAATCACTGACTGTGATGAAATATTAATGTGTTTTTAATCGCTCATTTGGTAGTTTATTTTTGCAAGCAAAAAGAATAGATATCTCAAAATCTAAACTATGTTTTCCTCATATTCTAAATTGGCATTATTCTTCATTTGAAAATTGGCGTTTGTGGCAACAAAAATTTTAAAATTTTCTGCTTGCTACTGAAGCAAATAAAAAGCAAGACTATTAAAATTGCCATGCTTCTGAATTTTCTCGGAGAAGATGACCATGAGCGTTGCAATCAATTTTCATGGCATGAAACCAAGATAAAGATAATTTTGAGACCGTCGTAGCATCATTTAAAGGGAAACAAACGATTGGTATTTATCAGATATTGATTTTAGAGTCAGCAGCGTTCTGAAGGACAGGAATTCTTCGACTGTTACACTGACTTATGAAAGCTTGCAAATCAATGCGGTATCTACGTTGTCTTTCAGACCAGTAACTTCCTTTTATACAGCTTACAAACTCTTAATTACTCAATAGACCTAAACTTAAAATTACTCAATAGACCTAAACGATAAAGTAAGCGCACGATGGGGGATCACTCTAACATTAGCACAGTTGAGGGGCAGGTAGACCCTCCTGCTGTTAAAATTGATAATTCCTCATCTAACACGGCAAGATATTGTCATGAATAGAATCGCTAGTTAGGATTCCATTTTACAGCATGTTTGTGGGTTAATCTCATCCATCTCTAATGGAATCATTTCCACCAAAATAAAATGTCTGGGACTAGCACATTCACTGGAGCTACTGGTTCAAAAGCACCAACGTCATCTTCCCTTTCAAGAACTCATTCAGGTGGGAACTCAACTTCCGTAGGGGGCCAAGTGTACCCTGCAACTGCCCCAAACTTTTTGTCAGTCGTTACCCCTATTCCTGGGGTTTCATTTCCAGAGCAGTCTTTATTTTGAGGGCCAGTTCACAGAATAACCTGAACTGGCTTCTTGGTGCAGAAGCAGCGCACCTGTAGCAATAACCCCAGCTTAAGGGGTTTCACCTACGCTGCCTCCAGTTG
This sequence comes from Pelagia noctiluca, assembly GCA_963924455.1. Lineage (NCBI taxonomy): Eukaryota > Metazoa > Cnidaria > Scyphozoa > Semaeostomeae > Pelagiidae > Pelagia > Pelagia noctiluca. The sequence goes on along the minus strand of OZ004321.1, from coordinate 12,366,737 downwards.
CTGGATATTTGGTGAAGAAAATCGCCAAGAGTCAATATGTGGAGCTAGGTCTTCTCAGGCCAGTAATTTGAAGAAGTTGCCCCTTCAGGAGCAAACCTTGGTACAAAGCACCAATTTCATGCGTGGCGAAGTGCTTCCCAATCCGGATTTCGCTGATTGGGCTGAAGCCTAGGCTGTTCATGGTGCTGTGTTGGCAGCAAAGCAGCCCAAAAAAGATAAAGATCACTTTGCTTATTTTCTGCTACTGGCATCAGCTCAAAGAGGCATCCCAGGCGCTGGTTGGTTGGAATATGATGTTGCCTTCCACAAGCGGAAACACCTTCAATTATTGGGGGAAAGTCATGCCCACCTTGTGGATGACAATAGTCTTGGGTAAGAGCCCCTCTCCCTCAAAGGATACTAGTCCACTGTTATGTTATTGGTGGAATGATGGCACTTTTCATTTGATGAAATGCAAGTATGCTCATGTTTGTTCTGTGTGTTCTGGGACACATACAAAGCAAGATTGTGAAAAATTGGTCACCACTCAGCCTTCTGATAGGGACCAGTCTCCTGTGCTCAAAAAGTCTGCTAGGCGTTGACTGGATCCTAAAAACAAAGTTTTACCAAGTCCTGTTGATGTAGCAGTATTAAATATCCCCTTATGGGGAAAGTATTTAGAGAGAATTCACCATCTCGATGTTAACTTGGTTTTAAGGGGTATTCAGGAGGATTTTCTGTTAGGGACCCAACCAGGTCCCTTGGTATCAGCTAAACGTAATTGTAGCTCTGCACTTAATCAATCTCAGATTATCCATTCCTATCTGGAGGACGAAGTTAAGGATGTAAAATACAAAAATTTAAAGACCAAAATATTTTTTTTACTGCTAAATCAATTTTTGGCTGCTGATAACAAAAATTAAAAAATTAAGCAAACACTTACTAGTGCAGTTTGATTATGATTATTTTCCATACCTAGAGCCAGAAGGATGTGGGATTTATATGAGCTACGCGGTGACCTTCAGCCTGATTAAAAGACATACCAGGAGCAGATGCTAGTCCTAAAATGCTAAATAAAGTGAGGTTTCCTACAAGGAAAAAGGGTTGAAAATAAATTGTTGGGGAGGGTGGGCATATAAATCCCACATTGTTCTGGTTCTAGGTATGGAAAATAGTCATAATCAAACTGCACACGGAAGTGTTTGCTTAATTTCTTAATCATTTTCTATACTAGAACCCAGACCTCTGTCTGGTATTTATATGAGAGTTCAAAGAAGACTTGCAGATTATGTCGAGGAACAATGCAAGTTTAACAATAAATCACAGATATATGATCAAACTGAAATCAAATCAGAAACTAATGTTCTTCCAAAATTAATGTCTGCAATAGGCTTATTACAATGAACTGCAAAAGTCCTTGAATTCGACCTACCAGCAGCTCTGTTTATGTCTGACATGGATAAGCCCAAGCTCTTTGCCTTTGATACTGCAGCAGATCTTGTGGAATGTGAAGAAAAAAATTTCAGTATTTATACCAGCCAATTTTGATGTTTCCTTAAACCACCGAGGTATTGTTCCTTGTGAATGATAAATAACTTAACAAATGGACCACGGGGCCTGAATGAACGGGAAAGATATGCCTGCATGTTCTTAACCGGACAAATGCTGTCACGTAATGGATATGATCAAAAATCTATTGGAGATTGGTGAAAAGTTGGTCTAGTCGTTTTTAGGATTTGGCTAATGTAACAAATAACTCTATCCTCAGTTAGAGAAATAAAGCGAACAATCAACTGCTGAAAGAATTTGATTACTTTGACCGGAGAGCAAACAAAATAATTTTTCTTTTCTGTGAGACAAAGATTTGAAAGGTATGCTGAAAGAATCTCCTAGGCTACTTAAATATTGCAGTACAATCTGAACATCAAAAGTACAAGTATACTTTGGAAGAGCTTGTCTAAGTTTGAACAATCCTCTCAACAGCTTCTTAAAGACCCACTGTCAACCAACAAAGCCAGTGTTCTCAATTTAGTGTTTACAAACAGTGGCCTCCTTTGAATGTCAAAGGATTCGGTCGCCATATTGTTTTTTAAGGGAGCTGCGACAGAAGAAAAAATTTTGCGATCGCGATTTAAAAAAAAGAACATGACTGATGCAGATGGTATTATCTAACTTACCCGAGTCTCCACAGGCTTTTCGAACGATGAAAAAACCTGGTGATCGTCGTTTTCTTGGAGTTGATGTTAGTAACTTCTGATCATCGGATTCAGCTCCAGTAAATATTCTGCAAACTCACTGTCACTCGATGTATTCTTGAAAATAGTTTTAAGACTTTACCACTGCTTGTAAACTGGCTCTTTTAATCTTACCTGGCGTGATGGAGCCGGTGGACGTCCTCGTTTTGCAGAATACATTTCGCAAACACGACTACGCCTAAACTAAGACAACCTCTCGTTGTTTCTCGTTGTTGCGTTGCTGAAAGCTACGTAGCTGCGCAATTTTTAATTTCTGACCCAGAAAAACATGTAACTGCGTAGGCGCGATGTTATTAAACAAGGAAGGCTCCATAAAATACAGGGACTGCTTTGTTGGTTGGCAGTGGGTCTTTAACAAGAAGATTGTTTCCAAAAGTTGATCCATCAGGATTATGCATAATGACTGACAATGCAGATCTTGCCGTATTCATGGCAGAATAGTCAAGACCCTTTTCAGTAAAAAGCTTTGTAAGGAAATTTATTCCATCTCGTATAGACCATTTTACTGGAGAAATGTTCTGTCGCTGACAATATGAAAGCCATTGCTTGATGTAAGTTGAATATTGTCTACATGTAGTAGGATTCCAAGACTCTTTAATAATAGAGATAGTATCTCCAGACATACCAGTCAAGTATTTTTCCTGCCAGAGATTAAACCAGCACGCAGCTTGAGGGACTTCCAAAGTGGGTGCAGTGCATTTGGTTTTTTGGTCAGCAAGAGCAGTTCTCTGCTAGGAGGAATGATGACAGAGTCAAAAACTTGCATTCTCATGGATTGCGGATACCAGCAGCTATATGGCCAGTCAGGTACAACCAAAAGACCTGTGGCTTTATCTGTGAAAATTTTGTTCAATACTCTAGGAATCATATTGAAAGGTGGAAAAGCGTAAAATTCCATATTTCCCCAATCTAATGTGAATGAGTCAACAGATACAGCCTTTGGGTCTGGCCACAAAGAAACAAATGGTTTCAACTGGTAATTAAGGCGTGACGCGAAAAGATGGATTTTCGGTCTAGTCCGGAGAAAAATCTGAATAAATTTGAACACCTTAGGATTCAATTTCTATTCAGTTGTAAATTGACATATTCTAGATTCGAAATCAGCTTCTTTATTTTCTATTCCTGGAATGTGACATGATGTTATCCAATTGTTTCTTTCTATAGCCCATTGCCAAATTTCGTGAACCACTTTATTGCAGTCAAATGAATGTGAGGTGCCCATCTTGTTGATTGAAAATACTGCTGTCATGTTATCAGTGAGGACCTTGATATGAGAGTCTCTCCTATCTATGAGAGACATCAAACCAAATAAAACAGCTTTAAGCTCCAAAACGTTAATAGAAAACTGTTTTTCTTTCTCAGACCAAAAACCATGAGTTTTTCTTTCATTATATACTGCACCCCAACCAAAACCTTATGCATTGGTTGTTGGCAAAACATCTGGGTTACACAAAGAGATATCATTTTGAGATCTATCAATGTTTTGTATCCTCCAGGATAATTCATTTTTGGATTGCAAAGACAAGTGCATCACAGCATCAAATTTCACAGATGAACCTTTTAGAGCTGAACTTTTATCCCTTTCTAAAGCTCTATAGTATAGAGGCCCGAATTTAACAGCAGGAAAAGTGCTAACTATAGAACCAAATACTTTAGCTACCTCACGAATAATTGGAAATTTACACTGTATTAAACTACTGCAAGAAGCTCTGATCTTAGCTTTCTTTGACTCAGGAAGGTATGTAATCATTTGTTCTGTATCTATGCAAAAACCTAAATACTTTAAACACTTGCATGGAAAAAATGTAGATTTTTGGGCATTGATAACAAAACCTAAGTCATCAAACAATTTAATTGTCTCAATAAGTGCCTCAAGGCATTTATCATAAGATTCATCCATTATCATTATATCATCAATATAAGCAACAATGATAAAACCTCTGTTGCGGAGATATGCCAATGCTGGTTTCAAGAGTTTTGTAAATTTCCTTGGCCCCGAACTTAACCCATTGGGAAGACAATTGAAATGGTATACAATTGAAATGGTATAAAGTACTTTTGAATTTGAATTTCAAATATTTCTTATGATTTTGGTTTATGGGAACCGTGTAATAAGCATCTTTAATATCAACCGATCAATAAATTAACAACACATGGCAAATTTGTCCATTTTAAAATTAATGTAGGGCATGTTTTCATTCAACGCACGTAAATTGAGAATCATTCTAAATGAGTCATTATCCTTGGGAACCAAAAATATAGGAGAGATGAATTCATTAATCTCATGTTCGCTAACACTTACAACACCCTTATGAAGGAGTTCTGTAATCTCATTGGATACAAAGGCTTCCTCCTTTGGCGAAAAATGTTGAAAATCACTTAAAGGTGTGACAGGAATTGTATCATCCAGAAAATCTATGTGAAGTCCAGATAAAGTTGTCAAAACGTCCAAATCTGAAGTTATTTGTTGCCAAGCAGATAACCTAAATTTTAGCGCACCAACAGAAAATGTTTCTGCTGTATAATGAAAATAATGAATGAGTTCAGGAAAATAAACAGAACAATTTTTTTACATTTATTTCCTGTATGGCTGTCAACTCCTGAATGGTCTGCTCTTGGCTCTGGACAAAAAATAACCTCTATTTCTTCCTTGCTGTCCCTAATTTCGTGAAAAATTATTGTTAGACTAATTGCTCTGATTATAAGAAGTGGAATCCCTTACTGCACGCCTTGCAATCCGTTTAGCTTCCTTCTCTTGCTTGATTACTTTTTCTATATCATCATCAAAAAGGTGCTCACTGACAGTGTTGGAAGCATCACAAATTCCTTGACAATCTTGATCAAGTATAGGCCTAACATTTGATTTGCGCTTGTTGATAATTCTAAGAGCCAATAGAGACAATAGAGACACTTAGTTTCTCTGCAGACAAGACTGAGTCGGCTATTTTAGTAGCAATTTGAGTAGCCTTACAAACAGACTGGTGCAAAGAGTAGAGCTTCTTCTCATTGCTGTTGAAGGGATCTTCAAAACTGGGCATTTTTCGAATTAATTTTGGCATTGAAGGCGTAGAGAGGGGCTTTAAATTGGATGGCTGTTTATGCCTCTTAAATATCTTATTTAGTCCCTTTATATTTAGGTTAGAATAAATCTTTAGCAGGATCTCCTTTTGTCTATGAATAGGTGCTTGGTTTGGTCCAGGATGAATTTTAACCTCAATTTTTGTTATCAGCAGCCAAAAATTTATTGTAACACATGAATTTGCCTATTTCTCTAAATTTTAATTTACCATCGAAAACGAGGTTTAAACATGAAATGGAGGCTCGGTGGTACCAATTTTGCCCGTATAAAATCAATTTTTGGAATCGGCGAATTGAAATTGACCAAATCAAGTTGGTCTCATAAATTCCCTCAACGGGTGACAATACTCCTCCTCTGGTCTAAATTAAGGATACAATAATTTGTCAAGTCTGTCTAGGGCTGCTAAAAAGCACAGCATATCTCAAGCACATATTCATGCCATGATCCAGCTCAAAACTTTTGGAAAAAATCGCGAGTAAAACACTTCTGTGAAGCTTTGCTGTGCACTGGTACATCTGTTCACGTGCCAAATGACCTAATTTCATGCGTTGCATAACTTATTACACAAGAAATTGTTTCGGAGCTGAATGAAGCCTTGTTTGTCACCATGGAACTCCATGAAAGTCCAGATATTTGAAAGCAAGAGCAATTGCCCGTAGTTTTACGCTATGTTTTGAAGGGCAAAGCTATAGAGCGCTTTACAGAGTTTGATGACTACAGTCTTCAACGAAATTCTCAAGAGATTTCTGATATTGCTGTATCTAAGATACAGAAATACAATATTGGAGATTAGTTTAGTTGCTCAAACTTTTGATGGAGCATCTGTCATGTCTGTTGAGGTATCAGGTATTAATGCAAAGGTGAGGGAGCAATACCCTAGAGCATTGTTTATCCATTGCTATGCCCATAAATTGAATCTTGTTATTTTTCATGGAGTCAAGAGAATAAATGCTTTTAAGAGGTTCTTTTCTACACTTACTGGGATATCTGTGTACTTTTCAAGATCTACAAAGCGATCCGCATACCTGAAAGAGTTTGTACACATTAGAATCCCTGGTGCCTGTGATACAAGATGGAACTCTAATGCGCTGTTGGTTGGATCAGTGCATGCTGTCTATGAAGACCTGAAAATCTTTTACCGTGATATTTTAGAGCCGAATTGTTGGGATGACAGCACAGTGAACGCTGCTTGTGATTATCTAGCAAAGCTAAATACAGTAGTTTACTTTCCTTCTTGAGGAGTTTCATTCCATCTTCCCACACACGGAAACGTTTTTCAATATCTTGCAGACAAAAGCCTTTCTGTATATCAAAGTTAATGGTTGCAATGAATTTTTTTAAGGAACGGACAAACCTCTCAAGGTTCACACTGGTAGCTGTCCAGCAAATAGGCCAGCATACAGCCACTATCAAAGAGGTTTGTCAGTTCATTCGAAAAAACTTGTGCGAAAACACCCAATTCCCTGTATTTTCTTCCCCCCAAAAAACTACTTTTTCGAATTTCATGCGACAAGTAAAACCATAGTTGCTAGAAAAATTGGGCAGCAGTACACTGGCCCGGATTGCTAGCACAGAAACATTATTTACTGTCGGTGATTGGACAGAAAAACACATTTTTTCCGCCAACACGAAGTGCCCCACCCAATCACCACAGAACTCCGACCACCTATTTTGTGTTTTTTATCTTAGGCCTTTGGCCTTTGACTTTGTTTTAGGCCTTTGGCCTTTGACTTTGTTTTAGGCCTTTGGCCTTTCACTTTGTTTTAGGCCTTTGGCCTTTCACTTTGTTTTAGGCCTTTGGCCTTTCACTTTGTTTTAGGCCTTTGGCCTTTCACTTTGTTTTAGGCCTTTGGCCTTCCACTTTGTTTTAGGCCTTTGGCCTTCCACTTTGTTTTAGGCCTTTGGCCTTCCGCCTTGTTTTAGGCCTTTGGCCTTTCACTTTGTTTTAGGCCTTTGGCCTTCCACTTTGTTTTAGGCCTTTGGCCTTTCACTTTGTGTCGGGCCTTTGGCCCACTTCTTTGCACTTAGCCATTTTTGCATCTTTATTTTGTATGAGGCCTTTGGCCTGCTTATCCACTCTGCCATTTTTGCCGTTCCTTTTCATTGGGCCTTTCGCCCTTTTCTGCTGCAGTTGGTCTTTCTTTGATTTTGGCCATTTGGCCTTTCCTCGAGGCTAGGTGATGCAATTCCTAGAAAAAGGGAAAAGAAGAAGAAAGGCAAAGGAAACGACTCTGTCAGGGAATTCCTGCCATCTTTCTCGACGCCAATGTCAATTGCTCCGTAGGCAGCTTTATATGCTTTTGCTTGACCAGCGACCCAATGCTTTTATAAGATATTCTGGGAAACCTAGAGATGCGGCGGTGGTTGCTGCCCCCACCCGAAAACTATGCCTGAACCGTGAAGTCTATGTAACAATGGTATATAGGCCGAGATGGCCCTTAACCAGCTTAACTCTATCTAGCTGGATGAATATCTCTTTTACAAAATATATACAAATTCTTTACAAAAACTAATCAAATTACAAAATTCAATAATATAAAAGAGATGTTGATTAAGTTCTGTCAAGTCATGTCAGTGAGGCATTCAACTGTTTTATCGTCTTTTCACGTCTTTGAAAGGCCTTGTTACAGTATATGCCAACCCTCTTAAGACAACAAGTATCTTCTTGAGAGAGAAGCCAGATAAATAGTTTTTTTTTCTGATAGAAGCTGAACTGAGAGGTATTTTTGAAGTATAGGGTTAAGCATATTTTTTCTTAAATCAATATATAAGGGGCAATTCAACAGGAAATGAACTTCATCTTAGACGATAGACAAACCATTAGATTTGCAAGTCAAACAGTATCTTTTATCACGTGGGGTCTTTTTCGAGCCATACCTGCCTGTTTCGATGTGCAAATTATGTGCACTAAGGCACAGTTTTGCAAATTACACCTAATGTTTTAATCTGAAAAAATGTCAAGTTACGGTTCAAATTGAAAGTTTGTTTTAAACAAAGCGTATGTCTTAAGCTTTTTATCTTGCTCTATGTGGACATCTAGACTTTAACGGACTACAGATTGAAAGTGTTGATAAATTTTGTTTTTCATAGCACTTTTATTGTCAGAGCTCTTAATATCATAAAGAGTCGCCAAAGACCTGGCTTTTAGAGACCCAGTTAGAATGCCCATTATCAGCATCTTCTTGCAGCATAAAATAAAGCTTTATTTGCATACCTCTCATTCTCTAACATGGAGACACGCACATAGAACTTAAGAATGTTAATATGCCTAGAATAAAGCATAGAATAACGTCCCAATTCTGCATAAACTGCATCGGTTGTTGTTGTTGACTTTACTCCGCGAGCGTATTTACAGGCAGAGAGATGCAACCTCTCTAACTTTGGCCAATCATTAGTACCCCAAATTTCTGATGCGTAATTGAGAATTGGTATTATCGTGCGGTCGAAAAGATACAGAAATATTCAAGGTTGAAAACCACCCCATTCCCTACTTTTAGATAAAAGAGAGAAAAAACACTTTTGGGCTTTTTCTTTGATTTTCTCTGTGTGATCAACGAAAGATCCGTTTGATTTGAAAGTGACTCCTAGGTATTTATATGTTTCACACTCTTTCACCTCTTTATCGCCAATTTTCCAAATATCTTTGTTTTTTGATTTATTGCCAGATTTGCGTTTATGTTTCCTTACGACCATAATTTTTGTTTTACCTAAGCTAAATTTTCATTTTTTATTGAAGTCACAAAATTGTCTAGCAAGTCAAGCCGAAATTGCATATCTTTAGGGTTTTCAGCTAATAGAAGAAGATCGTCTGCATAAAGGGGGGTATGAAATGATTCGTTACCCATTTTAACCCCTAAAGATGAAGCTTTTATCTTATCATCCAATTCATTTAAAAAAAAGGGGCAAAAAGAAGAGGGCTCAGCAAACATCCCTGTCTTACGCCTCTAGAGCAAGGGAATAATCCAGTTAATTCATTTTCACCCCTTACACCAGATTTTCCTTTGCTATGAAGGGACTCAATTACCTTTAGAAATTTCCGTCAAAACCGTACATTGATAGTTTCTTAATTAGATCTTTATGATCCACCGAATCAAACGCCTTGCTAAAATCAATGAAGCAAACATAAAGTGAACTTCAAACCTGTGTTCTATTATAGCCCTAAGCGTGAAAAATATGATCGGATGTCTGAAAGCCTTTCCTGTAAGCTATTTGATTTTCGTTCAGTATGTTGTATGTTGAAGCAGTCTTGTTTAGTCGTTGTAATAGAAGACCAACGAACAGCTTTCCGAAGGTACTTAAAAGGTTATTCCTCTGTAGTTATCAAGATTTCTCTTGTCTCCACCTTTGAACAGAAGAAAAATGATTCCTACCGCCCTTTCCTCTGGAAAGTCATCCCTCTCCAAAATTCTATTGAAAAATTACACAAAAACTTTATGAAATTGTTCATTAAGGTTTTTCAACAGTCCGGCACTGATCATATCAACGCAAGGCGCTTTCCCATTTTTCAAGTCATGAATCATGGCTTTGACTTCCTGAATCGTGATTGGGCAATTTATTTCACTGTCAATATGACTCAGTGTTTCAATGTCAAACAATGGTTCTTGTGAATCTAGTTCCTGAACGTTTACAGATTCATTAGAATTGTTTTGTAATACACTTTTTTTTTTTTTTTTATAAGAATGAATTTTATAAGGATAATGAGCCTCAAAATCGGTGAAATTTAAGAATATTTTAAGAATATTGCAAGGCTCAGATCTTATGGAAAAATTTTAGCGAGTGTTTCTTTACTTCTGAATTGGTGTGCTTTTTACCGGGAATGGTTTAAATACTGTACACTCACCTTAATTTTGATGCAAGTGTCGATGAGCTCTGTTTTACAGCAAATAAGGATATTGTTCTTTTTTGGCATTTATGACAATGATAACAATTTATTGCTATACCCTAGTTTTCTGCTGTAAGAATAATTTAAGAATATTCCGAGGCTTAAAATAACAAAAAATTAAGAATATTGAGGCTCAGAAAAAAATTAGATATTCTTATAAAAAAAAGAGTGTAAGCCACTAAAATAATCAAAAAGCTCAATATCATCAAAATCTAAATCGGTTTTTTTTTTTCCTTTGCTTAACTTTTTCCAAAATAATTTAGGTGACTCGGAAATTAAGGACCAAAGTTTAATTTTTTCTGTGTCCAGAAACGACTGACGTTTATTTTTGATAAGTTTTTATATTCTCTTCTTTGTTGAAAATAGGCTTGACGTAATTCTCCTGGTAAGGACCTGGACTTAACGTTTGGAAAGTTTTTAAACTTTCTTGATAAATTTTTCTAGCTCTATTTAGACTCTGTTTCTTATTTTTGCACTCATTATCAAACCATCTATTTTTGCTATGAGAAACAATATGGAAACTTCTCACCCTGTTTACTTTTCTGTTTTCTCCTCGAGACTTCGCAGTTGGGTCGGTTTTTTAACTTTCAAGAAGAAACACGAACGGCTTGGCTGCTTGTTTGAACGAATGACCTTCAACCAAGTCACGCCTCGATTTTATGCAAGCTCATGAAAACAATAGCTGATTCGAAATGCAAGAAAGATTTCTTTGTTAAGCAATCAACCAAACATGTCTTTGTATATAAAATACCTCCATCGCGTCTTTTATTGCTGTAACCAATCAGAACCTATCTAAATATCAACACGTTGGCAACAAACTCCCCCAGGAGCAAGTAAGCGAGCTTCATTGCCCATTAACCGCGAGTAAATTGCATTTAATCGTCATGTAAACGATGTCAAAAAACGTGATATCTTCCCTCAGAACTGATGCTGCATTTACTTTTATTTGGGAGACAGTTGCAGCTTTGGTGGATGTTCAGTCCTTTTGGAGAAGAGGTTCTGCTGGGGTTCAGAGAGAGAGGGAATTCAGAATGCTATTTGAATCCCTACTGAGCAGCTATGGACGTCATTTTGATAGTGTCAAACTGCAAAGTGAGTTGCAAGCTTTCTACCATGCCAAATAATTCAAGGACATGTTTCCACACCAAATCCTCGATCTGCTCAATGCAGCAGGGCTACTCAGCACCATGCCTCAAATTTCAAAGCTCTGTTAGCTGATCCTTACTGTACCTGCCATGTCAGCTTCGGTCGAACGAATGTTTTCCGCCCTTAAAAGAATTAAGACATGTTGTCGCACCAGTATCGTTGAAAGGATCGTCTCTCAAGCTTGTCCTTGATTTCAATCGAAAAGAGCTCACTTATAAAAAAGTCTGATTTCTATGATGATGTTATCGAACTGTTTTTTGGAAGGAAAGAACGCCATATCCAGAATAAATATAAATAAACAGAAGCGAGGTCTTTCACATAAATGATAATTGTCAACCTAAATATATTCATGTCCATTTAAATATTCCATCTTCTGCTGTATCTATACTTCTATAACTCACTCTAACATCTGCAAATTGAATTGGGTTGAGAATATATATATTTTGTTTTTACGATCTCTTGCCACTACTTTGATCATTGTAGTGATATTATGTTTTAAATTGAGTTTTATTTGCAAAAATTTGCTACTCCTAATTTTCCAACGTTTAAGCTTAAGTAAAGCAGCGAAAATCAACCAATTTGATATCCGTGAAATTTTATTAGGCGTTGTTTTGTTATACTTTCCAACTATTCTCATTACCCAAGGGACTTTACTTATGCATGCTTGTTCGTAAGTAAGGTGTGGTATAAATCATTGTGTGGACATGTTTTGATAGTTATTGGCTTGAAACACAGTCGTATTTCTATGTCGCCTCTCAACGAACTCGACATTGTGACAGAAGTATAACAAGCCTCAAAGCTACATTGCAGAAGTTAGCATGGAAAGCTACAGCTGGGGAAGATCGGTCATACGACTAGGGTCGAAGACTTCGAGGCACCGCAGCTGTGAGCTCACACAGTAAAGAAAAAGTTTGAGGAGCACTTCTTTATCAAACGCCATGTGATATTCAGGCATGCTCGCTTCAATATGCGTGTACAAAACCGAGGCTGAGTCTTTCGATAACTTCCTAACTGATTTGTATGCCCTTGCTGAGTTCTGTAACTTTGGTGATCTACGCGAGAAGCTAATTCAAGACAGAATAGTGGTTAGAATAAGGGACAAAGCAATGTTGGAGAGACTTCAACTGGAGTCAGATTTGACCTTGGAAGGAGCAGTCATTTTGGTTCGCCAGAAGGATGTTGTCCGAGAACAACAAAGTTTGATAACCCGTCCGCTCTTCGCAGGGCCAACATTGACATGCTGAGAGATAAAAAAAACACAAGGCAGAGACCAGATCAACAAAACTCGTTGAGGGGAGAAAAACAACCACGAGCAACTCCGAGGGAACAAATTTCTTCGAAGCCAGATGCAAGGAAATGTGGAAGATGTTTTGGTCCTTTTCATGAAAGAATTCACTGTCCGGTGCGAAATTCACAATGCTATGTATGTAGGAAAACGGGACTCTGGAAAAAGGCTTGCAGAAAAAACAAGTCAATAAAGTCTCAGCTGAGATCTTTCCAATTAATTCTGCTGATGATGATGACCAATTCACGCTTTTCCTTTTTCTTCGCGCGCGCGGATTGCATTCTGGTAGTAGGTGTATTATTGCATATCATGGATGTTCATCATGTGTCGAGTAATTTTCCGAAAAGTTCTTCAAATGATTCCGAGTCTAGTTTTCTACTCCAGCCAAAACTCCAGCAAGGGTTCGGAATCAAGCCAAAACAGATTTACGTTATTTTTCCGAAGAATCCAAGGAAACTGAGAAGGATTCCGCCGAGAATGGAGATGAGCCTAGACCTAACATTGTCGGTGGTTACACTTGCTGCGTGCCGAAATGTATGAATAACTCGAAGAAAAACAAGGAATTTGAATTCAACCGTATTCCAAGTGGTACTCGAAAAGAAAAACTTGAGATAAGAAATAGCTTGGTGAATTTAATTAGCAGAAAAGACTTAATATCAAACAAAAACCATCGAGTTTGTTCAGCTCATTTTCCCTTGAGGAGACAAAACGTACCTGAACAATCTACCACTGATTGTTCCCAAGACCACCACACCCACCATCCCTACCCCAAGGACAACGACAAAATCAAGGAACAGAGTTCTCAACATTACACAAAATATTAATAACGACGTATAACAGGAAGAACAAGAAGAACATGTTGATCCCGTGAAAGATTTGGAAAGGTAGATTGCAGAGCTCAAATCCAAGCTTGCATTAGAAATGGGAGCTGCGACCAGTGTTATAACACAGCTAAGGGAGAATGTGAAGACCTTAGATGAACATTTTCTGTTGAGAATTTTAAAACTGACAACAGAAAATTTCATTTTTACACTGGACTCACAGACTACGAAACATTTAAACTTATGTTTGACTCTTTTGGACCTGCTGTTGATAAGTTGATTTATCATCACTCAAACACCAATGTAAAAAAACTTAATGAAGATTCCTGTAAGCGTGGACCAAAGCGTTCAATAACCCCTGAGAATGAGTTTTTTTAATATTGGCAAGGCTACGATGCGGAATGTTGGAAGAAGATATTGCAAGCAGAGCTGGAATTTCTATGAGTCACTTCTCATGCATCTTCACAACATGGATTGACTTTTTGCATGCAAGATTTTGTTCGTTCACTATATGGCCATCCAGAGAGACTGTTGATAAAACCATGCCAACTTTTTTCAAAGAGACATACCCATCAACTAAGGTAATAATTGATGCTACAGAGATATTCATTGAGATGCCAAGCTCTTCGGGATCACAGAGTGAAAGCTATTCAAGCAACAAGCATCATAATACAGCCAAAGGACTTGTAGGAATGGCACAATCCGGAGCTGTCACTTTTGTCTCAGATCTCTATGCAGGCCGTTGCAGTGACAAGTCAATCACAAAAGACTCTAGAATCTTGCAACTCCTTGAAGAGAATAATTCTGTAATGGCAGACAAAGGGTTTACAATAGAGGACATTTTACCACCGAAGACGTACCTCAATATTCCTCCCTTCCTGAGAGATAATGCCTCTCTTAGCATTGAAGAGGAGACAGAGACAAGACTTATAGCTTCTGTAAGAGTGCATGTTGAAAGAGCAATCAGAAGGATAAAAACATTTCGTATTCTGAAAACTGTTTTTCCAATTTCAATGGCACCCAATTTGAATAAAATTTGGGTTGTCTGCTCGTACCTCACTAATTTATTACAACCTTAAATAGCTGAACAATAGGGAAGAATTTTCCTGAACTGTCAAATTTTCTAGTTATCTAATGATGTGCTCTGTTGTGAAATTGTTTGTTTTTCCTGTTTTTTTTTTGCTGAATGATATCATGTCTGAATACATCACTTTGCCGAAAAAAAAAACAAGAAAAATTGTTTTGACACTCAAATAAGCACTTGGGCACATATACGCAGACGACGTATGGTACACAGATTTTAAAGAAACTTGGCTAAAGCCGTACTAAAATTTTCTTAAATTTTCTATTGTTAAAGAAAAACAGAACAAAATAATCTATTGTTCTTTACAAGAAATTCTTGTACTGAGTTACTTATAAAAATGTGTGTATACTAAAACAAGAAAAAGATTGATTCGATTTTAAAATGTACATCAGTAAAAATCAAATCTATATTTTTAATCTTCTTCAAGTATGCATGTTTTTTTAAGAGATCCTCAAATAAGCCCCGAGTATTTTAGGGTGGGAACTTAATCGATGTTGGGGGTGTAAAATGCATAGAAAAGCTAATATTTTAGTTAAATTTAGGACTGAAACAAGTTATAAATCTGATAATAGAGGTATATAGCGATATATAGCGTATCACTATCATCATCAGTTAACCCTCCAAAACATTTTTGAGTTGGGGCTTATTCGAAGGAGTCAGCTTACACTCTTTTTTCATTATAAGAACACTGAGGCTTAATTTTGATGGAGAACAATAGAGAAAACAATAGCCTATTGTTTAGATCAAAAGCAAAAGGAAGAACATCTAACCCTCTGCAAAAATTTACTGGTTCTTTTAAAAAAACAAGAGTGTTGTTGTGTTATGTTCATTGTATTTGCATATGCTGTTTTTTTTTTTTTTTTTTTTTTTTTTCACTTAATTCAACATGGCTGTCGGACGTCCATTCTGGTGCTCTGAGATCGAACTGGATTGCTTATACCGTACTTGACTTTGCTCGTTATTTTTTCGCTAATAACTTTGTTTTTAATAAAAGTATGGAGTTCAGTTGGTGAATTTTATTTATCATATGTTGTGTCATTTTTAAGAAATAACATTCTGAGTTCAAAGTTTATCAGAAGTCGCATGCCGCCTTAGGCCACACCTGGCTAGGCCCATTTCGTTTTGAAGAAGTCATCATGGCAGTGACTTTGGAAGTAGTGCAAGCATTACTTAAAAACCAAACTGAAGTTTTCAATTCATCACTTAAACTCATGCTTCAGGACCTCAAAGATGATATCAAAAGTATTCGTAAAGATATTACAGATCTACAGGTTAGCCTTCAATTCACTCAAGCCAAACTTGACGAAAGTAACCAAAAGTTGGAAGGCTTTGAGGCAACTTTGTCAGTACATTCCGACAATTTGAATGATATAAATCAACAAACTGATGAGGTTGACAATCAACTTGAATATTTAGAATATCAGAGCAGAAGGAATAATATAAGAATTATTGGAATTCCTGAAAACACAGATGTTGAGACCTGGGATGATACTGAGAAGATATTGAAGCAGTCAATCAAGGAAAAGCTCAAGCTAGATGAAGATTTTGAAATAGAGAGATGCCATCGTGTTAACAGACGCACCAATAATCAGAGTGATAGATCAGACCGACCAAAGGAGCCTCGCCCCATAGTGGCAAAATTTTCCAAGTGGAAAGAAAAAGAGACTGTGCTGAGGAAAGCCAGGGAGATCAAGCCAAGGGGTATTCGATTCTTAGCTGACTTATCAAGTCGTACTCTTCAAAGAAGGCGAGCCCAAGTTCCTCAACTCATAGAAGCAAGACGACAGGGTAAAATAGCATTCTTTGTGCTTGACAAGCTGATTATCAAGGACAAGAGGCCATTTATCAAGCCAACTAGACCACCAGACAATCTCAATGAAACTACTAGAAGTGAAAGTGAGCACGAAGTATCTTTTGATACCTTCTAACTTGATGCCTTACTTGTCTTGGTATTTCAAGTATGTTGCGTTTTATTTTTCCTAAGAATTGTTATCAAGTCTTTTTTAGTTTAGGCCAATTATAATTATTTTTTTCCCTTATTCAAAATTTAACAAGGAATGAATCCTCTTAACCATCAATGTGGCATTTGCCACAAAAATATACTAGGCAACCAAAAGGCAGTATTTTGTAATAACTGCAATTATTATGTCCACACAAAATGCAATGATATTTCTGCTTCAGAATATAAAGAACTTGAAAATGAACCTGATGATTATTGTTGGCTTTGCAAAAAATGCACACATGAAATGTTTCCATTCGGCTCTTTAGAAAATGATGAACTTTCTGGACTTTGTGATTTTGACCTACCCTCACTCATCGACTCTGCCCCCTCATTCGAAATCACTTCTAATCTTTTGGCTTTGCCTAATCTAAGTGATTACGATATTGATGAACATATGCCTCAGAATATTGATTCTCGCTATTTCCCCTTACCTGAACTCTGCTCTTTACAATTGGGTTCCCAAGACTTTTCTATCCTTCACACAAATATAAGAAGCCTTTCTCTTCACCATGATGAATTGGTTTCTTTGTCTTCTCACTCAAATTTGAATCCTGATGTGATTGGAGTGTCAGAAATATGGCATTCGATTGAGCACCCATTATCAGTTAATGTTGACATTCCTGGCTACAAACTTTTTAAGACTCAGTCAAACACTCAAAATGGTGGTGTGGGTTTGTACATTAAAAGCTCTCTTGTTTCATTTCCTAGAGTTGACTTTGATTATTACTCAGATGACTTTGAAACTGTTTGGGTAGAAATTGAAAACAAAAGTGACAAAAATTACCTTATTTGCTGTGTTTATAGACACCCTAGTTCACCTATTGATAACCTTACATCGCACTTTCAAAATCTTCTTCCTAGCATATCTTCAAACAAGCTTTTATTCATAATGGGTGACTTTAACATCAATCTTTTAGATTTTGCTTCTCATTCATCAACAAGTGATTTTGTTAAAAACTTTTTATCTCACAGTCTTCTTCCATGTATTCATCATCCAACTAGAGTCTCTAAAAATAGAGCCTCAGTCATTGATAACATATATACTAATGCTACCAATGCTAATATAACAAGTGGAAATATTTTAATGCAAATTACTGACCATTTCCCTCAATTTTTGATTTTGAAAAATGCATGTGCTAGTCATAGTAAGTCTGAATCATTCAAATATGATTACTCTAAATTTGTAGAACAAAAGTATCTTGATGACTTCAACCAAATTAACTTTAGCTATTTGGAAGACAACAACATAAATGTTAGCAATAAATTTGACAAGTTCTTAAAGGATATTAGTAACCTAACAAATTTACATGCCCCTATTAAAAAGAGAAGTATCAAGGAAATAAAACTCAAAGATAAACCGTGGATAAACAAAAGAATATTGAAGATGATGAGAATCCGCAACAAATTTTTGCTAAAATCGAAAAAACAGAGGACTCCAGATAATGTCATGTTGTATAAGAAGTTTAGAAATCGAGTGTCAAATGAATTAAAAGAAAGTAAAGCAAAATATTTTCATAACTATTTTACTACAAATTGTCAGAATATGAAAACATTGTGGTCAGGTATCAAGTCAGTTATTTCTCATAAATCTTCCACATCTTTTTCAATTAACAAGATCAAGGGTATAGATGGGAATGTAACATCTGATTCTTCTAGAATGTCGAATATTTTTAATGATTTTTATGTAAATGTTGCTAAGAACATAACAAAGACAATCCCAAAAACTCCTAAATCCCCTCTCGACTATTTATCAAACAGAACTTGCAATTCACTTTTTCTTACTCCAGTTACTATGACAGAAGTTAAGGATTTAATTAGCAGTTTAGACCCCTCAAAATCTGTTGGTCCCAACAGCATACCTATTAAGCTACTTAAAGTTATTGGAAGCTGTATTTCCCCACTTTTAGCTCTCCTTGTGAATCAGTCTTTCCAGTCTGGTAATTTCCCTAACAAGCTTAAAATTGCCAAGGTAATTTCACTTTTTAAAAAAGGAAACCCTGAGATTCCATCAAATTATAGACCAATTTCTCTATTACCTATTTTCAGCAAAATTTTTGAGAAACTAATGTACAAACGACTTTATAGTTTCCTGGAAACACACAAAGTTATCTTTTCTTTACAATTTGGATTTCAAGAAAACCATTCAATTGACCATGCTCTAGTGAGTTTGACAGAAGCCATAAGAAATACTCTTGATAATAAAAGATTTGGCTGTAGTATTTTTATAGATTTACAAAAGGCTTTTGATACAGTTAATCATGGTATTCTGCTTTCGAAATTGGAGCATTATGGCGTTCGTGGTTGTGCTCTTGAGTGGTTCAGATCTTATTTATCTGATAGAAAGCAATATGTTTCCGTTAATGGAAGTAACTCCAACTTGGAATTAGTTTCTTGTGGTGTACCGCAAGGTTCTGTACTTGGTCCATTACTTTTTCTTATTTACGTAAATGATTTACCAAATGCATCTAAGAAACTTAGTTTTTATCTATTTGCAGATGATACAAACATCTACTATGAATCTGAAGATTTTTCTAAGTTAATTAAAAGTGTTAACAAAGGATTGCGATCATTAAAAAAATGGCTGGATGCTAATAAATTATCTTTGAATATTGATAAGACAAATTATATCATCTTTCATTCTTCAACTGTCAAGGTTCCTTCAGACTTTGCCATCAAAATAGGGAAGAAACATATTAAAAGAGTAAGGTTTGTTAAGTTCTTAGGTCTCCTGCTTGATGAGCATCTAAGTTGGAAATATCATCTTAGTGAACTCTCTAAAAAATTAGCCAGAACATGTGGAATGTTTTTCAAAATAAGGAATTTTCTCCCTTTCGATGTGTTAGTCTGTTTGTACAATGCTCTGTTTCTGTCCTTTTTACAGTTTGGTATTATTGTTTGGGGTCAAACATTTGCATCATACATGGATCCAATTTTTAAATTACAGAAGAAAGCTGTCAGAGCTATTTCATTTCAGCCTCGTATGTCTCCCTCTGCCCCAATATTCACTGATTTAAAACTCCTTAGACTTTCTGAAATTTTCGAGCTCCGGCTCTTAATTTTTGTTTTTGACTCTATTAATAGAATTTCACCTAGCTGCTTTCATAACTTTTTCTTATTCAATTCATCTGTTCATCAGTATTCCACAAGACAGGCTAGTCAGGGTAATTTATTTATGTCCCGTAAAAACAGTGTTCTTTATGGTTTAAAGTCGATCAAATACCTTGGTGCTAAACTTTGGAATACCTTACCTATTGAAATACGTAATGCTACAACAAGAATATCTTTCAAAACCAAACTTAAGTCTTATCTCTTAAAAAGGTCCATAGATGCCTCTTGATAGTTTTGATAATGCCATAACTTCAATTGATCTCTATAAATCAATGAAAATGAAAATTCATAACCATCTCAGTCCACCAACTCTGAATTCAATTGCTTAATTCAAATGAGAATTGAAAATTTATTCGAAATCTACTCAAGATATCAATCGATATCAATTTAGGATAGGGGGGGCTCTCTCCTCGATTAGTCTACCTATTGAGAGAGCTCCTCCTTGAAAGTAATTCCCTGCATGCAATTTATATAGCTATATTTGTATATTGAATTATGTATTTCTTTTTTTTTGTATCTTTACTTTAATTTTCTTGCTGTAATATTGCCTCATATTGCTGTAAGTTAATTTCTGTTTGTATCTTTAAAGCTTATACTTTGTATGTAGTGGAATTTAAATGATATGATATTGTATTATGAAAAATACTTAAATAATCATTGTATATATTCCCACAAGGCGTGCAGAATAAAGAGCATGCTTTGCACGTGTGATTTCATATCCTATTTAATTCTAAAGCATTGTGTATCAAAGGAGTTAGTAAATACGAGAGTAGAGTAAAAACGTCTCGTCTTCGTCTCTGGCTCATCTAACTCAACATGGTGACAGGAAAACTTAAAAGTTACAACTGAGGAGTGTGCATGGCTACGAATGTAGAAGAGCGGTCTTAAGACTACGGGTCGACGACTAAGAGGCGCTACATTGGTGAGCCCCGCAGCTTGCAATAAAGTTCACGTACAAGATGGCGACGTTTCAAGTCACGCCCCCAGAATAGTTTTCTTTTAAGCCAGAAGAATGGTGTAAATGGATTCGACGTTTCGAACGTTTCAGAGTGGCCTCTGAACTCCACAAGCGAGATGAGGAGAGTCAAGTGAACACACTGATATACTCAATGGGCGACGAAGCAGATGACATATTGCAGTCATTTGGCCTCAGCGATGCCGATAGAAAGAAATACAAAAGTGTGAAAGACAAATTCGAGGGACATTTCATCATAAAGAGAAATGTGATTTTCGAAAGAGCAAGATTCAACATGCGTGTTCAGCAAGACGGTGAGTTGGTTGACAGTTTCATTACTGATCTTTACACTCTTGCTGAATATTGTGAGTTTGGAAATTTACACGACGAGTTGATTCGTGACCGAATCGTTGTTGGGATTCGAGATAAAAATTTGTCTGAAAGGTTGCAACTGGAGAGTGAATTAACACTTTCAAAAGCCATTAACGCTGTTCGACAGAAAGAAGTAGTTAAAAAACAGCAGAATCTAATGAGTTTTAAAGCCTTTTCAGCACAACCAACCGTCGATGCAGTGAAGAGTTCAAAGCAAAGAAACCTAAGCAGAGGAAAGAGCGCTGATGTGAACTCGAGATACAGCAAACGTGAGAAGAACCAAAACAAGATGTCTGCCACAAAATGTGAGAGATGTTCAGGACCCCCTCATGAGAAACAGGCATGCCCCGCACGCAACTCAAAATGTCACAGCTGTGGAAAAGTAGGACATTGGACACGAGCATGCAGAAGCAAGAAACTTCACGTAATCTCAGGTGAAACCTTTCCTTTATCTTCTGAAGATGAATATTTTCTTGGTGAAGCTGAACTTGGTACAGTTAAAAGCCATCATGCTTGTAAAGTATGGAAGGCTGAGGTTTGTGTAAACGGCAAACAGGTTCAGTTCAAACTAGACTCAGGAGCTGATGTGTCAGTTATACCACTTGCTCTCTTTGAGAAATTTGACAAAAGTACATGCAAAAATCTTGAAAAAAGTAGCAAAACTTTACTGGGTCCTTGCAATTACAAAATAAATTGCATAGGAAAATTCAAAGCAAAATTATCAATTGATGACAAAAATCATTTTGAGGATATTTATGTTGTGGAAGGTTTAGAGAAACCTCTTCTCAGCAGAAATGCGAGTTCTTCATTGAATTTGATTCAAAAAGTCGACAAAATTGACTTGAAGAAACAGTCCTTTGACTCTGAGGCTGAAAATACTAAGTTGCACATCTTAGACAAATATCCAAAACTTTTTAAAGGACTAGGTGAAATACATGGAGAGTATAAAATTTTGATCAAACCCAATGCAGAACCTTATGCTCTAAACGTACCCAGAAAAGTTCCTCTGCCTCTTTTAGATAAAACGAAAAAGGAACTAGACAAAATGCTTGATATGGGAGTGATTTCTCGAGCTGAAGGTCATACTGCATGGTGTGCTCCCATGGTTGTTATCCCTAAGTCTAATGGTGACGTCAGAATTTGCGTCGATCTCACAAAATTAAACGAATCTGTTCTAAGAGAAATACATCCTCTTCCTTCAGTTGATTATACTCTTGCTAAATTTGGAGAAGCAAAAATCTTTTCAAAAATGGATGCAAATAGTGCATTCTGGCAGAGAAAATTATCGAATGAGTCACGATTATTGACTACATTTATAACCCCTTGGGGAAGATTTTGTTTCAATCGCCTCCCTTATGGTATCTCAACAGGTAGTGAGCAATTTCAAAGGTGCATGAATGAACTTCTAGAGGGACTAGAAGGAGTCGAAGTTCAAATCGATGATGTCATAGTTTATGGCTCTGATGTAGCAGAACATGATAAGAGATTAGATAATGTCCTAAAGAGATTATCACAGGCAAATATTACTCTCAATAAAGCAAAGTGTGAGTTTGGAGTTAAATCTGTCAAGATTTTGGGTCATATCGTTTCTTCAGAGGGTATTACCCCAGACCCCTCCAAAATCAAGGCAATAGTATCCTTGCCTAAACCTAAAAACGTAAAGGAGTTGAGATCATTTTTGGGCATGGTGAACCATTTGAGTAAATTTGCAAAGCACTTAGCTACGCTAACGAAACCCCTAAGAGACCTACTGTGCAAAGAGAATGAATGGAAATGGGGACCCCCACAAGATAAATCTTTCTTAGTTGTAAAACATTGTCTAGTTTCTTCACCAGTTTTAGCTCTCTACGATCCTAACAGAGAAACGAAAATCAATGCTGATGCATCGTCGTATGGCATCGGAGGAGTGCTGCTGCAAAAACTGGATGAAGGAGTCTGGAAACCAGTTTCCTACATGTCACGTGCGTTGTCAGAAACAGAGAGAAGATATAGCCAAATTGAAAAGGAATGCCTCGCCTTTACGTGGATGTGTGAGAGATCCAGTGATTACATCCTTGGCAAACCAATTGTTGGTGAGACAGACCATAAACCGTTGGTGCCTCTCCTAACGAAATACTCACTTGAGCAAGTTCCACCACGAATACAACGATTCAGGATGCGACTGATGCGATTTGACATACGAGAAATGAAGCATGTTCCAGGCAAAGAGATGCACATGTCAGACACGTTGTCAAGGCAGTTGCCATTCGAAAGCGATGAAAAATCCATGATTGATGATGAAGAGATGTCACTTTTTCTTGAAAGCATTGCCAGCTCCTTCCCAGTGTCAGATGTGAAATTGCAACAGATCATTGCTGCACAGGCAGAAGATCCTGTATGCTCAAAAATCAAAGAATACATCTTGGAGGGATGGCCAGATAAGTACAAAATTCTTGATTCTTTGAAGTCTTACTGGAATTTTAGGGGTGAGCTCTCTGTGGTTGGAAACCTTATTCTCAAATCAACGAGAATTTTAATACCATCATCATTGAGATTAGAAGTATTGGATAAAATACACCAAGGGCACCAGGGCATTGTAAAATGTAGAGCTCGTGCGAAGGAGTCTGTATGGTGGCCTGGGTTAAGTAGGGAAATCCAAGATATGATACAGGGTTGTCGACTTTGTTTGCAACATAAGGTCAATACCCCTGAACCTTTGATCCCCTCCACATTCCCCGAGAGACCCTGGCAAGAAATTGGAATAGATTTCTTTTATTCCAAGGGAAGGGATTACCTTTTAATCGTTGATTATTTTTCAAGATTCATTGAAGTTTCAGCCATGCAGAAATTGAAGAAAGCAGGTGACGTCATTTCTGTTCTTAAAGAAACATTCGCTCGATATGGGATTCCAGAGAAACTAAGATCTGATAATGGCCCTCCATTCGACTGCGCAGAATTTACTCATTTTGCGAAGCAATGGGATATTGAACTTGTACCAAGCAGTCCGAGGTATCCTCAGTCCAACGGAGAAGTCGAAAGAGCAGTGCAGACGGTCAAAAACATTCTGAAGAAAGAGAAAGAAACGGAAAAAGCGTTGTTAGCCTATAGAACAACCCCTCTACGAAGCGGTTTTTCACCAGCTGAACTGTTGATGGGAAGAAAGCTACGCAGTACTGTTCCAACGTTTCATGAAAATCTCGTTCCAAGATGGCCAGACATGGATAAATTGCAGAGAAGTGAGAACATGCAACGTTCGCAGCAACAACAACATTTTGATGTCAAACATAGAGCAAAGTTGTTACCTCCATTGTCTGCGGGCACTGAAGTAAAAGTAGCGAACTATGATGAGACCGGTGTTGTTCAAGAAAAAACGAGCAGTCCACGACAATATGTTCTCCAGACACCGACGTCCACTTTACGAAGAAACAGAGTGCATTTAGTTCCATTACCGGACAGTAATCAATCAGAATCATCACCAGTGTTTGAAGATCGAAACGAAAGCAATCCTCAGCCACGAACAATTGAGCAAGAGCGGTCTCCTTTGAACATTTTGTCAAGACCAAGGAGAACAATCAAGCCATCACTTAAAGCGAGGGAGAACATGGCAAATAATTTTAGATAACATTGTTTCCTTTAAAAAGGGAAGTTGTTGTGTTATGTTCATTGTATTATGAAAAATACTTAAATAATCATTGTATATATTCCCACAAGGCGTGCAGAATAAAGAGCATGCTTTGTACGTGTGATTTCATATCCTATTTAATTCTAAAGCATTGTGTATCAAAGGAGTTAGTAAATACGAGAGTAGAGTAAAAACGTCTCGTCTTCGTCTCTGGCTCATCTAACTCAACAAGTGTATTCGAGAATGATGGCATAATTGAGTATTTACGGTGTAATAAAAAGATTTTAAAGATTTTAATTGAGAAAATATTTTAAAAATATCTGATCAAATATCAACACAAAAATAATTTATCTGCAACTTTAAATGTTTGGCAACAGAAAGTCAACATAGAATTTTGCGAGTTTTGGCAACATTTCTTTGTGCCACAAAGTCTTATTGAACAAGCTTCTTTCCACGAATATGACTTTCTGTGTAAAAACCACAAAGACAATCTAAGGTAAGTTTGTGATGTTCATGATGCCTTGACACTGATAATAGTAAAGGTGATTCTCTTTTAAGTGGATTTTGTCTTCTCTAAGTTGCAGATAAAATTTTTTATCTTCACATGCATCTGATAGCGACATATTTCGCTTGCTGTATGGACACTTAATTTCAACTGCCCCAACTGCTTTGTTATTGTCACAGAGCAAACCATCCGGACTGCCTCCTAACCACGGCCATTGTGGATTGACAACAAATCCACTCAACTTCACTTGCAAGCTATTTGTGAGCAAAGTCTTGTATTTTTCGAGTGCAAATGCTTCATTTTCTTTACCCCATTTTATGGAAAGAGTCCTTGACGTCAGATTATCATTTGTTTTTTGAATCTGCTCTATCAGTGATTTTGGGAATATACTTTCTCTGCGATTCATAATTTTTCCAAATATTGAAGAAATCAACCGCTTTGACCTTTCTTGGTACCACTCTTGACTTTGACTCCGAGTCAAGGTATTTAGCTCAATGTTCCTTGCTTCTTGGCAAGTCACACCCACTGATTTCAAAATATTATTTAGCGTTGTGTCTTCAAAATATGAGGAATCAATTTCATTTGGCATAGAACTGAATAAATCAGCCCTGTCTAAAGGTGAATCAGTGTCTGGAGGAGATAACTAAGAAGTACATGATGTCTCGAAAAAATGCACGGTTCATATTTGTTTCCTTTCAAAGTTTCTGTAAAAATCTTGGCTTCACCAGCTTTCTCAAAAGCTTCCAACATCTTCTTAATGTCCTGGACTGCAACATTCCAAGCAAAGGGGGCGTAGCACAATAGCCTTCTCTACTTTCCATGACCAACGAACGTTGCCTTTTCTTTGTCTTATCTTTCTGGTATGATGCTTTTTCAAATTCTAAAGCATCGAATTTCACTGCCGTGCTGGAAGTTATCCTTTTTCCAGGAATATTCTATTGTTGAAGTTTCTGCGTGCAAGTTACGTCTTCAGGAACATACTTTAGTTCCAGATTGGTGTAATCAAGAAGTGTGTATAGCACTGCAGCAACGTGCTTGCAGCAACCAGCTTCCCTTGCTTTGCAGTGGCACTTGGCAAAGACGACATCACGGGTAGTTTGATCCAGATGGCAATACACAATGTATTTAACAATCTTCATTGAAGCTGCAACATTTGATTTGACTAGAAACATTGCTTTGTTTCCTCTCGTCACATAGGGGCTTCACTCAAAGTTTTGAAACATAGCCTTCCTTCCATAGCTTATAACTGTGGATCTTGTTTTTGTGGGCCATTGGTGCAATTTTGTCAGGCATGGTTTCTGCATTGTTTATCAATTTGTCATTTAAATTGTCTTCATTAAATTCAAGAAGCAAGTAATGTAATAATGTAATCCAGTTTCCTTCAGCAGAGTTGCTTATATCAATCATCAAGCCATCATCATCATAATTGATGTTCTTTTTAGTCGTATGCCGTCCATCTCTTCCACTCTCAACAACAGAATTTCCTTGGATTCTTCGAAAACATAATTTGTAAATCTGTTTTGCCTTGATTCTGAATCCTTGCTGGAGTTTTGAAGAAAACAAGACTCGGAATCATTTGCAGAACTTCTTGGAAAATTGTGCGAAACATGATGAACATCCATGATATGCGATGACTTTCATACAGATTGCGTGTTTGTTTACGTTGTTGGGGAGCATTGCAAAATGCAATGCTTGTCTAAATTAGGAGAGTCAGGCAGTGTGGGGTTTCATATTTCATTCACATGCTATGACCTAGCAGATAGAACAATACCTCCAGACCTTTGACTTGTCGCATTGCATGTTAGCTAACTAACCAATAGCTTTTATTTATTTTAATCCCCAAGGTAATCCTTACCTTTGTACATGTGGCACTCCTTATTTTGCTCAGTCTGGAGGTCTTGTGCTATCTGCAAGGCAGCTACTTTCGCAGCACGCAATTCATATTTTGCGTTATTCATACTCAAAGAATTTTCTGATTGTCTTTCTCTTGCCGTTGCCAAGTCAGGCCCCCAATTGCCTTCGGGTGTTTGGGTCTCTACATTCCTCAAACGACCTCCAGATCCAGGCCTAAAAGCCGAAGAGCTCCTGAATTTGGCTAGCCCTAGTTTCTTAAATTAGGCTATGAAGAACATGTTTTTCGTCGAAATGGTTTTTTGTTTTGTTATCTGGCTTCTGATCGTTGGGCATCCCAGAAGTTAAACCCGAAAGCTGATCATCCGCCTCGCCTCCTTCTGATGGCCTAGGCAGTCCGCCGATTTCTTCTTAAACCGACTGGCGATGTCCCTCTGCCGTGCCCATTTTTGTCCCCTCTGGCTCTCTCCTCTGGTCCGCTTCGCTGTTTCGCCGCTGTCTCTACTCGGAAAGACGTCCCTCAAAAGCTCCCAGTGGAGAATTCTGCATTGAAATTGTTGGCACTGGATGATACAGAACACCGCTGCTATTCCTAAAAGTTTCTCCACGTTTGATTTCCTCCTCTTTTTTACACCCTTCGTTCAGCACATCACGCAGTTTTCTCTATTTTGCCGCTGTTTTATTGCAAAGATGCCTTCAAGCCCTCTGTGGAGAATTCTGCGTCGTCACTGTTGGCTCTGGGTGATTAAAATCCGCTACAACTCATCGAAGATTTAAGTTTGTGTACTTTTATTTAAGAATTTCTTCTGCCTGGTGATGTCACATCGTGGCTTTTTCTCATTGTTTTTCGCAGCTTGCCTCCTCCACAGTCTTCTCGTCTCGCTACTGGTTAAGTATGAAAGATGTCATCCAAAGCTCCTGGTGGAGTATTTCTTCTGCGTTGGCAACGTTGGCTCTCAACTACATAACCCGCTGCTATTCAACAAAGTCTGTCTGAATGTATTTCCTCCTCTGTCTCTTGTTTTGGTTGTTTGTTTCCTTCTCCACAGTCTTCTCTGTCTCGCCGCTGTTTTGTTGGGAAATATGTTTACGTAAGCTCTCTGTGGAGAATTCCACGCAGCTAACGTTGGCTCTAGCTCACTCAGAACCCCTGCAATTCATTGAAGTTTGTACATTTTTATTTAACTTTATGCTTCACTTATATTTCCCTGCAATATTTACGTGTTATCGTATTTGCCATCGTAGACCAGTTGCTGTCAGGTCTAAAGGATAATGGCCGATTGGTAGTCATGAACAGTGGATTTCCTACTGTCGACCTGCTGAAGGATGCCAGACTACTTTGGGAAACGCAGATAATTGCAACACAACGTGGAAACAAGAAACATCTCCCCACCAGCCACAAGATTTGCGAGGGGATTTTCAAAAACGCTTCACCATCAGTTCTTAACCATAACATACTGGAATGACAACAATGCGGTCACATTCCTTGACAATGGAGTTGCGTCGGGAAGAGAATTTTGGGACATGATCGATGTCAACCAGGGTTCAGAAAGGCCAATCATTCACGTTCCGTTGGTTGCACAATTATACCAAGAAATTTACGGTTGGGTGCACCGATCAAATCAGCAACTGTCATATTACAACAGTGAATTCAGGAGTATTCGAAAACAAAGCAGAGTGTTCGACAACCTTTGTGAAATGTATGTCTTGGTAAAGGACATACTCTCTGGCGAAACAGTTACCATCTCACCTAAGGGATGTCCAAAGATGCAATTTCCCAGAGTGAATTCAGGTTTGCTGTGATATGTTTTTGGTATGCAATGTATCGCAAAACCAATGGTCGCACAGAAGTGCTGCATAATCCAGCCAACATGCAAACAAGGCACAGAAGATCTTTGACGTCAACACTGATGTCCCCAAGGAAAGGAAGTCATGCAGCTTGAAAGATTCTACAATCAGAAACAGCTAGTGTGGATCGCAGGCTTAGATGTCGGATTTGCAAAAGAAAATCGTCATTCAAGTGCATGAAATGTTCCAGTGATGGTCATCCACTCGTCCTGTGCTCATCTAGTACTCAAAGACAGTGCTGGAACCAGTACCACGTACAAAGGGAATTTGATCTGCAGAGCAGCCAATCGCAAGAAGCTGAAGAGTAATGGTGAAGATTAGTGCATAGAACTCTGTACAAGTTTTGAAATAATTCCACGCAGTTTCCATTATTGGTCATTTGTGCCACTATGTGTGCCGCTTTTTGTGCTATTTGAAGCACTTTGGTAACAATATTCTCGAGATCTTACTTCACATTAGTTACCAGAATGCTTCAAATGGGCTCTTTGTCAATTTCGAGTTAATCTCAGACGGTGTCAATTTTGGTTCATGTGTTCCATCGTTTGTGCCACATTTAGTGCCATTTGGAGCATTTTGGTAACAATATTTCCAAACTCTTCATTCATGTCTGTAATCAGAATGCTTGAAATAGGCCCTGGGCCAGTTTTGAGATAATTTCACGCAGCTTCAATTTTTCGTCATCTGTGCCACAATATGTGCAACTTTGAGTGCCATTTTGAGCATTTTGGTGACAAAATTTTCAAAATCTTTGTTCATATTCGTAATCAGTGTGTTTGAAATAGTTTCAATACCAACTAAGAGAAAATTCTGTGTAATATCAATTTTTGGTCATTTGTGCCACATTTTTTGCCATTTGGAGCACTTTGGTGACAATATTTTCAAAATCTTGATTCATATCCATAATCAGAATGCTTGAAATAGGCTCTGGGCCGATTTTGAGATAATTTCACGCAGTTTCAATTTTTCGTCATCTGTGCCACAATGTGTGCAACTTTGAGTGCCATCTTGAACATTTTGGTGACAAAATTTTCAGAATCTTTGTTCATATTCGTAATCAGTATAGCCTGCGCGCACACTCAAAAGTCTCCTGACCAGAACTGTAGAGTCGCGAACTAAGCTCAAAAAGCGTGTTCTGTAAGCGAGCCTCGAAGTGATTTTTGTCTACGCGCGGAAACACGTGAACGGTTGTCGCCCGGTTATTATCAAGCAACATGGCGTCGGCAACGTGCCATGCTTGTATTCTCTGCTTTGTCAAACGATGGGATTTCAATCTTGTTGAAGGAAAAGGCAATTTTAAGATAAAAGAAGCTTTGGAGTCGCTTCCTATCCTAGTCAGAAAAACTTCCGATTATATATGTCGCTGTTGTTTGCGTTTTCTCAAACGTATCGATGCTGCCCAATTGAAGGTGAAAGAACTCAAAAACGATATAGTTGTAAAGTATAATACAGCTTCTGCTGCAGTAACAACAGAGAAAAATCTTTGAAACGGGCTCTTTTTGTTCCTGTTTCTATTTCTGGACAAGATGGCCAAAATAAGGTTGATAAGAACGTTCATCAAGAAGTGGATAGTACTCATGGTGATGGGTCAACCTCAGTTATTTCCAATGATGTAGGGCTTGGCCTACCAGACGAGGACAAGGCAAGTGCCACTACAAATTTAGCAATAACCCCACAGCAAAGCATGAGTAGTCCTAGTTTTCTTTCAAAAAGTTTAGTCAGCAAAAAAATGACAAGCACGCCTCGCCAAACAAAGGATGACAACACCAGAAAATTAAAGAGGTTCAAAAAAGCTGATGAAGATGAAACTTTAGCTAATGTTGGAGACACGATTGAAACAAGTGTTTCAGTAAAAGTTGTCTGGAAATCCAAAGTAAAGGAAAGAAATTTGACCAAAGACCTAAAGTCTGTTGGCTTGATGTTATGTCGAGGTACAAGCAGCTAGCATCCGCTGTCTGGAAACACTCAGAACTACGCTCACAGATAATAGAAATTTATCTAAAAGAAATAAATAGAGAATGTATCAAGCTTTGTGTTAACAAAACCAAGCCTGCTGACTCCAAACGGTCTGCAAAGATCACTGAACATTGCCCTGAGAAGAAGGTCTCTGCAGATAAGTAAACTTGAAACCAGCCAAGTTGTCTTCGATTAACTAGCAAGGAAGATATTCTTAGTTTCACATTGCAGAAATTTGATGAAGAGTTAAAGAGCAGAGCTCCACTTATGAGGTCAACATGAATGGTAATTTCTTGGCGCCAGACTAAGAAAAAAAATGATGATGCATTCTTGACTCCAGCTGTCTGCGTGGCTGCAGCAGTGTGTCTTAAGAATAGGTCCAGATGGATGACCGCTGTGCAACTTATTTTGACATTAATGAAGAAGCACTCCGGATTTATGGTATGTTTTCGTATACCAATATCTTTTGCATCAAACATTTTAAATTTTATAAGGAACTTACACCAAGCATAGTACAAGGATTTCTTGTAAAGAACAAAATATTCTCTCTTGCTTCCTTTTTAACAATAAAAACGATAGGAAATTTAATAAACTTTTATTACTAGGGCTTGAGTCAAGTTTCTTATAAAATAAAAAATGTGTGCCGTTTGACTTCTTTTGGTAAAGGAAACAAATAGAACAAAATAATCGATAGTATATATTGTTTACCAGAAATCCTGTTTGGCTCCTTGTGACCTTTTTCCTTATAAAAAACTTGTACTATAACAATGCCTCACTTACTGTCAGAAAATTTTTAAGGATTTCCAAAATGGTGACAGCTTTCCACAATCTCTGGAATTTTAAGAAAATATGAACAATAAACCTTCCTTTCAAATGTTTGGAATATTTTGAAAAGGAGAATTTACCTTTGGCTCCAAATGGCATTAATTTCTTTGCGCTGTGTATGGTGTTATGAGTACTGGCATGAATTGGGCAACTCTTTAAAGTAACAATTTTGAACTTTTCTCAAAACATTATAATTTCGAAGTTTCCAAAAAATCAAAGAGGCTACATGTTACAAATCCTGATTTATCTCTATGGGAGTTCAGGCAAAGGCTGAGATTCAGCATTCAGCTTTAAACAAGGTGAAATATTAGTCTCTTTCCAGGGACAAAGACCTACTCTTCCCAGGGCCAATTCTAATTTTTGTTTGCATAGAGAAAGTTCTACTCGCTCAGCACTTTAGGTCCAAATGAATACATCCATTCAGCATCGACTTCTATTGTTTTTCAGACATTTGCCTCCATGTAAATTATGTTGTAATGAATGACATAAAGCTTTACAAAATAAGCAGGAAAAACTCACTAATGGCCTGTGTGTTAACAGGTCCTTAATTTCATGTTACATCGTGAATGAAATCTTTTCTAATTTTTTGATAGGCTACACTGCTGCGGTTTGGCACATTGCGACTGACAGTTTCGCACACGTTCTTATACAAGAAGTTAGACGAGTATGGCAAGGGTCATTTAGACACAATATTTGACAAGATAGAGAAAGAAGGAAAATCTCTCGACACCGTAAGAAATCCGAATGAAGCTGTTGTTCCAGATGTAGGTTGCAAAGTCGTAATCAATAACTTCAATAACCGTGCCCAGCCACATGAAATGACGTTGGAAAGACAGAATGAATCTGTAAATTGGGTGGCAACCATGATTACAGAGAATCGAGTATTCGGCTACGGACTCAGTGACAAGACTCCAGATATTTCTCCGATATTTAATCGTCCAAATGGATCCTTCCTTCCGAATGAGGTTAAAAGCTGCCAACAAAGAGCAAACTACATTGCATTGGTCAGACGACAAGCAGTTAGTCACGTCAAGTGTCTCCAGTTCTTAGAAGATGTTGCTGTGAAGCACATCCCACACAAATATTCTTCTGCCATGACAAATGCAACAAAGACGGTAAGAAAACATTTCTGAAAATCAGTTAAAAGGCAGATTTTAGGAAAAAAAATCATTTTTATAGCACACATAGGACTATGTATGTATGTATGTATATATATTTTGCCACATAAAAATTACTTAATTTACAATGTTAAAAAATGCTAGATAAAAACCTTTAAGAAATATACCATACACTTGCTAATCTTAAAATTAAAAAAGTAAATATATATGCGTAACAAAATTAATAGAGACAGAAAATAAAAAGGCAACACCCCTAATTACAGTGGCAGGGATAGCATTAGAAAGGTCAAAATGGCCTTGATTCCATAATTTCCCCCTTTTTCGACTTTCCAATATATAAGTCTTAATGGCTGACACTTTTTAAATCTTTTACAAAGTTAAATTTTGCACAAAATTTGTTAACCACATTCTGATGAAGATGCACATAAGGCCTTTGTGTGTCATAGAGATTATTTTTCATTCCTTAACATCTACCTTTTTACCAATTTTATTTTACCTATACAAAATACTCTTGGATGAGTGAGTTTATGTTTAACGTGCTAGCCTGCGAAAGGCCAAGGGCCTTATTTCCAGCAGAGGCATGGTAGCATGCACTACATCACTGCATATATAGTAGTATATGAGGTGCTAGTGTGTTCAATGCTCCCATTTGTGCAACAGAGGTTCATAATTTTGAAAACGACTGCCCACTAGACAACCCCCGATGTTAAGTCCGACGGTGGTTTTGAAACCTGGCCGTCCAGAATCTCTAATGCATGCCATTGCACTCGCCTGTGGGTATTGCATTGGTTGGAGATGTATTTTTGTACTTGTGGTTCATGCAATCTTTGAAAGAAATTATGTTTTTACAGCTTAACCATTGTGCAGTCCATATGGTCTATGCTCAAGATATCCGTCATTGAATCGGATGTTTTTTCTAGTTCTTTTGTATAATTTCCCCAATGTGGACATCAGATGGAATGCACCTTTGCAGGTTAAGGAAGGAAAATCAGGGGCATTGTGAGACTTAATTTTATTGTGGATCAAACTAAAAGCATATAACCAGATTGTTCCAGGGAAATAGGTGGTTCAATTGTTCTTTTTTACCCCCTGAAGAAAATATAATGAAGCCTTGAAGTATTTGATTTTTTATCTAAATATGCAAGATCAAGGACTCTTCTGCTATATCTTATTTTTTAAGTTTTATGGAAACTATGTGTTATTGGTTGTATCTATGTATTTTTTAGACATTTGCTGAAATGATTTTTGCAAATGAAAATGAAAGCAGTGGTATGCATGAGGTAATGAGTCATATTCATGGCGATTATGTACCACGCAATAATAAAGAGAACCCGACAAAATTCAAAGCCCAAGGTATCGCTGGAGATCAGTTGATTGTTGAACGTGGCGTCAGCTCATTGCTGCAAGTAGAGAACGGATTTACAAATAAAGAAAAATTAGATGGGTTGCATATGGAAATCGCAGACTTTCATGGAGGAATGAAGTTTCTTCAGGTATGTATCTGGAATAGTGTCAGTTTTTAAGTAAATTTGAAAGTAACACCACATGTAGAAACTGAGATTTCTTTATTTCTTTTGCAAGGTTTATGGGTGGTCAAACATTACATGAGTGTACTGTGGTAAACATTGGCATGTTTTAAAAATCAATTTTCAACTCAGAGTTGTGAGTGGTTCCTATATGCTGGCTTTTACTGTTTGCTATAAATTATTTTCAAAGTAAAGGAAGCTAAATTTTTGTTTCAAGTCCTTCAATTCCTAAGTATAAACTTGTGATTCAGATCATCAACATGAAGTTTAAATGTGGTGCAATAATTTTTAAACACTTTTAAATCACAATTTTAGCCACTTGAAATTTATTAGAATTGATTGAGAAATTTGCAAGATGATTGATTAGAAGACATGTTACTCAAATCTTCTTCACTTGACACTTGATGAGAGAGGTCTGCTCAAATGTATGTTGCTCATGCCTTTAAATGTTATCAAAAATGTGTATTTATGCATGGAATAGTTAGGTAACATTAATGTAACAGAAACGCATGTCTTTTGAAAATTCCTATATTAATCCTTACCCACTTTTTAATTGTACAGGCCACGTTTAACTTAACCTCTTTTTCCAGCTTTTTCTTTCTTGAGAAAAAATAATTCTTGCTGAAGGAATTCTTTTTCTTGCTGAAAGAATTCTTTTTCTGGTCAAATCACTATCTTTTTCTTGCTCAAAGAATTCTTTCTCTTGGCTCAAAGAATTCTTTCCACGTTCTTAAGATCATTTCAGTTACACCTGGCCTGTACTGTAGGTTTCAGCCATATTTTCAAGAAATCTGATTTTTGGGATTGAAAAGTAATTACAATTTTCTTTTAGCTGATATTTGACAACTTTTACTGCCCAAAACCTTCAACTGATAAATGCACAATGTTTGCCGATAAAGTTATTCTAAACAGAAAAATCATCTACACTGATGTCAGTAGAGGTATATCTGGGTGTAAAAATTTTTTCATGCTAGAAATAAAGGCAAGGATTCTCGCTGGTGTATTTGAAGTTATGAATATATCTTCATTAGATGATGTTCCTGATAGCAATGAGAGTTTGAAAAATTTGGAAACAGCTTCGAAACATCAGAAATTAGATTACCTCAACAAGATCTCAGCAGAAGTGGTTGATAAATATGTGATCAGAAAAGAAAAGAAATTGCATATTTTGCAAAGGCAGTCATATGAAGACTGGCTCATCACAACAAACGAGAAAGACCACCAAGGGTATTTCATGTGAGGCACCAAGGATGCGACCAGTCATTTAAGTTTGATGGAAAGAGACGAATCACCCATGAGAAGATGCACGGTTTGCACAAGGAGCTTGATGTTCAGCCTGCAGTCAGCAAAGAAGATGATGTCTTCAATTACCAATGCTCTCTTTTGGATGTGGGAATGATTGTCCAGAATTTTTTCGATGCTATTTCAGAGGGTGATGGTGAGCGAGTAATTCGTTGCTGGAAGTTTATGCTTCCTTATTTAAGAAATGATGGCGTTTGGAGCAAAAAGTATGCCCTGGAAACTTTATATCTCATTTGTCAAGTCACCTGTGTTCTTTCACCAAAGGATGCTCACCGTCTTATTTGGAATAGATTCCATAAAGGTTCATTTGGGCATGGAGGGAATATCCCACTAGATCTTGCCTTAGAGCACTATAACAATACATTAAAGAGTCTGGTGAAGAATCTTGGCCCCAATTCAACAAATCCTACATGTATAACTCGATTTTGCAAAGCGCTTACAGTGAATAAGAAATTACTTGATAATTTTGACAAAACATGCAGTATCATCAAAAGATCTGGGAAACATATTAAAGCAAATGAAAACAATGACTTGAAGAAAATAATACATGAATTATTAAAAAACGAAGCAATGAAATTAAAATCAGGAAGGAAATACCAAACACACCCAGGTGTGAAAGCAAGTTTGTCGACAATCGACATTCATGCAATGTTTCAATGGATCAATAATCATAAAGATTTTATCAGACTTCACAAAGATGGAAGGTAGTAAATTATGTACAGAACAACTTATTAAGAATAACCTGGAAATAGTTTTATTTCCCTCTAACTGCCGTCTGTTCACTGAGTTCTGGCAGAGTTTTGGAACAATGAGATTACGCAAATCCCTCTGGTGAAATATTTCAAAGAAAAGCATCCTTTAAAGTGCCTATGAAGTGAAGAAATCGACCCCAATTTCAATACTTAGTTGTTCACATAATAATTGTTCACACTATACCGGATAGCTTTCGGAGCGTCTTGATTTTCATATCGGATAGGGCTTCTGTTCACACTACGCCAGACCTATCCGGTATTAAACGCTCCGATTATTGGCGTGTAAAACACTCCGCTCTGGAGGTGGCATGAAAATCACTCCAGAATTGTTTCGGTGTGATCTGAACACTTTCAACGGAGCATTTTGCTCCAAAAGCTTTGTTTTTTCTTGTAGCATTTTCCTTTAAGGCTTTTGCACAAAACAAAATAGAAAAACTCCCGATAAAGAAGCTTTTCATTAGAGCGAAATGTAAAGAAGACAAGGCTAACCGGCTAGGAACACCCACGATACAGTGAGCTGACCAATAGATTACTTCAAGAGTTCTAAGGCGAAAACGAACTACTTCTGTCTACACAATAGGAGAGATCTCTGGTTTTTATGTAGACTGATCCCAAAATACCTAAGTGAAATGTAGATCTTGCTCTGCCAATTATTCGAAAACAATTCTCACTGTAGGCTTTATCACACTCTGGGTTGTTGGGCAAATGTTGACCTATAGCATAAGTGATGAAACAGAGTCATGTTGTTCTCATTTTAGCACAGTTTTGTGGCGTATGCTAGACGGCATGTGTTCATTAATCCTATCACATAACCGCCGAGACGTGCGACCTACGTACCTGGCAACACACCAGCACAAGTATTCATATACTACAAGGCTGTTTTGTGTGGTAGGCACACTATCTTTGCGGATAGATTGAATTATTTTCTAAAGGAGAAGACGAGACGGGGTTGACCGGGGCGTAGCACTTTGTTATGGCTTTGTTAATTTTTTTTTCAAATCATAAGGAGACGTTGGCAATGTAAGGCAATTTAGATCCACATCTAAGTATATAAATCAGTTCGGTTTCTATTGTTTTCTCTTTCTGACGTATTACACTATTGAGTTTGATACGAAAAGCTTAAGTAATCTATGTGTTAAATTCATTTTGTTTCTGTTATTTCCGGCTATACTGAAGTTCTGTACCATCCAAAGACTGTTCTAAAGATGTCATTGCTCACTGAATAGGGTAGTTACAGCTGCAAGCAACAGCAAGTATTAAGATATTCACGTGATGTCTAAATATTGCAAATCTTGCAAGAAATAGGATAAAAAGAAAGGTACACCTGAGTATCAAACTTGGAGAGCAAAACATTAGTGCCCTATAAATCACCACAAATCCTCAGGTGCTATGGAGGCTGCTGGTGCCATCGAAATCTTTTGCAGCTCGGTTGAAAAGCACCAGTTAGTGAAGGAACAGAAAGGAAAGAAGATGATGGAATTTTTAGTATTCCAACAGCTACAATTCATCACTCTCCATCAAGAAATGCAAACTTTTATTTCTGGCTTGCAGCAACAACACTCTCCTTCACAGAGGTAATTTTCTTTTCCGATCATAAACGAGCTCGAGCCCGAAGGGCAAGGCGAGCTGCGAAGCGGCGAGCGGCATGCGAGCAAGAGCCCCGGAAGTCCCGGAGGGCGAGGAGAAAAGAAAATAACCTCTGTGAAGAAACATGAAAAGGTTGTTGTTATTGCTACACATATGAAAAAGCATGGCGGAGGAAGGAAGTAGCGATTCGTCTGGATGCAGCAAATTTCAAAAAGCTTTTCTTGATGGACAAACTTTATGCAAACTGTGTTATGAAACTAAGCGTTTCGTCAAGTTTTTTTATGCCTGGAAGTGGCCTCCAGCAACATTTTCGTGTAATGCACAGAGAAACATACACGAAAAAGATTGAGACTGACTGCAAGTTGCTGTTTAAAACAATGCATGACGAGGAGACATCGAAGTTTTTGGCCGAATTTACCAAATCAAGAGCAGATGTAGTAAGTATAGCCTAGAGTAATTTAAGATTTCAACATTAGTAAGGTTTTTAATGATAATCGTAATTATGATATAAAAGTTTTAATTGACATTCATTGTTGCAATAAATTGTGTAGGCCTATTAGCTATTTCTGATTTTTGTTTATAAAAACTGTAAAGGCCTAACAATTAACATGTTTATTTTCTTTGGAAGCAGTAAGGTATTTTTCAGTTCAGTTGCCTAGTCTATTCCAATTTTAGTACTCAAAGTTTCTTAATTTTTTGATGGAAACAGAAAGTAATTTCAGCTATTTTTCTTTTGGATTATAATCAATTCCCTTCATTTGGATTAAAATCTATTAACCAAGTCACACACCGATTCACACCTTTATGAGGCTTACAGGTTTTTTTAATTGACAAGAAACCTACCTGATTACACTAAATTAAACCGGGTACGTAATGTAATTAAGATGGCCAAATTTAGGCTGCATATTAATTAAGCCACAGTGTACCTCAGGTATGTATTAAAAATGTGTATTAATTACACTGTGAAAATGTGTATGAATTAATTAAGCTGCATTTAATTGAGACAATTTCTTTGTTGTGCGGCTTAATTAAGTTTGCGGTTTAATTTTGTGTAATAAGGTAGCTCTAGCTGTACTAGTAAGTTTCTTAATTTTTTTATTGTTCTATTGAAAAGGAAACAAAAGAACACAGATAAACAATTGTAACTTCCTTAAACTCTATCAAATACTTTTTCATTATAATTTTTCATTTTATAAACTCAATCCAACTTAAAACTCAAACTAACGATAATACTTATAACTTTCTTTCAAGGATGCAAAAGAACTTCAACGGAATTCTGTGACTTTGTCACCTACTGGAAAATTGAAAAAAGCAGTCAATGTGTCTACCATTTACGAAGTAAATGAGCTTTAACGTCAAGGCAAGTGATCTTTGCGCTGTGTTCCCTTGCACACATTCCTAGCATTACTCCATCCCTATCCCCAGTCCCCTCTAGATATAAGCACAATACTCACAGCCCTCGCCCTCTCGAAGATTTACACCGATCACAAGACTCAGCGTAAGATCTCCCTGCTCCTCCTTTCTCGTGCACTATCGTTGGAGTACACTAAGAGATCTAGAAATTCTCTTTCTTTATATCTCGAATTCGCTGAAGTCTCATCGAAGTAGGAGGGATGCCTCAGGTGAATACAATTACTTATAAACTAGCCTTGTTTTTTGAGTTTGATTGCCTACAAATGTCTCGCAAGATGCAAGATGAACACCCATGAAATTTGGTAACATGATATGGGCTTACTTCTGTACGCACGCGATCTGACAGAATGCCCACACGGGACAGGACAACCTGCTTAGGAATTCACTGGACTATTGATGCATGATATTGGAGTTCTAATCAGCAAATCGAGTCCTGGCCCCCCGCGTATCTGTCCAAGAATTGGTAGAACCTGGTAACGTCCTTGGTTACGTCCAGGATTTGGAACGAAAACTTCAGCAAGTCACCAACGCGGAGTTTTGATTGCGGAGCATCCTCACGCAACTCAGCTCTGTGGTATGCGGGCACCCCTTACAGCTTGACTGGCACCCCTTTGACAATTCAATCGCTGCATGAAATCTGAGAATCAAGAATTGTCTAACATGATAAACATGATGAATGGCAATTTGAAAGTCATGAAGGCAAACAAACGCGAACACTGTATTAACATTTGCTGCAATGACCAAGGAAAAGTTAACAAAAAGCAGTTGCTGTGAAACACAAGAGCTGCATATGCATGAGATGAATGCCTGAACATTTTCCTGTTTGATAATCAATCGTCATGGTAATGAAAGGACTATTGTGAACTTTCCTCGCTGATAATGGTCTCATGCTCATCAGTTTTATGTAAAGATGAACTGACGCTGTCCCCAACACCAGACTTCTTCACAACAACAACAACAACAAAATTTCTCTCCTTGTCTGGCACATTTGGCACAAACAGCTACAGTGTAAGTACGATTTAAGCCCGTCTGTTTTTTTTTCTTAGTTAATTGAACCAAATCAATTTACTTGAACATCAATCTTATAATTCATGATCTTAAGTATACAGCAGCTACCTCCCATACTACAAGGAAGGAATCAATTGTGAATTTACAATTCTGTGGTCGAGGAAAATAGCATGAACCATAGGGATTTTGAGCCCTGTACCCCTCAGAATGCATTTGTTTAAAGTTAGACCAAATATTAAACTTTTTTCTTTATTTTATTTCATGTTGACTTGCCTTGGTCCCATCCACCATCAAAACCGCAATAATCATCAGATTGCTCTACGTACTGAAGGATGTCTTCACAAGGCTGTATTCAGAGCATTGGCAGCAGTGTAAGTACATGATCATAACCATAATCATAATAATACCAATAGCTTGCTACACTGCATACAGCTACAGGAGCATTTATCAAAATAGCTAAAAATGGCTTTAAAACTTAGCATTACTAGCAAACCACACATACAGGTTTTATTCGCAATTCCATCATGCAAAGTTTTACCTATGTCAATCGTATACAAATCCATATGAGCTTAGCAAACAACGATCTAGATCACTTCTCTCAAGCAAGCAAGAACCACACTTTTTTCCCACAGCATCCTCTTTGTAATACTCTTCTTGGTGCTTAAATTTGCATTACAATGTTCTTTTCATCCAACACCTCAAATTTAAAATTTTCTTAGGATTTATTTCATGTCTCAAAGCCTTGGTTTCAACCAACATACCAAAATGAAAGCCCTATATACTCATCAAATGGCCCCAATGCAAAGTAAAGCTCCTTCCCAGCCGTATTCAGAGAATCTAAGCGGTATGTCTGGCGTCACAAGAAAACCTCTTTCACTTTCATGTTATATTCAATATTGTCTATTTCTCTCCAAATATATCTGCTTACCCGGGCTCTTACGTTTAGTACACACAAAAAAAAACATTTACATTATATTTGTCCTACTTTACTCTGATATATTGTCTTTCTGCATTCTATTGTATGTCCTTCGCGAGTTACATCCTCAACCAAGTAAATACGAATGGCATCCACCTGGCAGTTGAAACACGGAATGCAGCTTCTGGCCTCTTAAAGAAAGTTGTCTTCTGGCAACATAGAAAGTAGCTAGTTTAGTAGCAAAGTCGGGCAATAAGGAGTATTATTAAAGTAGCTTGTTAAGAAAGAAAGAAGTGAATGTTTGGGTGGAAACAAAGCAAAAGTAATTGTTCAGATGATTGATCATATGCAAATATCTCGCCTCTGTTGTATTTAGCAAATATAACTCAAACGAGGCAATATTGAATACCAAAGAACTTAACCAGTACTCGTTCAATGCAATTGATAAGTTTAAAAGAAATGAGGATTAAAAGTGAAGGATCGAATGAATATGAAAAATATTGTTTAAAGTATATGGTTTAAGAGAAATGAGGTTTAGAAGTGAGGGATCGAATGAAAACGAAAATGAAAAGTATGGTTTAAAGTATATGGTTTAAGAGAAATGATGTTAAGAAGTGAAGTATCGAATGAAAACGAAAATGAAAAGTATTGTTTAAAGTATATGGTTTAAGAGAAATGATGGTAAAAAGTGAAGTATCGAATGAAAACGAAAATGAAAAGTAGGGTTGAAGAGAAATGATGGTAAGAAGCGAAGTATCAAATAAAAAGGAAAATGAAAAGTATTGTTTAAAGTATATGGTTTAAGAGAAATGATGTTAAGAAGTGAAGTATCGAATGAAAATGAAAAGTATGGTTGAAGAGAAATGATGGTAAGAAGTGAAGTATTGAATGAAAATGAAAATGAAAAGTATGGTTGAAGAGAAATGATGTTAAGAAGTGAAGTATCGAATGAAAATAAAAATGAAAAGTATGGTTGAAGAGAAATGATGTTAAGAAGTGAAGTATCGAATGAAATTGAAAATGAAAAGTATGGTTGAAGAGAAATGATGTTAAGAAGTGAAGTATCGAATGAAAATGAAAATGAAAAGTATGGTTGAAGAGAAATGATGTTAAGAAGTGAAGTATCGAATGAAAATGAAAATGAAAAGTATGGTTGAAGAGAAATGATGTTAAGAAGTGAAGTATCGAATGAAAATGAAAATGAAAAGTATGGTTGAAGAGAAATGATGTTAAGAAGTGAAGTATTGAATGAAAACGAAAATGAAAAGAGAAATGATGTTATGAAGTGAAGTATCGAATGAAAACGAAAATGAAAAGAGAAATGATGTTAAGAAGTGAAGTATCGAATGAAAACGTTATGAAAAGTATTGTTTAAAGTTTATGGTTTAAGAGAAATGAGGTTTAAAAGTGAAGGATCGAATGAAAACGTTATGAAAAGTATAGTTTAAAGTATATGGTTGAAGAAAAATGATGTTAAGAAGTGAAGTATCGAATGAAAACCAAATGAAAAGTATTGTTTAAAGTATATGGTTTAAGAGAAATGAGGTTTAAAAGTGAAGGATCGAATGAAAACGTTATGAAAAGTATTGTTTAAAGTATATGGTTTAAGAGAAAAGGGGTTTTGAAGTAAAGATCGAATGACATGCAAAAATAAAGTATTTGTTTTAATTCCTGTAGGTGACTTTTGGCCTAGGTTAAATTTGATTCCATGTTAGCCGTAGCTATGTCCTCCCCATTTCTATTTCCCCCTTCCATTGGTACCCGTTCCTGTCCAGGTTGGTGGGATGGGGCGCATCATTTATTTTGGCGTTACTTTGGCGGTTGGTCACCATTCTAATGGTGACAGGTCATCTAAATAAGTAGGAATGAATCCCTTTCAACCCAAAGTATTCATAAGTTGTATTTAGTGTTAATTGCTGTTAATGATGGAACACGTGATTAATGTATTTTGTAGAGTTGTGTATATCAAAAGCGAGCTCCTAATTATCTTTCATGTCTCTGCTATAGTTAGTATAGCCCAAACGAGACAATACCTAACAAAGACTGTCTATATTGTTGTTGGTTATCAGAACAAAATGATTTGGAAGTATATTTTCATGATGCGACCCCCATTACACGCCAACCTGTGTGCCTTTCTTTGTGTTGCTCCTGCACTTGCCACCAGATGTTAATGTACCATTTACGAAGTAAATGAGCTTTAACGTCAAGGCAAGTGATCTTTGCGCTGTGTTCCCTTGCACACATTCCTAGCATTACTCCATCCCTATCCCCAGTCCCCTCTAGATATAAGCACAATACTCACAGCCCTCGCCCTCTCGAAGATTTACACCGATCACAAGACTCAGCATAAGATCTCGCTGCTCCTCCTTTCTCGTGCACTATCGTTGGAGTACACTAAGAGATCTAGAAATTCTCTTTCCCTTCCCTCCCACCCTTTATCTCTAGATAGGTTGGGGTCGTATCCTTTGGTTGGTCACCATTCTAATGGTGACAGGTCATCTAAATAAGTAGGAATGAATCCCTTTCAACCCAAAGTATTCATAAGTTGTATTTAGTGTTAATTGCTGTTAATGATGGAACACGTGATTAATGTATTTTGTAGAGTTGTGTATATCAAAAGCGAGCTCCTAATTATCTTTCATGTCTCTGCTATAGTTAGTATAGCCCAAACGAGACAATACCTAACAAAGACTGTCTATATTGTTGTTGGTTATCAGAACAAAATGATTTGGAAGTATATTTTCATGATGCGACCCCCATTACACGCCAACCTGTGTGCCTTTCTTTGTGTTGCTCCTGCACTTACCACCAGATGTTAACTGGAAATTTATTGCAAATCCTCAAGAGAAGCTGCAAAAATGTATGGTATTGTGTTGAGCCATTGTGGGATACTAGATAACCTTTCTGTAGATCCATGTGTGGTTAATGCATCAGAACATGGCATGCTCTGAAAAGAAACTCACCAAACATTCAAGTTATGGAGGACAGAACAAGGAATCTATGCTGAATGTGAAGTGCCAAGCTGCAGAGTAAGGTCAACAATTTTTAAAGAATCTCTTTTTAAAGTGTGGTGTAAATTCTCTATCAACCCCCAGGGGGGGGGCTTGTTAGTGTCAAGCACCATAAAAGGGCTTATAAGATATGGGGACTTAATTACGAGGGGGGCTTTAAAAAATTTTGGAATCTATTGTTTGATTTTTTATCTCTTTATAACTATTACACAATGGCACAAATGTTCTGTTTTCATAAATTTTTTGTCAAGGCTTGGTAAATATTATATAAATATTAGGGATGACTAATTGTAGAGGAGGCCCAATTGGGAGGGGGCTTTAACAATAATGTTTATGGAAATCAGACTTTGGCATTTAAGCTGAAGCCTATTTCACAGTGCTCTGTTTTGTAAAATGAAGAACATTCTGTTTATTAAATGCTTAAACATATCTTGCATATTTTTGGAATAAATGCATTTAATTTTTCTTTTCTCTCTTGTTTATGTAGCTTACACTGTTAAAGAATGCCCCCAGTCCTTTCCAAGAGGTAACATTCAAACCAACCAACTGATGAACCAGCAATGCAAGCATTGAAGGGCCCTAAAGATGCGCTGATAACTGTT
Organism: Pelagia noctiluca; assembly: GCA_963924455.1. Lineage (NCBI taxonomy): Eukaryota > Metazoa > Cnidaria > Scyphozoa > Semaeostomeae > Pelagiidae > Pelagia > Pelagia noctiluca. The sequence continues at coordinate 12,321,951 of OZ004321.1, read as the reverse complement.
TTTGGATACGAAACATTCAGACCAGGTCAGTTGGAAGCAATTAACAATATTTTAGCCAAGAAAGACACAATAACCATCATACCAACTGGGGGAGGAAAGACTGTTGTATACTGTGTTCATCACTCTTAACACCTGGTCTAGCTCTTGTAATATCACCCCTGATCATGCTCATGTATGACCAGGTGGCAAGATTGAGAGAACTAGGTATAAATACATGCTACTACAATAATCTTTTGACTGACCAGGAAAAAGAATTCATATAACATAATCTAGCATCAGATGATTGCCAATACGAATTTTTTTTTACAAGTCCAGAAGCTGCTTTAAATGAGAAGTTTTTAAGCTTATTGGAAAAACTCAAAAGAAAAAATAAGCTTTCTTATATAATAATTGATGAAGCACACTGTATCGAGTTATGGGGAGGACATTTTAGAGAAAATTATGCAATGCTTCATAAACTGAAAGAGAAATTGGATCTACCAGTTGTTGCACTCCTTGCAACGGCCACGAAACATACCATCAAAGTTATTAAAAAAGTACTAAGACTGGTTAAGCCGGTAATAACAAGATTATCTTGTTACCGGTCAAATTTAGTCTACAAAATTGTAGCAAAGGAAGAAAACAAAGCAAAAATGCAGGTTGAAGACATGATTGCCGAAAAATTTGAGTCCACTTGTGGTATAGTTTATTGTGCCACACGTGAAAATTGTGCTCAGGTTCCTTTGGAACTGGCAAAAAAGGGGGTTACTGCAACTTATTTTCATGGTGACCTGCCAGAAGGTGACAAAATGACAAATTCTACAGCTTGGCTTAATGGAGATGTAGATGTCATGGTGAGCACCAGTGCTTTTGGCATGGGAATAGACAAGAAGGGGGTAAGATTTGTCATTCATTTTACTGTTCCTTCATCAATGGAACAATATGCACAAGAGTCTGGCAGAGCTGGCAGAGATGGCGAACAGTCAAGCTGTATATTATTGTATCGTTTTGCAGACCGCAGTTTTCGTTTAAGATGCATTTCTCTAGTGCCAAATAAAGATACACAAAACACCAAATGGACCAGTTAAATGCCATCACCCAGTTTTGTGAAAATACAGAGGAGTGCCAGCAGAAACAAATATGCAGATACTTTGATGAAGTTTTGAATGAAGATTGCGAACTTTGTTGTGTCTGTTATGAAACAGAGACACCCAAAGCAGATAACAAGAATGCAACATTAGAAGCTAGACAGGTCATTCAGCTGCAAAGGCAAATGTATCATCTAAAAGATGAAATTAAACTGCAAGATTTGGTATTAACATATGCAGGTTCAAAATCAAAGGACATTGTTCAAAAAAAAATTGTCAATTGTGAGTTGCATGGTGCTAGTCGGAAAGAATTCAAAACCGCAAAGAGATGTACAGCATTTGTACAGTACCTTGTTATAAAAGGATCTCTTTATGAATGTGTAAAAAGTGTTCGGGATCGACATACTGTTTTTCTAAGGGAAGGCAATATCCATCAGCTGTTTGAAAGCCCAAACACAGTATTTTTTAAAATTTTAATGTAACAGAAGACAGTTTATCTTTGATTATACCGGATGTGTCATAAAAAGTAAACAACTTTGCAAGTTCTACCTCAATAAGTCCATACATTAACTGCCAAAACTTTTGGATGGTAATATTTGAATGTTATATTTTCGGTAAATTTTTCGTGAAGTGCATTGTTCGGAAATTTTTCAACCGATTTTGGACGATTTTTCTTCAACAACAAATTCTCCGAAATAATTCAAGCTTTTCTGAGTGAATAACTTAATGCCTCGATTCACATTTGGTATATCCTACATTTAAAGAGGCATTGTCACGAATTTTGAGTTTCTGCGATTTGATCTCAAAATACCATATATAATAAAACCACATTTCTACTGTCTAATTGTTGTTGTTTATCTTTCTTATTATCGAAACGAGAGCTTTCAAAGTTTGACGACTCTGCATTTTTGTGACCTACAAAAATGGCTGCAAACATTAGAATCTCATTGCCTCGTTTTCGCAAAGATGGGCGAGTTTTCCTCTCGCCAATTTCGTGAGAGCACCGACATTTTTGTCGGTGCAGCAATCTGAATGTGTTGCGTCTCTCCCAATCATCAGTCGAAATAGTGGAAATATCATGGAAGCTGCTCAAAGAGAAGTCAGGAAAGGCCGACCAAGTCAGTTTTCCCCAAAAAGTAAGGTTCTCCGTTGCAAAAAGCTTATCACTAGCAGAATTTACTTGGGTAAATGTAAATCACGTTGGAATAGGTTAAAAAGAAAGTACAGATGCAACAGCGATCAAGAATTTGCAGATTTTTTGATGGATAGGTAAGTCTGGGATTTTGAATTAAAAATTTCCGATACTATAAATCTACCTAGGCCTACCTAGACTAAATCAAAGGGTTAGTTTTGTTATTTTTAGGGCTAGGGTAAGTTTCAGCGTTTTTTTAGTGAAGTTTACAAAAAACTATTAGAAATTCTGTTAGGCCTATCTAGATGGTTACTTCAGACCTACCTAGACTATAAATAATTTTCTTGAAATGATGGCGTGATAATCTCAACAGTATGAAACAGTAGGGAACATCATGTCAAAAGACCTTTATCAGTGACTTTCAATGTGCTACAGTGACTGTAACTGCTCAACATGGTAATTATAGAGGGGGGCTAAATTAAGAAGGGGGCAGTCTGCAGTGTATGGCAACTGCAAGCAGACATCAAAAATTTGGCCTTGCAGGCCCAGATGCATAAATTAAATGTAAGATTTTTGTGGAGTTTTTACAGGTATAGAAAAAGCTCGCCCAAAACTCTGAACATGCACGCAAGGAGGGCCTATTTTAGGGGGGTCTAGAAGCTGAAAAGCCCCACAAAAATCTGCTGAAAACCGCAATCCGCAATGAAATAAAGAGCAAAGCCGCAGGCTGTGAAGCTATAAAAGGATAAACGCAAAGCCGCAGCCGCAAAAATCCATGGCAAAACCTGTAAGCTGCACGTAAAAATAGGCTGAAGCCGCAAGCTGCAAAACCTATAATAGGCCCTCCGCAAGTGGTTCATGGCTAAGAAACTTTTAGAACTAAACCAATATTTTTAAGTAACTTATCAAATTATGAAAATCAAAAACATAATAAAAAAAACATTTATGCCTGATTTGAACTTGCTAATACAGTTTCACACCCATCCGTTCTCGCGTTCGAAGCTTTAATAATGTATAAATAACCAGTTTGGTGTGCATCATCATATGACAATATTTTATTATAATTTGCTTATATAAAAATAAGAAACTTTTACTTTTAGTACTAAAACTGGTGAGAAATTAAGAAACATTTAGTACTAGGACCTTAGGCTTCTTATTAAGAAAAAACATGTAAATAAAGGGGTGACTTCAAAACTCAAATTGCCACACGAAAAGTCAATTGTACGTTTTGATGCAAACCCACCCATCAAGACCTCTAAACGTCAAACTACTGTATAAAGAACAAACAACGAATGAAACTAGGCCCATTTGAGATGGTACACGTAGATTTGTTGATAGAGATTTCATACTTGGAAAAGATGCAGCAAACTGATGTTTGGAAGATTTTCCTACAGGGAAAACACCACAGGGAATTTTGAGGTCAGCTTTCCTTTCATTGCTGATTATTTTTAATGATAAACAAGAAGAGTCTCAAAATGCCATGAGAAAACGTCAAAGACCATAAACCCACCCACCCGTAAACGTACAATTGATGTTTCGCGTGGCAATTTGAGTTATGATGTTGCCCCTAATGAATCTTAGAGTGAAGAGAAATCCCCAGAAGTTTTAGGTAGCTATGCCTAAGTTTAATTTTTATGTGAACCTCAATCTTTTCCATATTGTTATTTTTAAATTTCCATCATTTTGTGGCAATTTTGAGCCTCAATATTTTTATAAAAATTTATTCTTATAAAGAAAAGAGTGTCCTCATCCGAGTTGCAAAAAAATTGAGTAAAGTGCCTGTTTATTTCTAAATTTTAGCTGTCACGATGTTGACACTACTATGCCTGAGTTGCAACCAATTGACACTGAACAAGGACAAATCAATGTCAGGAATATTAGCATTGGCATCCAAGCATGTTGAACAAGGGTATGCAATTTTCTCCCATAAGCAGCTTTGCAAATAGATATTTAATTTTCTAAGTTTTAACCGTAATTGCAGTATGAAAAGTTTGTTATGCACGTGCCATCTTTTTGCCCGAGGGATCAGTCCCAAGGGATGGTTGGGTGATTCTGTTAGAATTCAGCGAGACGTTGCCCCAGGCTCCGGGACATTTGTTTTTTAAATTTTTGTTTACATAAATTTTCGAAACATCCTTCAGGAAGGTGACGGGGACTTTACACCAATGGGGGCCCCATACATGGGGTCAATCGTATCCATTGTCTGAAATTCCCCCACCCATCCCGTGGACCCTTTCCTCGGGCAAGAAGATGACACGTGCATTATCAACTGTAAAACCAAATTTTCTTTGATTCTGTGCTCACTTGAAAAATGTAGGGTTGCACTCAGCAGCTTTTTTGCTTCCTTTCAAGACAACAAAAAGTTTTTTGCTTCCTTTCAAGACAACAAAAAGCTTTTTGCTTCCTTTTCAGGGCCGGATCCGGGGGGGGGGCATAAGGGGCATATGAGTCAATGGCAATTCGAATGCTTGGAAAATTTAATGGCAAATTGAAATTTCTATACAGAAAACAAGGATTCCTCGATAATTCTCTCAGGAGGTTGCTGTTAAATGCCCTAATCCAACCCCATTTCGACTATGCCTGCTCCTCGTGGTATCCAATGTTAAATAAAAGGTTGTCCAAAAGAATCCAATCGGCACAGAACAAGTGCATTCGTTTCTTTTTGAACTTAAAAAACACGGCATATATTGGTACCACAGAGTTCCAGGCAATAAAATGGCTCCCCGTAAAATCAAGGGTAGAGCAGTTAATCGCTTCTCAAATATTTAAATTCTATAGGGGAGTATCTCCAGCTTACTGTGCTGATATGTTCCACCAAGTAAGCCAGTGCCGTGTAACCAGAAGGTCCAAGTTCAAATTGTACCTTCCTTTTCACAGAACAGACCTAGGACAAAAATGTATATCGTATATAGGACCAAAAATTTGGAACAATCTTCCAGTTGAATTGAAATCAATAAACAACATTAACACTTTCAAACATCATATTAAGGAAACTTTTTTTCAAAATATCATGAAGGAGGAAGAGGACATAAATAGAAACTATTCAGACCCTAAATGTGCCATCTTTCCTCCTATTCTCTCTTTTTACAACCAAACATTAATCTTTGCTTTTGAAATTACTTTTGTTCCTTTAAACGCCCCTTGGGGACCATTATGGAAATAAGGTCACATCAACCTTTTTAATGCTATCCCTGCCACCATAGTAAGGGGTGTTTTTATAATTTTACAATTAGAACATTTTTACCTATATTTTAAATTTTATCAACATTATTTTAATTTCGCTTTTATCACTTGTAAATAGGTTTTTATGTGGCAAATTATACTTACTTACTTACTTCTCTATCATTTTATCCTTAGATATACATGTTACGCCCCCCTTTCTAAAAATTCTGGATCTGGCCCTGCTTTTAAGACAACCAAAAGTTTCTTATCATTTTTTAGTCCCACGCACTGTCCTGCCGAGGTTTATAAAATTTTAAAAATATGGCCCTGCTTCTTATAAAGGTTTCTATAGGAACAAATGAGTGTAATGTATTTCCTATACTATATTCTACCCTGTGTAAGTAATATGTAGTTTATGACTCTTGTCTTTGTTAAAGCTAATGTAAAATATCAGATATGATGAACTCTCACCTAGTAGAAATTGAAAATATAACAAAATCTTGTGTTAACTTTGGATTATAGATGCACATATGATGATATGGTAGTGCCTGATTTCCGTGCAACAACACCTTCCGACCATGAAGGAAATATAGCGTCATTTGCAGCAATACCTACTACATCCACACCTGTCAGACCTAGGTCAGAAAATATTTTTATGGGGCTATTAGAAAACATTTTGAAATGGTTAACAAACGTTATACACCCTCTTACCAAAATTTTGGAAGAACTTCAAATTCTTTGTCTTAGTCGGAACCTCTCTTATGACATGAATGCAAAATGACATGTTAAGAGATCAAGTGCAGGTTTATCCAAGTTGTGTCTAGAAGGGCTCATACAGGGAAAAAGGAGCCAGGGGAAACCAAAGCTGAGGTGGTGGGATAACATTTAGAGAATGTTCACCAAATAACAACTGGTCCACCCTCAGTAGTCTCGCAGCGATCGCAAGATGTGGAGAATGATAAGCCATGTTAGTTCACAATTTTTCGCAAAGAAATTGCGTTCAATGATGATCATCGTGGCTTCCTTATCATTTCCAAACTTTTTATATGATTCATATTTGCCAATTAATTATGTATAATGTATAATGTATAATTATGTGTACTGTACTGTTGTGTAAAGTTACTGAACTACGAACTATTTCTTCAAAATAGACATTTCTCAGTTTCTCAATTCTTAATTTTTCCTGTGCCTGGTACTAAACCTCCTTAATGTTTTGTTTGTTTTAGTGCTATTTTTGTATAAACTAATTTTCGTGTAAAAAATATTTATGTACTGTTTACTTTCAGATCAAAGAGAGAGAGAGGCAGCAGACTTTCATAAACGATGATGAAGGAGAAAGTTCAATTTCCTGCTCAACATATGCTGACACAGAGGATGTTTCTTTCAGATGTGAAGTGGCAAAGCCAGTGAATCTGTTTCAAGATATAATGCCAGGAGCTGAAGTCAATGCTGTAGAGGATAGAGCATCCCTTGCATATGAAAGCTGCCTGCGACAGTTGGCGGCAAATGTACCACCAAAGCAATGTTCTGAGTGTGGTACAAGAAAAATTAATATTGAGTCACAAACGGGAGGGAGTGCATTACTTATCAAGTGGGTATGTAAATTATCCTGTTGTGTACAAAAAGTAATTATTTGAGCAAGAAAATGCTAATGCTTTGAGGGCTGGAAAAATAATTGGGGGGGGGGGGGAAAGAATACATATTTTCTGAAATAATTCTCAGGCGTGTCATTTGAGGGAGGGGGGAGTAAATACACCTCTTAACAACAAAAATAAGACTTTCTTGCAGGGCAAAACTTATTGGGTTACTTTTACCAGACCAGTTTTCTTTTGTTGGTTGTACCTGTCACTATTAGTAATAAATAATGTTACAATGTTGAAGTTGAACTTCCTTCTCTCATAAAACTTAATGAATAAAAGGCTCTTTCTCACCATGCTCTTTGTTCTTACTGTAGGTTTGTGCTGCAAAGCATGTTTTGCAGAAATGGATCTCACAGCCATTGCTACAAAAAGGAACCCTTCAAGGAGATTTACTCTTAGGATCATCGATTTTGTTCTCTGGAAATAATTTTGCAAAGATTCAACTTCTATCCAAATGCTTAAACCTTTCCATGATCAGTGCACCCACATATTACAGATATCAACGTCTTTATTTCTGCCCTGTTATTTCGCATTTCTGGGAAAAGCAGCTGAATGAGAACATACTGAAAGCATCCAATGAACCTGTTATTCTACTTGGTATGTTATTAATATTTAGTGAGTTTGAAGCATGATAATGTACAGTATGGTACTGCATTTTAGGCAGGTGCTGTGGCTTGCATCTTTAAAACAGCTGCTTGATGCAAGAGCCCTTACCAACACAGGGCCCGAAGTTTTAAGAACGAAGCACAATGAGTTCAAGCTTTCTCAGTAATGACTTTTTAACTTGTGGTTATAAGAATGTTGCTTTGGTTACTTTATTCCTAAAATGCTTAGGGCATGTGTTGCCCTATATTAATAATATTAATGATAATAATAATAATAATAAAGCATGTGGCAAAATATGGCTATATTTTTTCTTAACAGGAGATGCTCGCAATGACAGCCCTGGCTAATGTGCGAAATATTGCACATATACTGCAGTTGCACAAGACTCAATGAACATCGTTGCAACCATTGTCCTGGATAAGAGAGCGACAAAACTTGTGTCTACTAGGATGGAACTGGAAGCATTCAAGAGGGTTTTAGACTTTCTAATGAAAAAGAAAGGCCTGAACATCATTAAAGTTGTGACCGATGCCCATTCCACCATTTCAAAATATATGAGTAAGTTGAAATAGAGACATTTCGCATTGTGTTAATGTCTGAGTCATTGCTGTTGCATAATTATTATCTCTTGATAGAAAAATATATAATTGAGTGATTTAAGTGATTGACAGGGCTGTTGAAAATCACTTTGTTTATCCCTTAAATTTTTTCCAATCATTCTTAGTGGTAAGATCACACAAACTTTTCAAAATCACCCAAAAATCATCCAAGCCAGCCAAGCGTCACCTATTCCACAGCTAAAAATCCAATATTATTCTAACTTAAAATTCTACGACAGATGAAGGATGAGTAACATCTCATCCATTTCTCGGTCATATTTTTAAGAAAATTTCTCATGTGACCACAAGTTCCAAACCTTCCGACTTGTCCAAACCATAAGACTTGGGGCTATGAGCTTCAAGGGCTTCTTTAAAAACCCAAAAAAGTTAATTCCAAGAAGTGATTTGACAGAATTTTCTTTTTTATCAGGGGAAAAACACCCAAGCATCATCCATTCATATGATGTATGGCATGGTGCTAAAAATCTCAGCAAAAAGCTAACACTCATTACAAAAAAAACAGGGAACACAGACCTGATGCCATGGGTCAAAGACGTCATCAACCATTTTTGGTTTTGTTGCAAATCATCTGAAACATATGAAGAATTCATTGTAAGCAATTTTTTATACAATGGCTAAATACATTTTTTTCACAAAATTTCAAAATTGATAAAGTTTGCTTAAAAGGTCATCTGAAGTCCTAATCTCACCATTACATTGATTGCATGCACAGAAGGGAAAGTGGGAAGAATGGCAGAAGGACTTGCCGTAAGCTTCTCTCAATTTTTGGTGTGTACAAAGCAGGAGAGAGGAGAAACCATGATCCTACTGAAAGCGTTGACTTGCTTTCGCATGCACCACGAGTCAAAAATATTATCATATTTGTTTAGCAAATTTCAAGCAATCTCATCAACCTCTCAATAAGAAAATATTTTGTTTTTTCTAACACAATGCATGCCATGGGAAGCAAAATTGCACCATGAGTGAAAATGAAAGAAAATACTAAAATTCATTTGGGTATTGTTCGAGAGGTGAATCAAAGATAACAGGGGCTTTAAATTCCAAATTGACTGAAATTGAAAATTCTGGTGTCTTATCTTTTCTATACCTTGTATCTAGGGCTTCATTCATTTATTATTTTCAACAGGGAAGGTGGAAAGGAATCCTGCATCATGTTGTAGGAAAACATGAATGGACTGTGGAGGAAGGAGGTATTTTCAAATGTGAACACGAGGAGTTGCCTTCCACAAGGACAGATAAGGAATATCTGACGCCAGGTTCCAAACTCCATAATGAACTGATGAAATTTCTTTTTGAGAAAAGATTTTTGCATACAGTAACAAAGTTTTTGAATTTTCGGTAAGCTTCTTTAATCAATTACTGTTTAACTAAACATCTAGAAGCATAAGCTAAGAAATATATATTTAAAACACAAAGAGTAGAAAATCCTAATATGAAAATACGATAAAACTGTAACAAATGATAAAATTGAATGTAGCAGTTAAGATTATACACAGGTATGGCACCAGGGATGCTTTGGAAATGGTGCAAAAGCTTCTAACAGGGGGCAGGATTTGCCAAACTTCAGCTTACTAATGACACCATTGAAGAAGTTACTTGATAGAAAATATTTCAAAGAGTAGCCTGGTCGCTTTGCTTTAGGCTCTCCTTCATAGAAATCTAAATCTAAAATCACTTCAATTTTATCAATCAACACGTAATTCAGAACTTTGCTGCTTTGTATATGTACACATGCACACATTTTTTTAAAGAAACTCTCTAAGAAACTCAGGCTTCGTTCACACGAAACTGTTTTCACTGCACATCGGATACCATAAGCAAAACGGAGTGGAGTTTTCACTCCGACAACATTTGCACTTTTGCTCTCTGTTCACACGAAAACGCTCCGCTCCACTTCTGCTGCAGCTTCTATTGTTTCTCAACTGAATAGACCGGTTTTATAATGCTCTTGGGAAAAGCGTATGTTGCTTTTTCTAACATATTTCTTGCTATTCAAAAATGCACCAAGAATTCAAAAATTAGAATAATACTACAATGTCCCAAGAGTAACGTGACTTGAAGTGGGAAAACAAAGCCAAAGTCGAGGTGGTCTATTCAAAAGTTCAAAACGAGGTTCCGTATTCACTTGACTGCGTTTGCATGCGTTCACACGAGTTCAAAAGCAAAACGGTGTAAAAGCAAAACGGTGCACTTTACAGCGGATCGTTTGGCATCGTTTTCAGTCGTCGCTGTGTGAACACAGTCCGTATCCGAGGTCAAAATGAAAACAGAACTAAATGAAAACAGTATCGTGTGAACAGGGCCTCAGTGCTAGCTTTTCTCAAAAGAACCAATAAAATCTTTTGTTATATTGCTTTCTTTAGCAGTAGAAAACAATTATGAAATTTAAGAACTTTTTAGTCCTAGGCTTGAGCCAAATTTCTTACTAAAAATGCATGTAATTGCAAGTAAAGTAAAATTGTAAAACCACACTCTCAAAAATTATGGAGGGCCCTTTTCAACACCCTTTTCAAAGAAAAGATGAACTGATCTTTGGTTGAAAGTAATTATAAACTTTCCCTCATAAAATTCTTGAAATATTTTTAGTGTTATTGTGCTATTGCAAGGGGGGTTAGCATCTTCTGATAGGGGGGCTGTAGCCCCTCTTTGCCCTCCTCTGTTGCCATAACTGACTGTTAGACTATATATGTAATGTATAATTTGTATTGTTCAGGTCTACAGCAGAGCTAGAAAACTACCACCAGCTGATTCTTAGATACTGCAACAAAAGGTTTGCATTCGACTTTCCAGCATATACTGCAAGAAATCAGTTGGCAGCAATAGATTACTCCATGCATAAAAACAGAAGACAAGCTGAGACAAGTACTGGTAAAAAACGGTAAATGCAGTAATATACCTAATTGGTGGCTGATATTTGGTTTACAAATTTCGAGTAACGTCATCAACCAATTGATAAAAAAATCGACTGTATTTTTCAGCACAATGCATTTCATACAAAGCATAATTGTTCAAAAATGCAAACAGTTGAAAAATACTAAAATTCCTATGGGTATGATGACATGACTTGAAAGGGAAATCAAACATTAGCCAATTTGAATAAGTGAGTATTATCTATTTGAGTTCCCAAATTTGCATGTTAAAAAGGAGCTGGCAGGTTGGCATAACTCCGTGAGTATCTATAAAAATAATTGTGACAATAGGGTGGGGTTTTCCCCAACGAACACAATAAAGCCATCTAATTCTGGTTTGATGCTTTTGTATGAAATGGTGACGGAAAAATACCAGGGAATGGTATCCACATTCTGGCACGTCATAAAAGCTGTCAGTGTTTTTAGGAAGTTTTTTCTTTGTTAAGCATAATTTATATGAACTTTCAAGCCTTTAGAGGAATTAGCACTTGAAGAAGTTTTGAGGAGAATGATAGAGAACTAGAAATTGCTAAAAATTGAATTTGTAGGACCCAGCCTGTTTATGGCACGCCATATTTAGCATTATTCAAAAACGTTCATTCAACGTTCAAAAACTCGCATTCAATGTTCAAAAACGTTCATTCAATGTTCAAAAATTGTCATTCAAAGTTCAAAAACTTTATTCAGTGTTCAAGAAGTTTAATTCAATGTTCAAAAAATGTCATTCAAAATTCAAAAACTTTATTCAGTGTTCAAGAAGTTTAATTCAATGTTCAAAAACTGTCATTCAAAGTTCAAAAACTGTATTCAGTGTTCAGAAACTTTCATTCAACGTTCAAAAACTTTCATTCAACGTTCAAAAACTTTATTCAGTGTTCAAGAAGTTAATTCAATGTTCAAAACGTTTATTCAAAGTTGAAAAAATTCATTCAAAGTTCAATGTTCAATTGTGGTATGAATTGCCTGGTTTATTTTTTTACTTTTACAAGGGAAACTAAGAATTTGAGCCTGTACTGAAAACCTCTTAACTATCAGATTTGGAGTACTCAGAGTTTCTTACGAGTTTCATAGCAGTCTTCATATTTACTTCTTTGTTTCCAAAGTTTTTTTTAAGCCTCTCCGATGTTTAGACCACAATACTTCAGTAACTTCCAGTTCCAAGTAATATGACACGGGAAACAAGTGAAAATAAATAAGAAAATGAGAAGTCAAGGTACTATTTTTGGAAGAAAAGTTGATCTAGCTAATGGTGCCATTATGAAAACGCAGGTGGCACACTCTCTCTGAAATTTAGCAAAGAACCGCCCCCCTCCCCCTGCAGAGAACCGGGAACAGGGAACATAGAACGTAGGAACCGGGGGCACCAGGGGCATGTCCCCCCAAGATTTTGCAATTACAACGAAAAAGTACCCTTTTGTTTCGGGAAGTGCCCCTGTGGTAGGTGACGGGGGTTCAGACACTTTTTGGGTTTGGGAAACGCCTTTGGGTATGCTATTTTGTGTGTAATTAGTATTTTTTCTGGTTTCTTTGAGTTTTTCTCTAAGATATTGAAATACCTTTAACTTGTATATACTAGGCAGTAGTTTGTATATTTTTAGGGTTTAGAAATCTCCTAACTTTAGTACCTTTTAGCGTATTTTCAAAAATATGCTGTGTCTGACCCCCCTTCCCCCGCAACCTACCAATAGGGAGTCCCCCTGCCCCTAAGTTCAGGATTTCAAGAGCCGCTGCGGAGGAGAGTGGGCTGGGCTGCTCCTCCTGAAAAGCGCGGGAAGTATTACCTTGCACGCCTGGCCTAAATTCGAGTCAAAATGAATGCAAAGATTCGCCAGCTCAGTGAGTGTCTTGGCGAGGCAACTCATTTATTGGCTGAGCTGGCTGGAAATGGTACACAATCAAATGTAGCAAATGAGCTAGTTAGTGCTACGAGTTCTTCCGCCACGTCAACTGCCAGAACCAGCAGGCAAGACAGGCCTAACTCGTCTGATCTGCCATCGTCCGCCTCGTTCCATGGAGGCCAAGGGAGATTGCTCGGAGCAACAAGACCTAGTGGTGTAGCACCGGTACGTCTAAACCAAACTTTAGGCCGTGCAAGAAGCATGATCCAGCAAGCTTCGAGTTCTGGATTGTTGAGGAGAATGTCACGCACAGAAAGATTGCGTTCTACTGGCACAATAAGCTCTGTGAGTAAACCGTTGGCGCCGAAAAAGCCAAAACTGGAAGAAACAAGACCATTCTAATTTGTTTTGATGAATTTTGGGGAAGACCATGATGTTGAGAAAGTAATATCAGATGATTTCATAGCCTTGAGAGGTTTCATTCGACTAAATACCACAGACAAGGAGCCAGGCATAAGGATAAAGATTACAAGTGCAATCCAAACTCAGTTTCCCCTTGTTGAAGCACGTGCTTTGATCTTCTTGAAAGCCACCAGAAGGAAATTAGCCAGTGTGGTGAGTGCTGAAGGGTTTTCATATGATTAGGCCATATAAAATAAATTAATAGATTCTCATCACAAAGTTTCAAAAACATGCGCGAGGCGGGAGGTTTATATTTTATATTTTATATATAAATTATTTTGGCTTATCTCGCAAAATCGACGAGGGAGGCATATTTTTCTCGAGATTCTTTTGTCAGTGGTTGAAACTGCATTCTGCTGCTTCCTTGTTGACTTTTTACCTCTGCAACAAACAACCCAGATGTCTTTGCAGTAGAAGCTGCCTACCAATCAGGCTTATAGAATGTCACGACATTCTGCTTGACGCTTCTTTGCCTTGGTGCCGCTTATGATCGCTAGACCCAACTAAATCGCTAGACCCAACTAAATCTGTATGATTTTTTCTGGGAGACCCTGTATTTTGAAACAGGCTATAAAGCAAATGAAACAATTCAGTTTCTAAATAAGATTTATCACAGAATCATATTTGAAAAGTTTAAACTTTTGCTCAGTTTGATGGCTGAAAATAATGTCCTTAGTACAACAAGCTAATCCTTTGGTTTAAAAACTCTGGTTCTTCTTTTTTCCTTTACTTTTCCATCAGAAAAACATGTGAAACAAATTGGGTAGAATTCTTTGCCAACTTCTTTTAAACCATCTGTCGTTCCACAATGGATACATATATCCTCAAAGCCAGCACTGTAATAAGGGACTTCGATCTTGGTCATGCAGGTTAGGTCCAGTCTTGAGTATACCATAGAATAAACTGACTGGAGCAAAGGTTGATCAGTGCCGTCCTCTTCAATATCTGCAATGTTTGCACCGCATGTGTAAATGACGTCTTCTAGCAAGTGATCTAGTGCATGCAAATTGGCTCCTTTGAGCTTGTTCTTGCAATGAAGAAGGCGCCATTTTCCACACTCATTACACTGGATGACTTGCTAAAATAAAAAATCGTCAATAAGACTTTAACTATTTGATAGAAGAAGAAACCTATATATTTCGATTTGATTAGAGTTGAAAGAGTTGAAAAATCATCCGGGATCCGGGCATTTGAATGAGTTTAAATGTCTATATTTAAAATGGTTTATCCGTGTTTGCAGGTTCTAGGATCTTAAGTTAGGAAAATTGATAAGCGTTAAAAATGTGAACTTCCTTACGTTCCAGACTGTAGCACAATGCGGATGCCTTACGTTAACCATTTGATGTTTAATTGGCGACGAGGAAAATTGCAAATGGAATTTTACTAACATTGACGTTTTGCGCAGTTTGTTTCGTAGGGTTGAATGGAATACAGTGGCCATTGCTTGATTTGGTTGAAAGGGATGGTCTGTGCTTTTCACTAGTTGTTGACCCATAGATATCCGTAAATGGCTTGTATCTGTAAAATCAAACAATAGAGATTTTAGAAGAAGCATTTCCGAACAAGAGTAGCTGATATAATTTCATGTAATGAGACTTTTAATATTGAGTGTTTTCTAGGATGAGACAAATAATTCTATCTTCATTCATTGGCAACAACTGCAGCACCAGTCACTAAATGCTGCAAAATGCAGGCAACCAGAGTTCAGTTAAACCAAACGCAAATAGCTGCAAAAAATTGAGATTCTTCTAGCTGCTAATATGTTAAGGATAAGGAAAGGAAGAAAGATACCTGTCTCCCTCTGGAACTGGATCAGGAAGGTGATGCAAAGTCTCAAATATCTCTGCTGGCAATGTCGGAGGAAGGTGAAATCTACAAGTTGAGTCGGTGCATTTCTTTATGCTGAACATGTAATTTCTATAACAGAAGAATGAATTGACAGCAAACTGACAAGATTTCCTACTTGACTGGTATTTTGATTCAAATTCCATGCTACGTAAAAGCAATTCAGTGGCTGAACATTGGTTGTGAAATTGAATCCATACTTTCATACTTTTCTTTTATACTTTACACTTTTCTATACTCTACATTTTTCTATACTTTGAATAGTTACATCCATACGTTAAACTTTCTTGAGCGTGATATTTGATAAGAAACTTTCCCCAATGCGTATAGCAGTCGGAATCTAGCACAACACATCTCATAGCAAATGTCAAATTTAAATCGCAAAATTTTGATTCGAAAGCTGTTCCTTGATCAGAACATCAGCCAACAGGTTCTTGGTGTATAAATTTAAGAAAACAAATTTTTTACGGGAAAAACCTTGTATTTTGATGCTGCAGAAGGTACTTCAATTACGGATTGCAGATATCTTCACTTACCTGGCTTTGCAATGAGTTGTTAGGAAATCTTTCAAGTCATTTCTGCTGGAAATTTTTGATTTTGTTGTGTCATTTCGTTGTATGGCCTCGTCAATTCTTTTTATCTCCAACCACATTCCTTCAATGTCTACATCACTTGCTGCCTCAAATATGGAAATAGGTGTCTTACCGAAGATAAGCCGTTTGAAAACATTACTGAGAACGTCCTTGCACGGCTGCATACTTTCAAGAACAGCACTTTTGACCTGTTGGATAAATAAAGGAAGTAGATTAGCGCAGTTTCCATTGAAGTTGCAGACAATTTAAACCAAGACATGAAACTGTGAAGGAAGGAAAATGAAAACTTTGAATTCTGGCCAGGATCAAATAATTAACTAACGTAACTAACTAATTAAATAACTAAGAGCAAGAAAACGAATAACGGTCATACCTGAATGGCTGGGTGTTCCTCACAAAGCTTCCTGATGCTTTTCATGCTTTGACAATTCTTAAGTAACGGCTCCAATATCGGAGATTGTTGTCGCATTAGCCCAACTCCTTGGGCTCCACAGTTGAGAACTGACATCACACGTTCTGCAGGGTCTTTCCAGCTATTGTATGGGGGCGTCCTAACAGCAATCACCATGTCTCTATCTTCTTTCAAAAAAAGACAAATGAGAGCGATCTCTACTGAGAGATAGTTGACTCTATGATCTGGCCCACCATCGGTGTAGAGAGCAAGAATCGGGTTTTCATCATCTTGGAGAACAGAATGCAACTCTGTGACGTGTCTCATAGCTGTAGATGGTTGGAAGGTGTGATCTTTGAGCCCTACGAAAACTCTCCCGCTGTACCATGAACCCTCGATATTCTCTGGTATATTTAGCTTCAAAATCACACTGGGGATCATACTAAACTTAGTGAAGTCATGATCTCCAACCTCAAAGCGCGTTCCCATTGCAACAAGCACTTGTCTTCCTCTTTCCACAGCAGCAACTGGATATCCTGGCTCCCCAACCTTCATTGAATGTTTGTCATCCATGCACACGAATGAGGTGTGAATGCTAAACTTAAGAGCAAACTCTTTCAGGTATCGGAAGAGTGCTGAAGCATAGTGCATATCAATATGCTCTTTCCTGAACTGGCGTGCCTGAACCATGTATCGTATCTTCAGCCGCCCATAATACCTCTTTGAAACAGCTGAATTCTTTCGGCGAGGCCAAAACTGAAGCCTGAGCCACTGAAGAGAAGGAATTAGTGTTCCGTCAGGACACTTTTCTGAGACTTGCTTGTGCAGATCTTGCACACTCAAAGCTGTTGCAAGATGCACAATCGATTCCCCCTCCACAACATCATCATGTCGCCTGTCGTCTACAGCTGTTTCTACTGACGAATCAATGGATCTTTTGCACTGATCAAGGAAGGTCTCGTATTGCTCTGGCCTGCCATCGTTGTTTATTCGCAGGTCACATACTAAATCAGCATCTTCCATTTCTAAGATTTCTGCAACTCTTTCGTCAACTTCTTTTTCGTTTAAATTTCGTGCAGAGGACGAGTCACCCGTAAGCACTGAATATGCTCTCCTCAAGTAAGCTGGCTTGCACTTTGTCAAAGCGCCAAAGGATTGAATAAATTCTCTTTTCATTGCTTGACTATGATACTTTGGCAGCAAAGGGGCAATACTATCCCTGATTTTGACATTCTTTGCAAGAAGCGTCGTCTCATCATATTGCTGGGGAATTTTCCATATGAAATTTAGGTTCTTCATGCCAGAACTATACGTGTACTGAATTGCTTTACATCGGAGAGCAATGCCCTTCATGAAGTTATGCTTTTTCCAAGGTACGGTGGGGGCAAAATCATTTAAAAAGAGCACCTGAAAATCTTCCGCATCATGTAAAGCATTATGAAGTTCTCCATAATGCTCTCTCTCCGCACGAGATAGGGACTTGACGTTGTGCGTTTGCCACTGCTCTCTTTCTGATTGCACAAACGAGATTTTTCTGGCATTAGTTGCTGTGTTTTCTTTCTGGTTTTTAAGATAATTTGCGTATTTCCTAAGGTTATTCGCCAGTTGTAGCATGCAGCCACGGATATTCTGCCAAACTTTCAGGTGCATATAGGCTTGGTTTGACAACTCCAACAGTGCAACAGAGTGAGTTGACACCTTCGACTCAACCAGAGAATCAGCCCCTATCTTTCGCTTTTTGTGCAGTTCTGGCTTGTTGTATCCTTGAAAATTTGCAAGATCTTTCGGTACCCCAAAACCCCGGCTGTCAAGAGTATGGTGATCACCATCAATCTCCCAAAGGGCTGAACTTAAAGTGTTAATGAACTGAACACCCAGTGATTCACTTTCCGATGATGACCAACCAACTTTCTGCTCATGAAGCCATTCAATTATATCATTCCTTAGCTGCGCTTGTTTATTCACATCATTCCACTTCTTTGGTAAATGGTTATAATCCTTTGAAAAAATAGAAAGATCTGATCCAGTACAGCCTCACCGTTCTCTGACAAGAAATTTGTTTGTAAGAAACCAGTACTTGGATGGCAGAAAATTTGACAAACATCTACTACATGTTTGAAAAACGCTAAAGAAACATACAATGATTAAATTCAAATGATTTAATGACCAAAATATCGTTAAAACTTTTGTTCTTGAGAAGCTTTCACTGTAATTTACATCTCAAAATTTTAGAAATAACAATTTAGAATTTACAATTTCTAATCATATACGTTTTTTATTTCATAAGAAACCTAGCTTGGGTACTAGTACTAAAAGTTTCTTAATTTTTCACCAGTTTCGAGTACTAAAAGTTTCTTAAAAGTTTCTTATTTTTATATACGCACTTAACAATTTTGCACTTTCAATTGCATATTTCTTGTATTAAAGTGAAACCCACCTACTAATACAAGTAGACTCACCATCCTGTGTTGCTCTGAATAAAAACGTGTAGCAAATTTAAATCAAGCAAAAATGTATTGTTGACATATTACTCTCAGGCTCAGAAAGCCCTCTTATTTTTTCTCCAAATTTCTTAAAGATATTGATGTAGTTCTAAAAGTTTCTCAAATTTTTGGGGCTCTAGTACTGGGTTTCTTATAAACCGGTTTCTTATTAAAAAAAAACGTGTATTACAAGTTTTGGATAAAAAACTATTATTAAATCTATGTTTTCAATTTCTAACTCACCTTTGCAGCTGTCATCAAAACATCATTGACCGACGCTAAAGGAATTTCGTTCTCCAATGAGACGGTTTTTGTTTTCTTCGACACTCGAAATTCAACGAAGTTTCCGAGAACTGAAACAACTTCACCAACTTTTGCGTTTAAATCCACTGATGTTAGCTGCGCTTTATTGGTGCCAACAGCAACTGATGGAAAGCAGTCAGACTCCAAATAGATGGCAGGAATTTTCGCTCCACCATCCAAGCCTCCGATGCAGAATGACTGATAAATTTCACTGAAACTCAGCGAATCTGTGACATTAACTCCAAACCATGCTTTTAAAATTTTGCAAGATTCGCCACAGAGTTGCAGAACAACAAACGGCATTTTACCACCAGATAGGCCTTGGCCAACATGCACGTTTGTGATACGATTTTCAACCTGTGCAAAGCAAATTCGTCCAGAGACAAATTCGTACTCACATGTCACGTGAGTACGACCATCTGTGCTTAAGGGAAAATTTGGAACGAAGCCATTACATATCAGGAAATCATCAACGGGCTTTTTGTGAGAGTCCTGCTCTGGGTAGAGGTCATGACTTACAGTATTAGGACTTCGCACTTCATCCATATTGTAAATAAATGAAACACAATACACATAAATTAGTTTTTGATATAATATAAAATATAAAAAATGTAACAGATCTTACAAACGACGAACGGGCGGCACTTTTATATTTTGTAAACAAAATATAAAAAAATATTGACGGGGCATACATTTCACATGCGGGCGGTGATGAGAATCTATTAATTTATTTTATATGGCCTTACAAACAAGTTAAGTTGCTATGTGGACAAGGAGCAATTTATGTGATGCTTAAACCGGAGTTTTCATTCATGTTGGAAACAACAAGCCTTGAAGATGATGTTGAATGTCTCCCCTCTTCTTCAGCCAACCTCCTCAGTACAAGCACAGTTTCCTCAGCAAATATTTTACCCCAAAACACTAATTCAACATTGAACAGTGAAGAAAACATGACTGTCCTCAATGTTTTAGAATCAAGTGAAGGGAACACCACTGGGCCTGCTGATGGCTTGCAAAGTAGTACACAGTACCAAGATGAATTTATCCACGATGCAACAAGAATGCTAGATGGTACCTTATCTCATTCAAATACTTCAACTGAAAAAAGTCTTCATGCTGCTATTAAAGCATGCATTGCTTATTGCAATGAAAAAGAAATATCTGAGCCTGTTGAGATTCTCAGACAGGTACAGAAATATGTCGTCACAGAGAGGAAATTGGAGCCCACAGATGAATCAGAAGCTTTGGAGGGAACAACAAATTTCATTCTCATTGACAGGCACAATGTACTTCTGACTGCTTTTGATGAATTGAAAGCAATGAAAGTTGACCCAAGATTGACATTAGAAGTGTCATTTTATGGGGAGAATGCTCAAGATTCGGGAGGTCCAAGAAAAGAATTTTTTAATTTGGCAGTTGGAGAAATAAAGGCAAAGTATTTTGACAAGGGATGGCGGGAGCATCTGGCAGAGGATTATGAAATGGTTGGGCTGATATTAGCACTGTCAATGCTGCAGAATGGCATTCTCCCAAAGTTCTTCTCAGGTGCTTTCCTTACCACTGCCTTTACAGATAACCCTCCTGAAAATGAATGTGTTGCTAATTTTCAGAAAGGACTTCAGAAACTTGGAATAATCAGCATTTTAAAAGCATTGCCAGCATTCAAATTTCTGATGCAACCTTCTTCCTCCAGCACTCTGACCTTGAAGAGGCTGCTTTTGCTACTGAAGCCAACTTTTTCAGAAGAGGGAAGCAATAAGCGCATGTTTGAAAATAGTGTTTATAGCTGTTTTGTTAAATATGCATGAAATGTTGCAACTGGTCAGCGCCAGGGGCTGGGCCTTGATGAGTTACTGAAGTTTGCTACCGGAGCTTGTGAAGAACCCTGCCTTGGCTTCAGTATTCATCCATTCATAGACTTTGTCCAGTCTAGTGATGGTAATAAGTGGTCATTCGTTCCAACAGCTAGCACTTGCATCAACAAGATTTTTCTTCCCACTGGCTCAAGAAATGTAGAATTGCCAAACGAAGATGAGCTGTTTGAGGTATATGACTTTGCATTCACAGATAGATACTTTGGCAAGCTTTAGAGTACAATATTCCAAGAAACGTTCAATTAAAAGCACTTATAAACAAGATTTATTATAGCTGAGATGTTTTTCTATGTTTTGTTGGCAAGTTTGATTTAGTCAGTTTCATACATAGCTTTGATTAAAGTTTGAAATCCTAGGCTGTTTCAGCATATTAAAACCAAAATGTTCTGTGTGAGTAAAAAAGCTGATATTTTCCTCTAAACCATTTTCATGTAAAAGTTAAAACTACTGTACCAATTTTTGTGAACTGTAATAGATTACTATGCTTCAAAAATTTACATCTGCTGAAAATGGAACTAAATTAAGCACCTTCTCAACATGCTGAAGAGCTTTCGTATAAATGTCAATGCCCATTTCTGATGATTGATCCAAAGGATTCATAACTTGCAGAGCCAGAGACCTGATTAAATCAGCACTTTCAATGTTCACTGGTTCCACCACAACATTATTTTCACTGTCTTCAAAAGGAGATGGGCCTTGTGGGTCATCACCATAAATAAATATATCTTCAGGCACTTCATCAACTTCTCCAGCAGACAATGGGTTATTTGGGTTCATCATGCCATTCAACCACATTTGATTTGGTGACCAGTTTCCTGCTGTTCGAACCTTATGATCATTGAAAGTTGTCATGAATTCTTCTAAGGAGAAGTTTATTCTTGGAACAAAGACCAGATGGAGAATAAACATATGTAAAGCATTGTCAAGATCAAGCATTCCACTTTGTTCAAGAGCATAAAACAAGTAATAATAGAAGTAACAGACACATCTGAATACTTCTCTCCAGAGCCTTCCAATCCTCTGATTCCTTGTAGATGGTCCTGCAACAAAGCTCCCTCTTCCTTCCCCGTGTCTGTTCACCATGGCTTCACATACTAATACATTTTCTACACCTCTATCAACACGAATTCGAGATGGCCATAGACCACCATCATTTGCAATGGATTCCATGAACAAATTCAGCACAGTCCTTGCATAATTGTTTGGGCTACATTTCAAGAAAACTACTCTCCTAGAAAAACCATCAATACAACCATGAATCACCAGGCCCCAACGTATTAATGAATGGTGTCCATCTAAATGCCACAGGGAATTGGGCCAAGAAACACTGTACACACGACGTGCAATAGCACAACCCCACCTCAAAACTCGATTTTCTGGATCAAGCCTAACCAAGCATTCTCTGACTCGCTGTCTCTGAATTCTAAAACCTGAGGCTTTCAAGAAGCCTGCAATGTACAGTTGTCCAGCAGTTCTTCCATGTCTTGCAACAAAATCCTTCACAATGTTGTCTAATACGTCATCTGACACATCTGAAAACCTTGCAAATTCTCAAGACCATATTCCTTCACCCTTCTAGCAATTGTCCAACGAGAAACACCAAACATTTGTGCTATTTTGTTCCAGGTAAATCCAAGCTCTCTAAAGCTCAATTCACACTGGACGCGTCACGATGCGTCGCGTCATGACGCTGCCCTTATAAGGTCAGCGTCACTCGACGCATTGCGCACGCATCGCGTTTTTTGAGCAATGCGTCAGGACGCGTCAAAGTTGAAAAAATCCATCTTTGATGCGACGCGACGCATCAGAACAATAAAAAAAGTGGAAAAACATGACTCCAAAATTCACAAATCCTTCAGTATCAACACAAAGAAGCTTTCAATGTTGTGAGAACTCAAATCTTATTCTAAATCTAATTCCCTACACTCGTTTTAATCAATTTCTGTTTGTTAGGAACTGCAATCGTCAAGAAAAATCAAAATACAAGTACTGTAGAAACTGTAATTTTATAACGTAAAAGTATGCAAAAAATATACGAGCATATTTTTGGTTCTGTGGTAAAACTACTTCATTTATTCTCGTTCAACTTGGTCTTTTCTGCTTGAAATTCAAACTTCGCGATACTTCCTCTTTTCTCTCTCAAATAACATCACCAAACATCTCACCACAGATTTGCATAATAAAGAAAACCAACCACAGAAATATCGAGAGATAGAAAAACGGCGCATAGTGACGCTTCCAGTGTGAATTGGAAAATAAAATTATGACGCGACGCGACGTGAAGCTAGGTGACGCGACGCACCGTGACGCGTCCAGTGTGAATTGAGCTTTAGACCTTCCAGCACATCACAGGGAATATGAACTGGTGGTCTTCCAGGGCCAGGGTGAGGTTTAACAACTTTCTCATCATCTGGGTAAAGGCTGATAACGACGTTTACAGCAAGAGAAAGTTTTAGAAAATGGTCTTTCGTTACTCGAAACACATCCAAGAAACATTTTCTTAACCTTTCAAGCTCATCTTTTTTGCTTTGCTCCTCAGATTCGACTTCGAAATCATCCGTTAACATCGACAAGAAAACGTTAGTATTGTTAAGGATGATCAAAAGTGACTCTAACTGATTAACAATCTCTGGACTACCAATTTCTTCACTTTCTCGAAAGGCACACTCTATTCTATTTAGAACAGAAAGCAGAAATGTACGCAACTCATCTTGACTTTCATCCGCCATTGCAAACTTCATCAACTTTTTTATTCAAGTTGTTTTTGTTCATTGAATGAACATTGTGAACTTTGAATGAACATTGTGAACTTTGAATGAACATTGTGAACTTTGAATGAACTTTTTGAACATTGAATGAACTTCTTGAACATTGAATGAAGTTTTTGAACATTGAATGAAAGTTTTTGAACATTGAATTAACTGCTTGAACATTGAATGAAGTTCTTGAACATTGAATGAAAGTTTTTGAACGTTGAATGAAAGTTTTTGAACATTGAATTAGGTTTTCTTATATTTGAAATATCTTTTTGAATTTTGCAACAAAGGGCATGCCATACCTGTTTTTTCTGTACTGCTGGTTTGATTCTTGGAAGAAAGCAGGGATGTACTATCCACTTTTAATATTTGCGTATTAGACATTGGGGACAACAAGGGGCATTTTATTTTCTCTCTTTATTTCTTTTTAAAAAAAAATAGAAAAAATTTCAAAAATCCTGTAATGACCAGATTATCCAGTGAAATCCTACCACCCTGGAAACTACACTGAAAGATCTGGTATATCAGATTCTGGCTGGTCTATTAAAAATGCTGATATGAAAGATCCTTTTCAAAAATAGTGCAAAAAAGTCCAACCTAATAATCCAACCTAAAACATTTGAACCTCAATATCTCGAACATGGTTAAACTGGAACCCCTTGATATCTCGAACTGATCTTCACTTACCCTGGATAAGATTTTGTACTAGCGCCACCCCGGATAACTCAAACTCGAATATCTCAAACTATTTTTCATTTCCCTTAAAGTTTCGAGATATCGAGTGATCCTTATATTTGTTAACCAATTTAAAATTTCTTATGAAATTAAAAAGTTCAAGTCTCTTTAGATTCAAAACAAAAGAACACATCATTTATCCACCGTTGATTTTCAATGCGAAAATTTGTAAGTCTAAAATTGTCAGAGAGTCTGAATTTTTTAGAAACAAATTGAAAAGAAATTGCCGTCAAAGTAATGAAATTTTATGTGAAAATTTGTTGATTCAAATGTATGCATGTCAGTGGATATGAACAATGGCAGTTTCTCTCTTGTCCATCCCTCTCCCGTTGGTGCAAAAGCATGATAAATGACTTGTCAACCAAATGTCCCGGGTTCGAGTCCCAGTGACTGATTCAGACAATCTTTGTTTTTTATTTCTTATTTTTTTCGTTTTTAAAACATGAAGTACTCAAAATTACAGGGAGCTTGCAGGGTATGTTTTCTATTGCATTATATTTTACAACGTTTATGTCAGTGTACTCACAAATCAACCTAAGATAGATAAGAAATGCCAGGCAGTTGAACTTTTCAAGCAAGACATGAGTTTTCCTGACGATATTGGGACCCCTTGCAAGGATAACACCTCCTACAGAACGTATCTGTTAACATATGCAAAGACTGATCTGCAGAGAGTGCCAGACACGACGTCGTTTGCAAATATCATTCTTGATGCCTTTTAAGAGGGAACCAGCACCTCGGAAATCGTCCAATGGGCATGCTGTATGGAGGACCATGAGGATTGGGGTAAGCACTTCCATATGATGGTCAAGCTGAACAAGCCACGCCGGTGGAAGCCAATATTCAATAGTGTTTGGCGGAATCACAGCATAGCTGTCAACTTTACGTCAAACACTTGCGGGTACTTGGCTGGCTACCGGTACGTTCGTAAGGACAAAGATATGGCCAACGTCCTACTCAGTGCTGGCCATCCAGACCTGTCTGATGCCCGTTCGCCAAAGGGTAGAAGAGGTTCCAAGACCTTCTCCGATAATGCCAAGAGGAGAAGGTCTGAAGAACCAGAAGCTACACGAGAGAAGAAGAAACGCCAACAGCGACGTGGCAGATTTTCTGGTGCGGAACGGCATCAGGAAGGAGTGCGAACTCATGGCGGCCGCAAAGAAAAAGAGTGACGAGGGTCTTGATGACTTGCACCGCTTTGTTCTCAACAAGAACCCCAAGGCTCTGTCGGATCTCATATCGACCACGTGGAAGCTGTACTTTGCACCAACCGTGGTGGAACGGGAGGAGATGGATAGGGTAGCACTTTTGCTCAGCCATCTAGACCAGCCCTGCGTCGAAAATTGCAAAGGGATCTGGTACGAGTGTGCACAAGAGGTCCTGAAAGCGAACAATGACATAAACATCTATGTCTTTGCGGATGCAGTGAGACGTTGCCTCTGCAAAGGGCATAGAAAGTTGAACAATGTCATTCTGACAGGGCCTACCAACTGTAGAAAATCGTTTCTGCTCAACCCACTGGAATTGATATTCTGAGCATTTGTAAACCCGGCCACGGGGAAGTACGCATGGGTTGGTCTTGATGATGCTGAGATAGCTTACCTCAATGACGTTCGTTGGTCAGAGGAACTTATCAAATGGAACGACTTCCTGTTGCTATTGGAAGGCGAAACTGTCCACCTCCCTCGCCCAAAAAACCAGTATGCAACTGATCTGATAATTGATAGAGAGAACACCATCCCTTTCTTTGCAACGAGCAAATCAGCGATAGAGTTTGTGGGCAGGTACAATACCAGAGATCAAATGGAGACCGAAATGATGAACTCAAGATGGAAAGTATTTGATTTCAGCAGGCAAATATCAAACGTGAGGGACATGGAGCCGTGCCCTCACTGTTTCAGCCGTATGGTGGCTCAGGGCCTAGACAATTAGAAACTTTAACACCAATTTTTATATATTGTAAACTGTGATAATTATTTTGTGTTGCATTTTTCACTATAAGCTACCAGTGGGAAAGCGTCAGGAAGCGTCACGCAAGCGTCAACATCAATTTCGGTAGTGTTTGCTAATGATTGTGAAGCGTCACAAGCGTCACCAACTATTTATAAGTGATGTATACTTTACTTACATATAATTTGGTGACGCTTGTGACGCATCAAATGCAATACACACATACACTGGTTTCGTTGTGACGCTTGTGTGATGCATGCGTGACGCTTTCGTTATTCAATATAATCACTGGAAAGTTTCCTTGCGTTATTTGTAGGGTGAGTACACCCGAGTCTCAATAGTTTGTGCTTTGGTCTTTGCATTGGCATGTTGTTGTTACCCAAAAATATTTATCACTCATATACGAACAGTGTCTGTCTCCTACGCAAAACATTACACGGCAAAACAAAGTATGTAAATTAATCTCAGTACCTTTCAATATCTGGTCCTATTTCCTTTGTGCTTTTTCACCTCTTTCAGTCTATTTGGCATTGAAGAGATCAAATTGTCTATCGTCTCAACTGGCATACCCATTATTTTCCACTCGCTTGACAAAGTCCTCATAGCTCTCTCTCTATGGAAGTTGCTTTCTCGTGCACTGGTCTTCAATTTCTCACGTACCAGGTGGAACGGGTTCTCGATCGGGTTGAGGTCTGGTGATCTTGGTGGGATCTTGAAGCACTCGTACCCCATTTTCTCCCAGATTTTGCTGGCAGCCTTTGTATTCTGTCGGGGACAACCGTCTTGCAGGAATGTTCTTTTATACGGCAGGGAGCCACACGTCTCGAACACTTTAGGGAAGTCTCCTTGGACAATGTTGAGGCCAAAATTCTCTCCAGTGATTTTCCACTCAAGGTGTTTGCACAGCACTACCCCCTTTCCGTGGGCTATCGCAACAAAAAAGTTTGCCATCTTACCACCACTGCCTTCCTTCTTGCCCTTGGTGGTCAACAGAAGTCCTTCACTTGGTCTACGCCAGGTCATGCTTGAGGCTGCTCTTGCCTCGCCTGAAATTGCAAAACAAGGAGGAATGAGTGAGTGAAATACGTTGGAACGTGGTTGTACTTTAACCTCTACCCTAAAAAACTACTTCAATCATGCTGTACTTGAACGATGTTACTCCCAAACAGACAGCCTTAAAGATGCCAGTGTGTAAATCCTCCCTGTCAGCAAAACTTGTGTGTAAACAAGTAGCAGGGTATTCCAAAATCTGTATAACCCTTAAAAATGACTGAAAGCCAGCTGGGTGTTTTTGTGCCTGAGGTCAGGCTCAAGTGCTGCACAAGCCCTATTTCGTGGTATGTCCAGCCTATTTGTTTTATTAATGACAGTTTCAAAATCAAAGCAATCTTCGTACAGGCCCTGGGCCTACCAAACAAATCAAATCAACAGACAAATACTCGTTTGCTACTTACACGAGGGGTTGCTCTTGTAAGCAAAGCCAACACCATCCAAATAAAAGCAAACATCTGTCTCCCAATACTCGTCTGGAACCTTGGAATAATGTTTCGCAAAGGACAACCTTTGGCGTTTATCCCTCTCGTTCAATAGGCCTTTTTTTGGGGGACGGACAATACTTGTAGCCATGTTTTCCCAGGCAACGTCTGATGTCTCTATTCGATATCTCCCTGCGAAGTCCTGCCCTGTCTTGTATCTTTTTTGAGGAGAATTCATGCGCTTCCTCTCTCAAGATCTTAAGAGTTCGTATGATAATTCGCTCCTCTTTCAGTGACAGCTTCCTAGGGCGACCTTTGTTGAAGCATCGCTTGTCAGTGGCCTGCTCATCAGCATCGAGGGACTTGAAGGAGGGTTTGCCAATATGCGAATTAATTCATCATAGGTGACAACTCTCAAGAACACTTTTCAAATGACAAAACCGGATGACGGATATTTGTTGAAAATTCGAGTTTTTGAAATATCGTCTTCAAAACTTTTGTAAACAGTACATTTTAGGTAGTACTACTGCCTAATTTTGGTTTCAAAGAAATTTTCAACCACAAGAGAACCTGACACTGTGGGTTACTACCCCCAGAAACAACAAACATATATAATGGATATTCACTTAAAATTCTAGGTTTTGTAATATTTTCTTCAAATCTGTTCTGAACAGTACCTTTCAGGTAGTATTACCGCCTAATGTTGCTTTCAAGGACATTTCAAACACAAGAGAATCTGAAACTAGGGGCTACTACCCAGAAAACAACAACAAAGAGAGAAGACAAAGTAATAATTGAGGGAGCTTTAAAAGATAGAAGAAAAACTTCCAAGTTATTGGCAAATAAGCTCAGAGAAACCAGTGATAACAATATTAGTGAAAGGAAGGACAGTGAGGAGAACGCTCATAGAGAATGGTTCAAACTATTGCAGGGCAAAGAAGAAACTGTGTTGACCATGCATGAATGAAGGATTGGATCAACATTATCTTGAGTGACGAGACTAGATTTGCCAGATCAATGTCAGGCTAGTGTCTGTAAGGAGAAAATAAGGTGAAGAATACCTCCCTCAATGCCTCAATCCCACAATGAAGCATAGAGGTAGTGGCGTCATGGTCTGGGGCTACATTACAAGGAAAGGAGTTGGTCGGCTGTGAAGATCAATGGTACAGTGAACGGAGATTATTACATCAATATTCTGAAATACTGTGCAATCCAATCACTTAATCACCATTTTGCGGATGGTGAAGCTATATTTCAGCAGGATAATTCTCCCTATCACACTGCCAAGGTTGTGCAAACTTCGATTACCAAGAACAACCTAACGGTCTTGGCATGGCCAGGAAAACTTCACCCGAGTGTAACATCCCCTGTACTCTTCCTATCTAAAGCTAGGCTGTCCAAGATGTTTGATATATTTTGTCGAAAAACAATAATTTAGTATGGGGTTTATTCTGCACAAGAATATGCTGAATCTCAGATGTTTTTTTATGAAGGTATATAACTATTTAATTTCTCACCTTATATTAGGGCTTATATAAAATTAAGCAAAGAGAATGTGCTAGATAGAGCTTTCTAGAAAGCTGGGCATTTCACATGCCCATATATATCGGATCAAGAAACAACCAATGACGAGCAGCAAACCAAAAGACAAATATAAGCATCACAGACCAGTGAAGTTCGATTGGAGAAGCAAAAGAATTTTAACACGCCATTTGAAATAGTTACGAGATGAAGAGCCAAATTGGACAATAAAGCGTTTCATGGAAGTCTCAGGGGTCCATCATGTATCCACAAGAACAATAAATAGATTCCTGAACAGCAATGGATATAGGTATCTATTAGCCAGGAGAAAGGGACTAATGTCTACGGAGGATAGAGCAAATTGAGTGGAATTTGCTAAGAGAGTGACAATGGAGCATTAAGAAAGTCTTTGGACCATGGAGACAGTTCCCAATTTTCCCTGGGTTTGCTGCCCCTCCTTCCATACCGGGAAGATATGGGGTGCAAATAAGATTTTGCAATTGGAAGGAGAGAGTTACAATTTTTGGGACAGATCACTCGTCTGTGATAGCCAGCTACACTTAAACATAAGTTAAATACAATCCCTTTACTTGGCGCAGTTGCATAGTTGCAGCAAATAGTTTTGCCTGCCATATTATTTTAGCCTTGCTATCAATAGATTTTATACCTATAATGCAGTGTTTTGATTCCATCAACGAACAAATAGTGTGGTTGGCTCTTCGCACAGTCTTTCAGAAAACAAGAGAAATGTCCGTCTTTCGCATCAAGATTTAAGGTAAGATCTTTGGCCTAAAGTAGTCGTTTTGGTACCGTAAATTTAGCAAACAACGTTATGCTTTTACAATTCATCATAATAGATTATAATTAAGTTATTGATGCTCTTTTTTGTTATCTAGTTGAAATTCATGTAGCCTAAAAAACCTTTCCGAGATAATTTTGAAAACTTTTTTGTTGCATATTTGCAACTTTGCCAAGGGGTGTTAAAAAATATGAATTCAGGCCCATTTTTTCTGATGTAAACAAACACACTCAAAACTTGAATATTGGTTGTTTTGAGTAAATATAACGCTAGTTTTTGAAATAGTTTTTATAACTCGAGTGACAATAGCATTTTTTTATATTCTTCATTTTGTCAGATTTTTATTTTGTTTTTAACAGTGGGTAGATATTTATAGAAAAATAGTGGATACACTCATTTTTTCTAAGAAACCTAGAATATTTTTCAGTACTGGAAGTTTCTTAGATCTCTTGTTTTCTATTGTGAAAGAAAATTATAAAACAAAAGAATATATTGCTCTTAACGAGAAATCCCAATACTGGAGTTTCTTATAAAAAGTTTCTTATAAAGAAAAATTAGTGTAGATTTTTATGGTTTGTTTTCGTATAGGCCTACCCACATTTGGCGCATAATTCATTTTGCATACTATTTTTTGTAGAATCATGATTGCCAAACAAGATAAGCTTTTAAATATCAATGACGCGTTTGAATTTGTTCATGACGGAAATGATGAAGCAGGTGCTTCTAAAGCAGGAAATTGTGCAAGAGAGGCTACTTCTGAAAAATGTGACCAAAGCAAACGTGTATATAATTGGTGCCACAGGGATAAACCAGAGGTTCGCTCTAACTTGCACAAATGAGCAAATTCGAGATATCAAAGAACCTTTTATTTTAAAGATTTCTGGGCTGATGAACTGACAAACCTTGTGGTAGAACAAACAAATTTGTACAGCTTTCATCAGACTTCTGCTAATGTAAATATCAGTAAAAACGAAATTGAAAACTTTTTTGGGATGCATATAAAGATGGGAATTCTTCAGCTTCCAACTTATGTCTCATAAGGGTCAACAGGAATGCGATACACCCCATTTGCTGATGTAATGCCTCTGAAAAGATTTCAGAAACTCAAAAATTCATACATTTTGTTGATAACACAGCCAGCCAGGAAGGCATTGCCGATAAACTTTTCAAAATAAAGCCCGTACTTGAAAAAGTACATGAGCGGTTCCTGCTAATTGCACCAGAAGAGTGCCATTCTGTTAATGAACAGATCATCCCTTCAAAATCAACCCGAAGAAACCCAACAAATGGGGTTTCAAGAATCTCGTCAGAGCAGGTGCATCAGGAATCATATACCATTTCTATATTTATGGAGGCAAGAACACTGATACCTTGCAGTCAGAAGAGTTCAAAAACCTGCAGAAAACAGCTCAGTTTTTGGCAAGATTGTGTGAATTCTTGCCTCATCATTCCGGCCACAAACTATTTTTTGACAACTGGTTTTCAAAGAAAAACAAAACAAGAAACACTGTTAACATGCAGAGACCATTTACAGAGAACTCTTCTTCAGTTTGCTGTAGATCAAGATAATTTGCCTTTTGCAGAATGTTTAATGTCATCAGGACTTAATCCTAACGCAACTGAACTGTGTGGGGCAACACCATTAAGAATAGCTGTAGCTGCTGGAAGTTTAAAACTTTGCAGGCTTCTTGTAGCATCTGAATCTGCTGTACGAGGCCCAACCTATGTTTGAATACCTGATCCTATTGAGATGGCAAAAAAACTAGAGATGCATGACATCTACGAGTTGCTAAACCCAGATGATTCTGATTTTGAGGATGAAGATATAAGGGCCTATGACCCCGTCTATGCAGGTGAAAACCAAACTGTAAGTGGACAACAGCATATTTCTGTGGTGTCACAGAAACCAACAAGACTGACACCTGGGTTTTTGACAGGTGTGGTGGGAGATGCAGGGACATGTAGGATTAACAGGTCAGTAATGTAGAGAGCACCAGTTTTCTCATGGATAGGGGTTATACCAGGAGATTTGCACACTAAAGGGGTAGTAGTAGAGGCATGTTTCAAGGAACAAGACCCAGGTGGCTTTCACCACTTGGTAAAGAATGTTTTGAATCGCCAAAAGCTCAGAACTGAAGTTTTCAAGAAGAAAAAATTTGAACAGGACAATTACAGACAAATTCGAGAGGCTGTGCGAGATTGTTCTCTAAGTTAGTGCATTGCAGCTGCATGAATTCAAACAATCTGATCACTTTCCAGATCCAGTAAGTCTCAGGTCTTGTTTGAAGAAGCATGGCTCCCACAACAAGGTTATCTTGGAGTCATTCCACCGATGGATTAAAATGCAATGCAATGAGAATATCTCTTTCAAGTACCATAGTGGAATTTTCCTGCATTATGGGCCCCTGCTTGACCTATTTGATTATAGCAATCATCACAACTTTGGTATTGGAAGAGAAATAGTTTACATGCTACTTCTTCTAACATTTGGGCAACTAGGTTTCAGGAATTATTATGGGGAAGTCTTTTGCCATGTTGCAAATTTTGTGGCAAAAAAGTGGCCATTGGTATTTCGTAGACTGTTGCAGCAAAATTGCAGCATAAATTTGTCTGGGAAGAGTGGCAAAGGGATTGAGTTAGATAGCTGGGTGGAGAATTGCGTTGTGAAGGCAACAAAGAATAGACCGTATGCATAATGACGTCACACACCCTTTTGCGCGCAATGCATTTCGGGAGTTGTGGTCACGCTCATTTGGTTGCGCTGATAGCAAAGTTGTTTAGAGTACGAAATTACTTGTTTTGCTTCTGCCTTGCTGACCTGTTTACGCTATTTAATGCTAGAAATTTATGGAGAATCGCAGCGAGTTTGCTAATATCTTGAAAGATATCTTAAAAAACTCTTGCACGGGTAGCAGGATTGAAGTAGAACGTCCAGTTTGAGAAAAACTGGAGAAAGTCGACGGTGTTGATGATAGGCCCACGATCACCACGGGCACCAAAAAGATAAGGAAGAAGTTGGGAGGTTCTGGTGGATACCATTGCATTTAGCATTCTTCACCTTGCCACTCAACTGATCCAAATGAACATATAATAAATACTGTATACTTTTCATTGATGCCTTCACTTTGGCTTTCACAAGGAAAAGCACACATTCAGCATTGAGCATTGACATTTGGCTCCACAAAAATGTTCTTCACCTAGCCCTCTTTCCAAAGACGATATCCTTGTTTTTATTCCGAAATGCTTTTGGTCTAGTAGATGTGAGGAGCAAGGTACTTAACCCTTGATCAGATGATTTTCCAGAGTGGTATTCGTGATATTTGGAAGGTTGTCAAAGTCTTTAACCAACCTTTCTCATCCGTAATTTTTAACCAACCATTCTTCCTCACCGTAAATTCTGATGGCCCAAACATGACAAACTTTCTCCCGTCTTTCTCCAACTCGACGTTGCTACCCGTGCAAGAGTTGGAGAAAGACGGGAGAAAAGCACAACGTGACGAGCGTGACTACAACTCCCGAAATGCATTGCGCACGAAAGGGTGTGTGACGTCATTACGCATAAGGTCTATTATGTCTCTGGTCACGAAACTGTAAAAACTTGCACAAGGCTGGGTGGATCAATTGATGTAATTAGCACTATCAAAGATGCTTAAAGAGGCAAAGAGGCTTTTGATGACCATACTACAACAAGACACTCAGTAGCAAGTCCATTGCCAGACCAATTGAAGGGTGCCTGGTTTTGTGTAAACAAGCAGCTGTTCACCCCAACAGTTGCCAAAAGTTCTGAAGTCGCAGGAATGTGTTCCACAGAAACTGTACTCCAAAGTCTTTTAGATTTAGAAGAGAAAGGATGTCAAAAATCGAAAGCAAACTTCCAGAAGAAGATGTATGACTTGTTTCCAGATGTTCGTTATGAGTTGCTTAAAGAGTGAGCATGATTTTTCGGACAATATAGCTGAGTACTAAAATTTGAGTAATGGAAATTGGTAAGTTTTGATGAGAAAAGTTTCCAAAATAAGTCCAGTACTCTTGGGTGCCTAATACAAGGGGGGATGCTTATTAATTTTCAAAAATTTTCTCCACCCCCCCCCCCGGCCCTAATTTAGAAGTTTATCAATTTTGGCAAAACAGTGTCCAAGGCTCAATAAAATTTGTATACGAAAGTTTTTTCAAAGGGTAAGAAATCATTGCAGTGTACTCGTAAACTAACTGGAATGCTTTCTTTTAGAAAAGGAAGTCATTGCAGTGTACTTATACAGTGTACTCCTACTCATTGCAGTGTACTAGTTTTTAAAAATTTCTGACCCCCCGTTTATTAAGACCCCCCCCCATTTATCAATTTCTTTAAGAGGCTACCACCCCCCCCGTTAATTAAGACCCCCCCTTGTAAGTATTAGGCACCTGAGAGTAGGCTGTTCAAAAATATTTTGAGAACACATCAACAGACAGTAGATATTAAAATTTCACACAAAAATGTCTAACAATCTGAACACTTGTTCATAGTATGTTCAGATGCTTTTAGAGATTTCCTAGTATTTGATTATTTGGCTAAATGCAAGGGGATCTAAAATTTGCCAAATCTTCAATTGCACAATCATCCATCTAAAGATTTGAAAAGTTTTGAATTTAGAGGAATTTCACATCCGCGCTCAGAAAAGAAGTTTTTCTGCATTGAATTTTAACAACTTTTTTGTTTCGAAGCATACAGAAGTCTACCTTATGCCAATGAAAGATCATATCATTCTGATTTTAAATCTGCAGGTTGCTCACTCAATGTGTTCTTTCAACATCATAAGGCAAAGAGTTCTAACAGCTAATGTTTTTTAATATTTTGAATGATCAGTAACCAGAATGATCAGCAACCAAAATTAAGAAATTATTGAAAAATATAACTATAGCATATTTCAGATTTGGAATCAGAATGAGATGGAATTTCAGATGACAGAATTAGATTACCGTATGATTGGAAGCAAAAGAAGTTAAAATGGAATTTCCTAGTGAGAAACCCCTTCTCTGAGCTCAACCTACTCTTCATGGCTGAGGTTCCCTCCATCATTTTGCAGAACTTTGCTGTGTACTTACTTAACCCTTTGCAATGCAGAATGAAAGAGGAAACCTTTGCACAGGGCAGTAGGTTTTAGTTTTGAAATAATGCTTTGGTTGTATAATCCATGCCGATCATTAATGGATGCATGGAGACAATGTCTGAAAAGGAAATCTGTCTCCTTTACAATTTTTGGCATTTTTGCACAATTACTCTGCAGCCCTATTGCAAAGTACAGACCTTCAATACATTAACATGGCTTATCCTTCTGAAGAATTTAAGAATTCCTTAGAATTTTTAGAATGTTTCCAGTTTCCTAGAATTCTTTTTGGAAATGTGTACAGTCTGTGACTAAAGGATTTCTCATCAAAATGTTAAAGTAAATGAACGATCGACATTATCTAAAAATAGCACCAAAGAATGGCAGACACCACTAATCCTGGTATTGTTTTCATCGATCAAGAACATCAAATACAAGGTTATTTTTAGGTAGACCCAGTCCCCTAGCTAAGTTGCTTTTGTCCCCGCTGGTTAACTTTAAGAATTCTTAAAAGTTATTGAGAATTTCTGTCATGTTAATGTGTGCAAGGCTCGTACTGTACAAAATAAATGTTCATTCAATTCCTATCTTGAACATCCCCCTGGTGCACCACAAGGTATTTGCTCATTGATATTAGGGTAATAATACTAGGAGCCTTCTTAAAGTAGTACTTATGTACATAGTTACTTGGAATGTGTATAATATCTGTGACCAGCCCCTGGAAATTCACCAAGAAAATTTGCCTCTGGGCATTTGTGCAAGAAATTTTGTTGACTTCTGTGCTGCCTGGGGAGGGGGGGGGGGGGGGGAAGCTAGGGTAGGAACTGAACAAGACATTTTATGCTTGAAAACCCAAAAAGCATGTGCCTTTCAAAATTTGCATGATGTTGTTATTATCAATCAGTTTCCTTTTTTGCACTTGTCCTGTTCATGACAAGGTGTATTTTCCAAGTTTGTAGAAGTTCTCAATGTTCCCATGCTCTATGTAGACAGCAAAATCTGTGTGGTCCTTCCTTCCTCTTTGAGGACCTTTCACTTGTTTTGGCTTAAAAACTTCAGTGAGAAAGCCATCAAAAATCATCTGGAACAAAAGTTTTTGAATGACTGCCTTCCTTTCTTTCTTCACAGGCCATTCTAATTTTTTTGCTATTTCAAAGTTTTCTGCGTTGTGCAAACCTTTAACCTGTACAGCTTTTGAGGCAGATCCCATTAAAGTGAGAAGGAGCAGTGGCATTGTTATTTTGTTGTGAATTGCCCTCATACTCATGAAGCACTTCAGTATCTCCTTGGCATGGTCGAAAAGATTTGTTTGTTGGCTTGTTTTCTTATTTGTGCATACATCAAAGTTGTTCTCGCATGCTTGGGCAGTTTCATCAAAATGGGACAAAATCCATTTATGCCTGCAAGAAAGACTCTGGCAAAAGAAATTGGTTATAGTGTTCAAGTTATTAATCTTGTATTGCCGCTCATCAGCCTTGTTAATTGCAGCGATATTTTGGAGATGGAAACTCCTGCTCTCAAAGGAAAACAGCGCAATTGATTCTGCAGGTTCACCATCTCTGCCAGCACGACCAATCTCTTGGTAGAAATCTTCAAGAGTGGCTGGCATGTCTAAATGTAAAATAAATCTTACATCAGCTTTGTTGATGCCCATTCCAAAAGTTTTAGTACAGCAGGCAACTTTTGCAATGCCTTGCCTCCATTTTGATTCACTTTGCCTCCTTTCAGTATCATCAAGGTCTCCATGGATAAATACAGCATTTATTCCTGCATTCTTTAATGCATGTGCTGCATCTTTTGTTGTTGCACGTTTATTGCAATAAACAATGCCACTGGATTCTTTAAACTTTCCAGTGACAATATTTACCATCTGAGCAATTGGCTTCATTCCCTTTTTGATCACACTGATTGACAGATTTGTCCTATAAAATGACATCTTTGTGATGGTTGGCTTGTCAAGATTTACAGATTCCGTTATCACTTTAACTGTACGCTTAGATGCACTACCTGAGAGGGCAGTTATTGGAATCTCAAGCTGATGCTTCAAAAATCCAAGTTGAGAGTATGCTGCTCTGAAGCTTCCTGCCCATAAGTCAACACAATGGGCTTCGTCTACGAAAACAGTCTCCCCTGACTTTTAAGAGTGTTGATGCATTGTTTGAGTCTTGCTCCCTGCAGCCATTCTGGGCTTGTGAACAACAAGGCCATTGTTGTTTCTTTGTTTGTCAATATGTGAAGTATTTCTTCAACTTGTTTGGTGTTTAGAGAGGAGTTGATGAAATATGAAGTGACATATTTGTCCCTAAATGTTTTGACCTGCTCTTCCATCAAAGACTTGAGTGGCTCAACTACAATGTGAATCCCTCCTTGGAGCAAAGCAACAACTGAATAAATGATACTCTTACCACCTCCAGTGGGCAGTAGGGCAATGTTATCTTTTCCACACAAAATGTTGTCAATTATTTCTCTCTGACCTTGTCAAAAACTTTCAAAGCCAAAAACCTTTTGCAAAATGAATAATGGCTTCTCCTGAAGATCTTTGCAGTGTAATTGCTCAGCTGAAAAAGTTGGTTTGATAGGCTTCGTCTGCATGTCTGCTACAAGTTCTGGGTGTGGTGAATTGATTGGTAGGAACAAAATAGTTTATCTTTTAATGATTAAGATAAGTACAATAATATCAAGTGAAATCAAAAATACCACAGCATGATTATTTCAATAAGTTTGGAATTTCATCATACTCAATGTCAAAACATTTGTCATTACCACGTAATGTCAATGTGTGGTAATATGACCTGGGAAATCTGAAGCTACAAAACTTATTTCTTACTGTAGCTTTTTAAACCAGAAAAGCCTTGTTTCTTAAGTTTTTCAGAAGGTGAGCATAAAGTTCATTATATAAGCCATTTCCCACAAAATAT
This sequence comes from Pelagia noctiluca, assembly GCA_963924455.1. NCBI lineage: Eukaryota > Metazoa > Cnidaria > Scyphozoa > Semaeostomeae > Pelagiidae > Pelagia > Pelagia noctiluca. The sequence goes on along the minus strand of OZ004321.1, from coordinate 12,283,788 downwards.
ATTTACTTCACCTGAAGACACTATGCAAACTTATTAATATGAAAGAATTCACCAATTCACTATTGAGAATGTAACTGGGTCACTATGTGGGAGCAAGCAGCTGTCAATATCTTCAAAAAGGCAGATACACGTTTTTAAAAGAAACTAGGATCAGGCCATAGTACTAAAAGTTTCTTAATTTTACATGAAATTTCGTCTATTTTAGTACTAAAAGTTTTTTAATTGGTTTCTTATTTTTCGAATTCGCTAACACTGCTGCAGATATGTTTCTTGACATTTAAATCATCATATAGGAATAAACGGTGTTCTGTTATGTTGAAAACACAAATGGTTAATGAAAATTGCTCAAGAATAAAGGTTCAACGATATATTTGCTATGATATCCATGCTTTTATACTCTCCTACGAAGAGGTTCCTTTATAAATGAAAAGTGCGCTCCTTTGCAATAGTGCCGTTTCGCTACACAGTGTCCTTTTGCAGTGCGAAATGATTGAGGAACCTCTGCATTGGAGAGTAATGCTTTTAACTTTTGAAAGTTTCAATGGTACTTCTCAGACATAGTGCTAGAGTTTCTAAAATTTTGGCCATCTTGGAACTAGTTGCTTATGAACCAGTTTCTTATAAAGTAAAGTGTAAAGCAGATAAAGGGGAAATAAAATACAGTATCAGCTTGTAAAAGTAATGCCAATGCAGCTTTGACCTTTTTGTTACCACTGGTGAAATTTAGGCACTCTGGGAACTTACCGTCCTTGTGAAATTGGCTTCTAAATGTATCTTTGATGAGGTCTTCCATGCATTGTATGCTATGTGCAGGTTTGCACTCTTAACTTCAACAGTACATGGATGGCTCCTGTCTTCAAGTTCACGCAACTCTCCTTTATGGTCCAGATACAGACAAAAATATTTAGCAGCCTCTTTCTCTCGTTTCGTGTAAAGGTCATTTGATCATCACCACTTCTTACCAGGCACTTTAAATAGTCCACCGTCTGCTCTGTGTGTCTTGCCTCTGAAAATGTCTTCAAATTTGTTAGAGTCTCTGAGCTGACCAATCTGCGTGATAGACTTCTGGCTTCTAATAGAAGGTCTTCCGATAATATTGTGGTATGCATCACCCTCATGTGGTGATCTAGACCTCCGCCACTAACGTCAAAAAATTCGGTTTCATCGGTGGCTGCAGTCCTCGTTTCCTCACTAATTATTACATAGTCAAAGCTTTCAGTGTGCTTTACACAAATCGGGCAGCACATTCTCCCTTCTCTCCATTTCTTCAGCATGACACCACTTCTCCAGTTCGATAATCGTTCAGTTGCACTGCCACTTCGTTCCGCCATTGTTCACTGAAAGTTCGCAAAGGC